>JAMRXY010000047.1:0-600000 GCA_024447195.1 Panagrolaimus sp. LJ2414
AATTTTTTTTTTTAATTACATTTAATATTTAACAATTTTTGTGAAAAAACTAAAATAAGCATAAACATTTTACAAAGCATAAAAAAGTTATTAAATAACTTTGTAGCATCAAATATGTCCCTCGATTTTGTTTCTTCATTTTTTTGCATTTTTCTTTGGGGCTGTGCAGATATTAAGTCATCTAAATTTCGACTTTTTTGTACCCCCATCTCCCTATGCGTCATACAAACCCTTTGATGTTTGCCGCAACATCAAAGCGGCGTCATAATTCCCTTTCTCCCTACCTACCCATCTTTTGATGACGTAATATCTGGACAGCTCCTTTTGTCTTCTTTTTAGTTTTGATTTTTGAAAGAAAAAAATATTTATTTTTTGCTTTATTCTTTTTGTGTCAGTTTTTGTTATTTTTATTTCATTTATTTTTGTGTTCTTCCTGCATTTTTTCTTGTCTATTTCTTAAAAATTATTATAAGATTACTGCGATATGCTGATATGCAAATTTTTGTGAGCTTCGTCTTGTCCATTTTTCATAATTCCTTGATTCGGTTACTAGCCGACGGTTAGTCAAAAAACTATTTTCTAAAGGACTATTTATACAAATGCAAATTTTGTTTCACTCCAAAAATCAAATGATCAAAAGAAGGAAAAATTTTTTTGAAAGAGAAAAGCAAAAAGGAAAAAAAAACAAAGATGATTCAGTTTTTGGATTGCAAAAAGGGCATTGTTTTCATTCAAAGAAAAATGACAAAAAAAAGTGAAACAAGAAAAAAAACATCTCCGAATTTTTTGCAAAGGAAAATCAAAACGGGAAGAAAAAAAAGAGGTTTAAATTTTCGCACCGGAAGATAATTTTGCCTCAATTAATTAAAAAAACTAAAAAATCAAAAATGAGTGACTAATTTTTTATTGCATACTTAAAAAGCTAAATTACATTGAAACACTCATTTCTTTTTAAATTTGAACTTTAATGACAAACACTTTTTGAAATTTTAAAAGCTGTTAAACAATTTTGGAACATAAAATAAGTCTTGATTATGTTTCATTTTTTTGCCTTTCACTTCTTTTTTCATTTTTCATTTTGTTTTGATTCTTTGACTATAAAAGTTGACAGCAAATATGCAACAAACGAAAAAACATTCCCCAATTATTTATTGAACAGAATCAAAGCGGGGAGAAAAAAAACATTTTCATAAAAGTTTGAAATTTCGCATCGAAAAAATCGCCTCAATTAATCGAAAAATTACGAAATCAAAAAAAAAAGTGATAAATGTTTTTTTAAATTTTTGTGAACTTTTTTTACAATTTGTTGATTTGGTTAGTCAAAAAACTATTTTTAAAGGAACATTTATACAAATGCATATTTTGAAAAAGCTAAAATAAACATGAACATTTTTTAAAACATGAAAAAGCCATAAAACATTTTTAAAGCATCCAAAATGTCCCTTGATTTTGTTTCATCTTAATTTTTTTGCTCTTCTCCTCTCTTTTTCTATTTTGTTTTGATTTTTGAAAGAAAAAATATTAACGCAGTTTTTGCGTTTGTATTTAATGCAGTCAATTTTGTTTCTTTTATTTTTTGTTGTTGCATTTATTTTTCTCAGTTTTTTGTTAATTTATATTTGATTCTTGCAAAAAATGAATGTCAGCCGATGACAAAAAGGTTTAATAATATTTTGAAGAAAATAGGCAGCTTTTTTCTTTCTTTCTTTTTCTTTTCTTTAATGTCTCTTTCAATTCTGGCATTTATTTTCAAAAAAGCAAAAACAACACAAAAATTAAAAGGAAATGAAAGTGATGGAAAATGACCCAAAAAAGGCAAAAAGGATGCATAAATGTTTTTTTTCTTTGGAAAATAAAAACAAAACAAAAAAGAAGAGAAGAAAAAATGCGGGAATAATAAAAGATCTATCAAATGATCATGAGAAGAAATGAATTGTTTTAATATCATTTTTTGTTGAAAAAACTCTTAAATCAGAATTTTATACAAAAATCTATATGGACAAAAATGTAACCAAAAATTCGTTCAAAAAAAGGTTGGAAAAAAATATTTGTCAACCGATGCCGTAAGTTTTAACAAAATTTATAAGAAAAAAGTTGTTTATCTTTTTTCGTTTTCTTTTTTGTCTGTTTCTTTTCCTTTCTTCGATCTCTCAATTTTGGCATCTCTTTTTTAACGCAAAGAAAAGCTTTAATTTTTTTGTGTGCATTTTTTCTTTGCTTTTCTTTTATCGATTAAATTAAAGTGATATGTTTATATGCAAATTTTTGTAAACTCTGATTTGTGATTAATAATCACCGTTGCTGGGATTTGTCGTCAACAAACTTTCATAAAAATATGGAAAATAATGTTAGTTAAAAATTTAGTAAATTTTTGAAAAAAGTTTAGTAAAAAACTATTTGGTTTTGTTGTTTTCCAGGGAGGTAAGACTATGCAAATTGTTGTAAACTTTTGGTTGTTTAATTTTTGTAGACAGTTATCGAGCGGGTGATTCATCTGTCAAGATTTTTGGCTTTAAAGTGATGAATGAAAAAATAGATTTTGGAGTTTTTCTTTGAAATTTCAACTTTTAACTACTTTCTTAAAAGTCAAAATCATTTAATTTTTTTCAAGACACATGAAAATTTTTTTGTTATATTCCATCAAAAAATGATTGGTCTGATTTTTATTTTGCTTGTTTCATTTTTTCCTTTTAAAAAACACAAATATGATTTTTCAAATTAACTTTTAATTAAAATACAAAAATGTTTAATTTCAATTTAACTTGAATGATCTGAATAAAAACTCATTCAAAAGAAAAAAAGGAGATTACGCAAAAAAAACAATGGCATAAAGAGAAGACATTTAATTTTATTTTTTAAAATAGAAAACAAACAATAAATTTTGTAACAAAAAGAAGAGGAGGAAGATTGGACTTTTGGGGAAAAGAAGTGCAGAGTTAAGAAGCAATAAAAATAATTTAAAAAGATAACTTAGAAATTCCAAAAATCAGCGAATGCATCAGATGTATCGAGATCTTGTTGAGGTGGCTGAGGTGGAGGGGTTTGTGGTGGTTGAGGTGCTGGTGATGATTGAGGAGGTGGTGCAAGACGTTGTTGTTGTTGAGATTGAGAGGGTGCTGCACGTGTTGAATGTCGTTGCACCTGTAAAGTTAAATTCCAGAATGAGATATCTTCATCAGAACCAACTGCAGCAGAATTAGAGGGTTGAGGTTGTTGTTCAGGAAGCTGTTCTTGCTGAGTTGGATTTTGAGATTGATGTTGTTCATTTCCAAATTCTCTTAAATTTCTAATTGAATTTGAAGATGCTGCAGATTGAAGAGAATGTGAAACATCTGGATCATTGATAGGAATTTCATTTGCTGATTCATCTGCAGCATCTTGATTAAAAGATGATGCAGCAGAATTTACAGCTGTTAAAGGGTGAATTGTTTGATTAAGGAATGAAAAACCTGAAATGACAAAAAATTTTGTTAATAAAATAACTACAAAAAAATTCTAAAGTCTATTTTTTGAGAAGGTCAGTTATAGGGTAAACAAAATGGTACTATAAGAACTTTAATAAAAATCTGAATGCTGAAAACTCGCTTTCCAATCAAAAGCTGACCAATGCTTAAATTAAAAAAAAACATTTGCATTTCGTTTAAATTTTTTGATTATTTTGTGACCAAAAAAAAAGAAGAAAACTTTAAACTAAAAAATAGTTTTTCGTCAACAAATGGTTGATAAAACAGTGACTACAGTAAAAAAGAGGGGAATCTTTATAAGCTTAAGCACACAAATAAAGAAAGATTTCAAACTTACCACCATTAACATTTTGAACAGCAATTTCTCCAACACCACCTCGAACTCCAGAACCAAAAATACGATCAAGATGATCACCAGCAATATATTCTGTATCAGCAACAACAAAATTAAGATAATTTCGACCTCCATCAAATGCTTCGGTTTCTTCGGCTTTTTCAAGATTTGCAGGTCCAGCACGATCATGAACATCAACAAAACCATCAGTATCACCAGCATAAACATCATCAGATTCTTCTCCAACAAAATTTTTATCTTCTAGAATTTCCATTGCTTCATCTACAGCACCATGTTCTTCAGCACCTTCAATTCGAACACCTTCTAAGACATTTCCTTGATATTCAGGATTTTGTTCCACTTCAACTTCTTCTTTCATTCCATCATGATCAAAATTATCAGTAAAAATATCTCCAGGAACATATTCTTCACCACGTCCAACTTGAACACTATCAGCAAGAATCCAACGCTTTCCAAGTTCTTCATCAATCATTTCTTCATCTCGAACTACATCTTCATTATTATCAAATTGATCATTTTCAACTTCAACTCCTTCAACAGCAGCTTCTTCTCCACCAAACTCCATTCTTTCACCATCTTCACGACGTCGACGAAGAAGAACACTGAAAAAAAGAGGAGTTAGATAAAAACTTAAATTAAGTTAAACTTTTACTTCTTTTCTTGCTCATCTCGCATATCCGCTTTAGAAATTGTTCGACATCCGATTAAATGATGTTCCCAGGGTAGCGGTTTGAATATACCATTTGAAAGTTTCCACCGAGGATTTTGAACTTTGAGAGCTTTCTTTTTAATTTTTGAATTCAAATGTTTTGCAATCTCTTTACAAAATCTGCATGTATGTGGACTATCTGGAGTTGCACCTTCATTAAAAACATGATATCTGGATTCAAGGCAAGTTGGATCAAGGGAATAAATGACATCTCCAGTCCTTCTTGAAAATCCACGATATAAGTATTGAGTCTGAAACGTTGTCAAATTAAATGAAAGGCTATAATGTACTGTAAAAAATAAGATAATTTTGTCAAATTATAAATCCCAACTACGGTATTTCTAACTAAATTTTTATAAAAATCATATTTGAAAAAGGTACATTTTTCAAATAAGGCAGGCGAAACTGATCTTTGCATTTTGAAAATATAATAAAAGATTAATTATTATCAAAAATACAAAGATTATAATTTAAAAAAATTGCAATTTTGCTCTTTATAAGTTTTCCCAAAATTTCCCACGTGCGCAATATCTTTCAAATTCAATGTTTTATTTTTTTCAATATTAACATAACCAATAAAAACGTTAAAATAAGCTCTGGAGTTAACCGATGATTCAAACAATAATTGATGCATTCGATGAAGAAGAAGATAATAGATTATGTTATTTAATATCGACCACAAAAATCTTATTGTTCATTTGGTAAAAAATTTTTCAATTTCAAGTTCAAAATAATCAATTGAAAAATCTTTGAAGAGTTTTTATGATCATTTAAAGTAAAATATTTGAATCACATTTGAAATATTAGGATATCAATTTCTTCTTTCATAGTTTTTTTTATTTTATTTACAGTAATACCAGTGACTTATAAAAATAGAACTGAAGCAAATTGCGACATCAAAAAAGGCAATTGTACAAATATCATTGATTTGAAAAAACTCTTTTTTGATATTTGTCGGCATAATTGTTAAACCATTTTTAACAAATTTCTTTCATAAACTTTGCATGTCTTTGAAATATTATTTTCCATTCCATTAACAGCAAGACGTGCCTTTTGTTTGTATTTAATTGTAAAAGTTTTGTAAATTTTTGGTGACATGAGGACGTAAGTTGTTTAAAGCATCTTTTGCAGGGATTAGATTTCAGAAGACGTTCAGGAATGTCATTCATGAAAATTCATTAATTGAGGATAAAAGTTTTTTGGTAGCAGGTAAACAATAAATAAAACTGAAACGTTGAAAGCTGCAAAGGACAATTTATTAATTTCTGCAGTGCTTACGAAAATGGATCAGTTGAATCCTAAAAATTAAATTTATTGATTATTTGTTTGCATGCTTAAATTATTATTACCTTTGAAAAAGCAATTAATTTGAGTGAATGTAAAAGAATATTCTATAGCTCAATAGCGACCGTTTTTTTAATTACTCTTTTTTACTCTATTTACGCCAAATAAATAAACATGAATTTTTTTTGACAAAATAAGTTAGAAAAAGATATTGTTTTTTTAAAAGTTAATAAAAATAATTACCGAAAACTTGTATGCATTTTTTAAAGTTCAAAATCGAAAAACACAAACTTTCAAAATTTGTAATATTTTGAAGAGCTTATCCCAAAAAAATAATTTCTGTTTTTTAAGTTTGTCAAAAAAGCTATTAATTAAGTACTCAAAACAATATAGCAGATTTACAGTAATGCTACAGAACCAAAATCTTATTAATAATATAAAACGTCACTGGAAGATTGGTTAATGTATTTTTAATCGTTTACTGGAAGCAGTAAAAAATTTATATGTGATCAAGCTTGATCATATTTCAATTTCGCTTTCGTATATTTGGGTCCCAAGACAGTTGAAAATCCTAAACATTTTGAGATTTCTAAAATCTGGTGTATTTTAAAAATATTATTTTTAAAAATTATTTTAAAGATGAAACATAAAAGACAAACGTTAGTTTTTTATAAATACCTGAATAATAAAATAAATGGATGAAAAGACAAAATCGGGTATTAAAACTAACAATGATGGATTATTCTTACTTTAAGAATAAAGAAAATGAAATTAAAAAGCTAAAGCAATGTGAGCTGATAACATTATAAATAATAGCAATTTAAAAACTAATTTCAATGAAATTACAAAGAAAATTTATCATTCAAGTTTTTTACTTGAACCAACACATATTTCTATCCCTAAAACTAAATATCTGGATTTAACTATTGATGACGTAAAAAATAGAATGAATTATAGTTTGTTTAACAAAACAGATGAATTTGATTTTAATGCTTTAAGATATACTCATTTCAGATCTATCATTCCTAAAAAATTCAAATTTAGTTTCATCTCAGGAGAAATACTAAGAACAACAAGATCATTGAGTAATAAAGAAAATTAAAAAAAAAGCCTCGAAGAACATCGAAAGAATACTTATATTCAACAATTACCCAATAAACGAAGTTCAAAAATACCGTAATAAAGTTCTACTTGAACACAAGTACAAAGATTTTATAACATAAATAAATGCTAATCACAATGATCAATAAATTCACACTTCGTATTTGAATTTGTTTCCCTCCAAAAAAAATGACCTATATTGTTGTGATTGCAAAACAATGAAAAAATTTTTCAATATTTTGTCATACTTTTTTGCTCAACAATTCACTAACTGAATTCTACTGAAGATGGTCCCTTCCCAGTTAGTTTAAAATTTCTTTAAAAAATTAATTTAAGTAAAAAAATTTTTGACTTTGGGGCCGAAAAGTTCATTCTTTAACTTTTTTCGAATTTAAAATTTCTTTCATTTCCGTTTTTCAAAACATTGAAAAATTAGTATTATTTTGAGTTGTCGCAACCAAAAAAAGAAACAAAGCTTTAATGAATTACATATTTTCAATGAGTTAAAAATTAAATTAAATGTTTGATTTTTAACAAAGCATTCAAAAAAATTTATAACTCATAAAAAAGCATAAAAGCTACAAAAAAATGTGCAAAACAAAGAGAAAAACATATTGTAAAGTTTAAACAAAAACCGCAATTTGAATGAAATATTTGATGAAAATGAGAAATCAAAAAAATAATTATCACTTGTTATAAAAACAAAAAGTTCTTATTTGACATACAAACAAAATATCATATAACAGACCCTTTTAGCTAACTAATTTAAATTGTAGAAATGCAAAGAAACGAATGATTAAGAAAACGTTATTGTTTTTGAATTGTATTAAAGTTCTCAGTTTTGCACCTCTTTCATTTCACGAACAAATTACAAAAGATGCAAACTTAATTAAAACACTGTTCAAGGAAGCAAGGGTGTGTAAAACTGCAGAAGTGCCGGGGAAAGCCAAAATTTTATGTTGTCGGGAAAAAGCTTTGATCTTTGGACACAAAGAGATTTTATATCACGATTTTTAGGAAACGTCATTTTTGGACAATCCCAAACATTTTAATAAGCTATATTTTATCATGATAAAAACATGAGTACTGGAAACCCAAAAAAGTGAAAAAGTTTTTTAAGCCATTTTAAAGACAAAAAAGAGGATGATGTTTAAAAAACAAAAAAAAACCGGGAAATGGAGATTAAATAAATTTTTCCACCAAAATGTCGTAATATTTTTCATCAAAAATGAAAAATGTTACGACATAAAAATTTTCGAAAAATTTAAAAATTATCCTTTTTCGCCTTTAACTAAAAGACCAGTAATTTATGCATAAACAAAGAAGATATTATTAAAATGTTAGAAAATTAATGAAATGATAAATTAGGACTTTTTATTAAAGGAGGAGATCTGTCATGAAAAAACTTTTTTTTACAAAAATCAGGGATTCATTGGATGTGCTTTTTTCTTTCCTTTTTTGCAGCTGCAGCGAACAAAAAAACAAGCTCTAATGAAGGTGTTTTCGCGTCGAGAAATGCAATCAAAGTTGCGTGTAAAATAAAAAGTTTATTCATGATGGGTCTCGCAAAGTGAGTAAAAAGAACACATAAAAAAAAGGTTCGTTCATTTGGCGGAAAATGGAAAAATGCGGAAAATGTCCTGGCATTTCGCAAAGTTATAGCATTACAAGCTAGGGTATTATTTCAACAAAATTAGGATTTAACTAATAAAAAGATTGTTCATTATTATTCATTTTTGACCATTTGCAAAAATCGAGAAATCTTGACGGAAAGAGAAATGCACAACCCTAATTAAAACACAAAAAGCAATAATTTTTATGGAAAGCAGTATTATCATCCGGCATTAGTATTGAGGAAAATAAAAAAAGGCAAAAAAAGAAAAGAGAGAGAGAGAAAAAGCAAGATGCAATCATTAAATCTTTGTTCAGAGTGAAACAAAAAACAAAAAGAAAAAAAACGCGAAAGGGTCTTGCACTCACCACTTCTAAAGCAAAAATTTTAGTTTTCGTTGATTGCATCAATGTTTCAGAATATCAATTTTTTCTAATAAAATAATAAATGATAGAGTTAAACCGCATCTCACATTGCTAATAAAAATAAATTATTTCAGTGCCGCAATTTGGGGGGTTGATATGGTTGATTTATCACCCAACAGAATTTTGAGTTCATTCTAAAACGCACATGGTGGAGTACGTGGGAGGTTTTTGTTGATATTTTTTATCCCAAATGTGTAGGTTGTATCAACAGACAGAATTTGGGTGAAGTTGCGGCACTCAATTATTTCACAAAAGTTTTTGATGTAAAAAATGTATTGCTTTGCCAAACTTTTTTTGCAATCAATAAAAAAAAATGCAAACTCAATGAAGAATATATGTAGCAGTTTATTCAAAAAGATCAGAGTATATGAGTTTAAAGTGAGAACGAAAAAAGCGAGTAAAAATCAAACGAAATGTGTTAAAGGAGAAACAGGAAATTTTTTAAAATTTAAAATTCTTGGTGACATCAATTTGGTGACTGTACATAATGGCAAATTTTTTTTGCGTTATAAAACCCAGGTTTCTTCAGAGGCCTAAAATTCCCCAGAAAAAGCTGAATGCAAAATAACTCCTCGTTGATGTAAAAAATCATCAAAAAGGCATGACATTTGAAAAATTGAATAATAAAAAATAGACATAAAAGGAGGAGAAATGTTATTAAGAGTTTGCGGGATTTAACAAGAAAAATGATGATGATGAAAAAGGGGGATTAAAATAATAAGAAGAAAAAAAACTATGCAAAAAACAAAAAAATTGTAAAAAATGAATGCAAAGATAAGTTCAAATTTTCTACCTTTTTAAAATAATTCTTGAAAAACAAAACAGATTTTAATTGTAAAAAAGAACTTACATACTCACATGGATTATCAACGATTGGAGTCGTTGCTGCAGCTATTGTCCTTCTTCAGGTTTGATTGAAATATGCACAGATTGCTGATGAGATTTTTTTCATTTGTTCATGTTGCTAATGAAGGGGTGGGTTGCTGGAAAGTTTTTTGTTGAAGTTTAGGTTCAATTAAAAATTTTTAATTAAAAAATAGTCAATAATATTTGCCGTTTTAAAAGGGTTTAGCAAAAAAAATTCGTCTTGAAAAGCTTTCAATTAAAACGAACAAAATTTTTCATACATCTCTGCAACAGTTTAGTCTTTAAAGTCGCCCTTATCTCTGTCTCAAATCGCTAACGTTTTAATTTTCATTTAAGATTTCTCCTTTCAAACTGCTACATTTTTGTTTAATGCTGTCAAAACATTGAACTTTCACGCCAGTCAATTTGACAGCTAAACAAATTTTTTAAAACAATAGTTCCTGTGATGCTGAAAGTCAACAAAAAAATATTGAGGGATGCAGATAAAACATTGCTAGATGAGAATTTTAAGAGATAAAAACATCTAAAATAATTAAAGAAAAGAATAGAAGACAACTACATTTAAAAATTTTAAAAAAGTAAAAAATTTGTTCAATGTTTTCTTAAATCGAAGGAAACGGTTACCAATGTAAAAGATTAAAGAATTTTCATTGCAAAAAATTTGATTACAGTAATTTAAATACAAACAAGATTTTTCATGTCAACTTTTAATAAAATTTAAAAAAGGTTGATTAAAATTTAACTAGAATTTATTCCAAAAAAACTCATATAAAAGAAAAGTTGAAAATGCGAAAAAAAAATGGCGAAAAAAGAAGACATTTGATTTGATTTTAAGGGTGATATGGAAACTAATAAAAATACAATTTAAAAATAGCTTCTAGCTAGAATCAAGCTTCAGAAATCATTAAATTCCAAATCATAACGATTTGGTTGTCGAACCTGTAGGTAAAAGTTTGAAAATTTTTTTTGTTGTTATCCGTGAAGATAGAAAGTTTCTTTTTGTATTTTTCGGCTCACAACATGAAAATTTATAGTTTGACCCTAGGGAAGTAATTGGCACGAGCTTTAGACTTGTGGCATGGTGATTATTGTTCCCCATGTATTTCTACATAACATAAACACTAACGGCTCAATTTCATCACCAAATAAAAATATGCTACCAGCTTTATTTTTGAAAAAACTGTTATATCAGGTTTTTTGGACACTTTTTGGCCCTAGGGAAGTTATTGGCACAAGCTAAAGACTTCTGGCAGGGTGATTTTTGTTCCCCATGTATTTCTACATCAGTTGATGAAGATGTAGTTGTATTCAGTAAATTTTCTTCTTCTTCTTCTTCTTGTTCAAGATGTTGATCAGATTTTGATGCCGTTGAAGATGAAAATGATAATTGAATTGGACCCTGAAAAAAAGGTTAAATTAGCTCGATTACGGTAAGCAATGTCGTTGCAACAATAATGTTGGAATCAAACAATATAAACATTGGAGATGAAAAAAATTTAAAAATAAACTTACAAAATAAAAACCAGGTAAAATGTCAGAATTAGTAAGATGTCGGCCATAAATACATAAATATATCATTTGAATAAAGAATGGGAGAAGTAAAACATCCATTTTTGAAATCTTTGAAGCAATTTGAAAGTAAAAAATCAGATTTCGTATAACAGTCAAAAGCAGCAGCAGCAGCACCAGCAATGAAAGAAGAATAAGTAGAAGTCATGATGAATGATTCTAAATATCCTCGATGAGGGCAACATTTTTTACATATATAATCATCTTTCAATGAAGGAAAATGCAAAAAAATTGCAAATTTGAAAATCATGCATGCATGTTGCTGTTGAGATCCAATTTGCCAAAGGTGATTACAGTATACGAAATTTTTAAAGCAAAAATAAAAAAAGTGGCTGAGATATATGCAAATAAAATTTTGAATCATGTTCGGTTTATGCAAATTTTATCCTTTGATCTGTGATCTGCATAAATATCCAAACTTTAAAAAAAATGAGACATTTTAATTTAAAGGATTTTCACTTTTCCCGAAAAGTGAAAGGTTGTTGTTTATGCAAATACAAGGTATTCAAATTCCAAAAATGGGTTTAATACATTTCTGGTATTCCCAGAAACGAATTAAACCCAATGCCGAAGCTTCAGCAGTTTAGGTTTTAACTATTTTACGCTGTAACATACAACACTTAGACAATTGTGATATCCCATTACGCGACTTTATGAGCTTATCTTAGACCTAAGGCTTTATCTAAGACATTATCCTGGCCCTAACATAAAATTATCTACAACTTTATCAGGCATTGAAATAGAACCTTTTTCTGTTCTGGGGCAGCTTAATAATTGTTACAAGGTCAAAAGGCAAAAAAATGCATCAAAAAAATTTGTGATATCCGAACTTTCAATATAAATTTTGTTCTACAGTAATTTTTAAGTCCTGAGGGGGAAATGAACTACAAAATTGTATTTTTTGGAATCCCCTCGGGCAGCTTAATAATTGTTACAAGGTCAAAAACTTGTAACTCTTTCCCAACAGTTTCGTTACTGCCGATAGTATCCAAAATGATGAGTTGGAAGCAATATTTACTTTAATTTTTGGAAAAAAACAATTATCATCGTGTCGATGATATTCAAACTTGAGTGAAAAAGAACTGTTGTTTTATCTCTGAATTATCATCACCACTAGCTTATTCTTGATTAGAAAAAGCTTACGGCGCAGCTTCTGATGAGATAGAAGCAACTGTAACAGTAATTTTTGGAAATGTAAAAATATGTATGTGTTGATGATATTTATATATAATCATAAATGCATAATAATTACAATTAAAAACGAACATGATCCAAACTTTAATTTGCATAGATATCGATTAATGTGTATAATTTTAGTTTTCAAAATTTTAATATGTTGCATTTTATGAATTCCGTTCATCTCTGATTTATCAAGGCCGCTATGTTTTTGACGATCATAAAAACTCAAGGGCTTTGTTTCCGATGAACTAGAAGCAACTTTTGATAATTAAATATCAACATGTTGATGTTATTCAAATTTTTTTAAAAAAAATGTTGCTCTGATCTCTGATTTATTAAAGCTATTAGATCATTCTTGACCCAATTACAGTAAACCAAAAGTTAACTACAATAATTAAGTAATATTGCAACTTTTAATTTATTTTGTTATTTCTTTTTGTCTTGCTATAAAAAGCATGCCAAAATTTATTTAAAATTAGCACAGGGGTTACTTTTGGTCGATGATAATATTAGTTAGAAATTTGCGGTTATATAAAATTACTGTTAAATTGTTAAAGAAAAAAGAAATATTTGCTTTGTTGCAATAAACAACAAAGCGTTCCAAAATTTATTCAAATGCCACATTTTAAAAAAGGGCATTGAATCGAAATTATACCTTAAACTTTAAAGGTTGAAAAACCAACAAAAAAATCAAAAAAATGAAAAGAAATACAATTTTGAGTTCAATCAAAAGTACAAGGTTGCATATTTTTATTGGGCAAGACAGAGAAACAAAGAAATCTGTATTATACATCACAAATGATGTATAATAGATTTTTTCCTACAATAAATCTTGTAAAAAATAACCATTCATTTTTACGTTCTTTTTCTATTTTGAAAGAAAGCATTGGAAAATTTTAAATCTCTAAAAATGAGGAGGTGGAATTTTTTTGTAATTTTAAATAAATATATCTGGTAAAATGTTGTTTTTGTTTTTCAATAAAATAAAAAATATTAAAGTACATGTTTTTTGTATACAATAACACAATTTTAAGCTGCAACATTTTTTTCGTTTCGTAAAAGTTAAAAGCAGTTGAATTGTTGAAACATTGCATATAAAAAATATTAAACAAATGCTTCAAGCAAGTAAATGACTTAAAAAAATACAAGTTGAGTGCAGACAAATAATAGTGTTAAGCTGTTATTTGGTCAATTATAAATGATTTAATGTTTTTGTTTTTTTAACCATCATTAAAAAACAGCAACAAAAATGAATATGGAGGGGATTTGAATAATAATTTGCAAAAAGTATCAAAATTCTTTTTTTAAATTATCAATTCAGAAATTTCCAAAACAATTTTTTTAAGCTTGATCAGCAATGTTTTTTAGAATTTTGATCAAAAAAACTGTTCAATAATCATTAGAATGAGTATAAAAGCAGCTACAAAATTTCATTTTAATATCATCATTTAACAATTCAAATCCATTTAATAATAAATAAAAATGTATAACAAATCTTTGATTGTTTTTGCCCTTCTTCTTTCAACAAGTGTCTTTGCACTTCCAATTCTTGGTGGTGGTGGGGATTCTGGAGTTTCAGCTTCACCAAATGGAGGAGATGGGCCATTATCCGGATTATTAAATGGAAAATTGTTGGGTGTTCTTAAAGTTTTGCCATTGAATGCGGGTCTTGATGGGGTTGTTGGAGATGTTGTAACATTAGTCCGGACTCTTCTTGAAAAAGTTATTCAAATCCTTCAACAATTACTTCCAAGTCTTTCTACCGAACAATTGGATGAATTGACTGGACTTCTTAAAAATGAAAACATGACAAAATCAGAAATCTTGGAAACTATTGATAGCTGGATTGCCGGACAACCAATTGAATTACAAAAATTGTATAAATCAATTGTTGAAGATGTTGATGGCAAAATTGAAACAACCTTTGAAACCCTCAAAAAAATTGCTAATGGAATTTCACCTCAAGCTGGACAATTAGTTGAAGAGCTTTACGTAAGTTTCTATCTAATAACAGCAATTTATAAATAAATATGCAAATTTATTTTTAGGATATTGTTCAAAACAATGTTTTGACATTATTGCAAGAAGATGAAGCCATTGGAAATTTATTAAACAATTTATTAAAGAATGTTGATAAACTCCTTCAACAACTTTTAAAAGATCTTGATAGACTTTTGTCATCACTTTTATCTGGACTCAATTTAAATAAACTTCTCAATTTGGACGGTTTATTAAAATTAAATGGCCTTCTTAAGGATGGAGTTTTGGGAGCCCTTCTTGGCGAAAATGGCCTTGTCAATGGTCTCCTTGGTGGCCTTCTTGGTGGAAATGGTGATGGACTTCTCGGTGGAGTTTTGGGTGGAAATAAAGGTGGAAAAGGCCTTCTCGGTCTTGGAATCGGTGGAATCTTAAAAAAATAGATTTTCTATTAGCAGCAATGTATATTAATTAATTATACATTTCAATGTATCTCATTGTATTTCTTTTTCCTCCATTTTCTCATATTAATTTATTATTATTATTAATGTTTTGTAAATAGAAAATAAAGCAGCAATAAATTTTTAATATCCACATACATTGAATATATCACAATATATATATGCAAATTTTTTTTTTTTTTTTTTTTTTTTTTTTTTTTTTTTTTTTTTTTTGAAATTAAAAAAAAGATTTGCTCATGATTAAAAACTTAGCTCCTTATCAAAAGCTAACCGGTATTTAACGTAATATAAAATTTTCATTTTCGCTTATTTTTTCTTCCTTTCGAAAAAATAAGTTAAATTTTAATTAAATAAAAATTCAGTATCGAAAACTGCCGGTGAAACATTGATTACGGTAACTTGTTTGTCAAGTATGCAAAATAGGAAAGGAATCAATTGTACTAGACATACCATCTTCGCGTTCAACTCTAACTTCATCAGCATCATCATCGCCCCCATCAACAATATTTCTTTCATTTTCAGAATTCAATTCATCGGCATAATCTAGTTCATCAACTTCATTCATATCATTACCATTTATTCCGACATCTTCATCAGATTCAAGCATATCTTCATCAAAAAAGGAATAAGCAGCAACTTCAGCAATTTGTTCTTCTGAAATACTATGTTCTTCCGGCATTTGTTCATGTTGTTCATTTTCAATCTGTTCTTCATCTTCTTCACCATCAATATCCATTCGCTCTTCAACAGCACCTTCTTCTCCACCAAACTCCATTCTTTCAGCATCTTCACGACGTCGACGAAGAAGAACACTGAAAAAAAAGAGGAGTTAAATAAAACTTAAATTAAGTTAAAATTTTACTTCTTTTCTTGCTCATCTCGCATATCCGCTTCAGAAATTGTTCGACATCCGATTAAATGATGTTTCCAGGGTAGCGGTTCAAATATACCATTTAAAAGTTTCCACCGAGGATTTTGAACTTTGAGAGATTTCTTTTTAATTTTTGAATTCAAATGTTTGGCAATCTCTTTACAAAATCTGCAAGTATGTGGACTATCTGGAGTCGCACCTTCATTAAAAACATGATATCTGGCTTCAAGGCAAGTTGGATCAAGGGAATAAATGACATCACCAGTCCTTCTTGAAAATCCACGATATAAGTATTGAGTCTGAAACGTTGTCAAATTAAATGAAAGGCTTTAATATACTGTAAAAAATAAGATAATTTTGTCAAATTATTAATCTCAACTACGGTATTTCTAACTAAATTTTTATAAAAACCATATTTGAAAAAGGTACATTTTTCAAATAAGGCAGGTGAAGCTGATCTTTGCATTTTGAAAGTATAATTAAAGATTAATTATTATCAAAAATACAAAGATAATAATTTTGAGAAATTGCAATTTTGCTCTTTATAAGTTTCCCCAAAATTTCCCACGTGCGCAATATCTTTAAAATTAAATGTTTTATTTTGTTTAATATTAACACATCTAATAAAAACGTTAAAATAAGCTCTGGAGTTAACCGATGATTCAAACAATAATTGATGCATTCGATGAAGAAGAAGATAATAGATTATGTTATTTAATATCCACTACAACGATTTTATTGTTCATTTGGTAAAAATCTTTCCAATTTCAAGTTCATCATAATCAATTGAAAAATCTTTGAAGAGTTTTTATGATCATTTAAAGTAAAATATTTGAATCACATTTGAAATATTAGGATATCAATTTCTTCTTTCATAATTTTTTCTGTTTTATTTACAGTAATACCATTGACTTATAAAAATAGAACTGAAGCAAATTGCGACATCAAAAAAGGCCATTGTACAAATATCATTGATTTATTCATTATTAAACGAATAAGCAGCAACTTCAGCATTTGTACAAATACCATTGATTTTAAAAAAATCTTTTTTGATATTTGTCGGCGTAATTGTTAAACCATTTTTAACAAATTTCTTTCATAAACTTTGCATGTTTTTGAAATATTATTTTTCATTCCATTAACAGCAAGACGGGCTTTTTGTTTGTATTTAATTTAAAAGTTTTGTAAATTTTTGGTAACATGAGGACGTAAGTCGTTTAAAGCATCTTTTGCAGGGATTAGATTTCAGAAGACGTTCAGGAATGTCATTCATGAAAATTCATTAATTGAGGATAAAAGTTTTTTGGCAGCAAGCAAACAATAAATAAAACTGAAACGTTGAAAGCTGCATAAGACAATTTATTAATTTCTGCATTGCTTACGAAAATGGATCAGTTGAATCCTAAAAATTAAATTTATTTTTTATTTTTTTGCATGCTTAAATTATTATTACCTTTGAAAAAGCAATTAATTTGAGTGAATGTAAAAGAATATTCTATAGCTCAATAGCGACCGTTTTTTAATTACTCTTTTTAACTCTATTTACGCCAAATAAATAAACATGAATTTTTTTTGACAAAATAAGTTAGAAAAAGATATTGTTTTTTTAAAAGTTAATAAAAATAATTACCGAAAACTTGTATGCATTTTTAAAGTTCATAATCAAAAAACACAAACTTTCAAAATTTGTAATATTTTGAAGAGCTTATCCCAAAAAAATAATTTCTGTTTTTTAAGTTTGTCAAAAAAGCTATTAATTAGGTACTCAATAAAATATAGCAGATTTATAGCAATGCTACAGAACCAAAATCTTATTAATAATATAAAACGTCAGTGGAAGATTGGTTTTTAATCGTTTACTGGAAGCAGTAAAAAATTTAAATGTGATCAAGCTTGATCATATTTCAATTTCGCTTTCGCATATTTAGGTCCCAAGACAGTTGAAAATCCTAAAAATTTTGAGATTTCTAAAATCTAAAAGGTGTATTTTATAAATATTATTTTTAAAAATTATTTTAAAGATGGAACATTAAAGACAAAGGTTAGTTTTTGATAAATACCAGAATAATAAAAAAATGAATGAAAAGACAAAATCGGGTATTAAAACTAACAATGATGGATTATGCTTACTTTAAGAATAACGAAAATGAAATTAAAAAAGCTAATGCAATGTTTGCAACTAAGATTATAATTAATAGCAATTAAAAAACTAATTTCAATGAAATTACAAAGAAAATTTATCCTTCAAGTTTTTTACTTGAACCAACACCTTTTTCTATCCCTAAAACTAAGTATCTGGATTTAACTATTGATGACGTAAAAAATGAAATGAACTATAGTTTGTTTAACAAAACAGATGAATTTGATTTTAATGCTTTAAGATATACTCATTTCAGATCTATCATTCCTAAAAACTACAAATTTAGTTTCATCTCAGGAGAAATACTAAGAACAACAAGATCATTGAGTAATAAAGAAAATTTTAAAAAAGCCTCGAAGAACATCGAAAAAATACTTATATTCAACAATTAACCAATAAACGAAGTTCAAAAATACCGTAATAAAGTTCTACTTGAACACAAGTACAGAATTTTTATAACATAAATAAATGCTAATCACAATTAAAAGTAAATGATCAATAAACTCACACTTCTTATTTTAATTTGTTTCCCTCCAAAAAATGACCTATATTTGTGATTACTAAAAAATGTAAAATTTTTTTTAATCTTTTGTCTAATTTTTTTACTCAACAATTCAGCAACTGAATACTACTGAAGATGTCCCTCCCCAGTTAGTTTAAAATTTCTTTAAAAAATTAATTTAAGTAAAAAAATTTTTGACTTTGGGGCCGAAAAGTTCATTCTTTAACCTTTTTCGAATTTAAAATACCAGACGCAGCGCGCCCCGAAGGGGCGCGCTGCGGCTGTTTACGACTCAACTTCCCTACCTTTCTACCCCTAAAAATCGATTTTGGTCAGTTTTAATCGTAGAGCTATGAAATTTGGCAGGTATGTAGAGAAAAAAATCGCATTTGATAATTTGTTGGGTTTGACCCCCATCGACCCCGGGGACCCGAGATATGCCCCAAAAACAAAAAAACGAATCAGAGTTTCGATGTTTTCGATAAGAGGGGCTTATAAGAAGTATTGGAATGAATCGGGCATGGTCCAAATAATACTAAATGACTTTTGGTTTGTCCCAAACGGTTCATTTTTGGGGTCAGGGGACCACTTTTTCTTTAAAAAAACGGGGTTTTGCGGGGTTTCGAGATTTTTTGTCAAATAGGAGCTTAGATAAATATTGGAATCGATAGCCCGTAATTAGTTACATATAAATCGACATTTGGTTTACTGTTTTATCTTGATTTTTGACCCCAGGGGACCACTTTTTTCTTTTAAAACGGGGTTTTGCGGGGTTTCGAGATTTTTTGTCATGTACGAGTTTAAATAAGTATTGGAATCGATAGCCCATATCAAAATACGTACAAAACGATCTTTTTTCAGACAATAAATGTTTTTTCGAGATCAGAGTCATCGGTATTCTTAAAAAGTAAAGATGGCGATTGTAAATCGATATTTTTCAATATTTTGGGTGTTTGTATTTTTTGAGGTGGAAATAGCCCTAAACATTATTTATTTAGTTTTAAAAAGTTAAAATCAGTGGGAAAAACGTTATAAGCAGCCAATCCCGTCTGCCGCGCAGCGGTATTTTGGTATTTTGCTTCGCGGCAGACGGCTCAGGAGACTAGCCAACCGGGAAACAATAATTAAAAATTATAACAAATACGGCTGTTGCAATGTAAGACGGGAAAAGAGATTAAAGAGAGATTATGAATCGGCTGTAAGACGGGAAGCGAGATTATTTAATTTCTGATAGACTACCGTACAACAGCCATCGCCCTCTGCAATAAAAAAAACTGTATCATTCAGCCCTCCAATTTATTTTTTAACATGGGGTTTGCATAAAAAATTAAGTACTGGTAAATGAAATAAAATTAGTTCTATGGACAAATGTTATTAGAGTGATTTAAATTTCAATTTTTTCAATAAACTTAATTTTAACCTAATGTATGGGCTACGATACAAATTCAGAATGCGAAAAAGCATAAATACCGGGTTCTTTTATGTGATAAAATAATTAATTAAAAGATCTGTAGGAAATATAGGGAATCTGGAATGATAATAATTACAAAATTTTAATAAATTTATTCTAGTTTTTTAGACCTAAAACAAATAAAACAAAAAACAGTTGGTGGTTTTCAGGGACGTTTTTTGCACAACTAAAGGGTGGGCATGGATGATCGCCGCGAAGCGGCGATCATCAACGTGTCCGCTTTTTTTATTGCAGAGGGCGATGGCTGTTGTACGGTAGTCTATCAGAAATTAAATAATCTCGCTTCCCGTCTTACAGCCGATTCATAATCTCTCTTTAATCTCTTTTCCCGTCTTACATTGCAACAGCCGTATTTGTTATAATTTTTAATTATTGTTTCCCGGTTGGCTAGTTTCTTTCATTTCCGTTTTTCAAAACATTGAAAAATTAGTATTATTTTGAGTTGTCGCAACCAAAAAAAGAAACAAAGCTTTAATGAATTACATATTTTCAATGAGTTAAAAATTAAATTAAATGTTTGATTTTTAACAAAGCATTCAAAAAAATTTATAACTCATAAAAAAGCATAAAAGCTACAAAAAAATGTGCAAAACAAAGAGAAAAACATATTGTAAAGTTTAAACAAAAACCGCAATTTGAATGAAATATTTGATGAAAATGAGAAATCAAAAAAATAATTATCACTTGTTATAAAAACAAAAAGTTCTTATTTGACATACAAACAAAATATCATATAACAGACCCTTTTAGCTAACTAATTTAAATTGTGGAAACGCAAAGAAACGAATGATTAAGAAAACGTTATTGTTTTTGAATTGTATTAAAGTTCTCAGTTTTGCACCTCCTTTTCATTTCACGAACAAATTACAAAAGATGCAAATTTAATTAAAACACTGTTCAAGGAAGCAAGGGTGTGTAAAACTGCCGAAGTGCCGGAGAAAGCCAAAATTTCACAACGGCCATGATGTTGTCGGAAAAAAGCTTCGATCTTTGGATCACGAAGAAATCTTAAATAATAATTTTTAGGTAACGTCATTTTTGGACAATCCCAAATCATTATAATAAGCTATATTTTATCATGATAAAAACATGAGTACTGGAAACAAAAAAAGTGAATGTGAAAGTCAAATTTAGATGAAAAAATAAAAAAAACATTATTTCGCTTTCACAAAAGACATAAATTTTTTATATCGCGAAACAAAGGAGGAAATGAATATTGAAGCAAAAAAAGAAATTGCAATAATCATGGTTTTTCGAAATTTACCCAAAAAACATAAAAACAAAAAAAGGCACAATTCAATCAATAATAATTTTTAAAAATGTTAAAAATTGATGGAAACGTTAGTAATAAGCATATTATTGATCCCTATAAAATATTTTTGAGTAAAACTTTCATTAACGTACTTTTTAAATCAATACAAGCTTGTACCTTGATATAGTAGAGGAACTTTGAAGAGATGTAAAAACTGAATTTTTGGGACTCTAATGACCAAAATTGTTTACATACGCTTATTAATGTTCCTTAGGAACATTTTTGAGCAAAATTTGAGATTTTTAAAAAAAAAATATATATTTTTCATTTTTGAACCCAAAGGGGGGAGTAAGGCAATTCGTGCAACTTCAAAGTGCCGAAAAAGTGCCTTAAAGTTAAAAATGGCACGTAAAACGTTTTTATGTTCGTTTTTGACCTTATTAGACACCGTTAAACCATATTTGGTTGCAAAACTCGATTATCATCGCGTGCGGTTCCCTTGTCAATATTTTATTCCAGCAAAAAGTGGAAAACAACATCAAAAATGAAAAATGTTACGACATAAAAATTTTCGAAAAATTTAAAAATTATCCTTTTTCGCCTTTAACTAAAAGACCAGTAATTTATGCATAAACAAAGAAGATATTATTAAAATGTTAGAAAATTAATGAAATGATAAATTAGGACTTTTTATTAAAGGAGGAGATCTGTCATGAAAAAACTTTTTTTTACAAAAATCAGGGATTCATTGGATGTGCTTTTTTCTTTCCTTTTTTGCAGCTGCAGCGAACAAAAAAACAAGCTCTAATGAAGGTGTTTTCGCGTCGAGAAATGCAATCAAAGTTGCGTGTAAAATAAAAAGTTTATTCATGATGGGTCTCGCAAAGTGAGTAAAAAGAACACATAAAAAAAAGGTTCGTTCATTTGGCGGAAAATGGAAAAATGCGGAAAATGTCCTGGCATTTCGCAAAGTTATAGCATTACAAGCTAGGGTATTATTTCAACAAAATTAGGATTTAACTAATAAAAAGATTGTTCATTATTATTCATTTTTGACCATTTGCAAAAATCGAGAAATCTTGACGGAAAGAGAAATGCACAACCCTAATTAAAACACAAAAAGCAATAATTTTTATGGAAAGCAGTATTATCATCCGGCATTAGTATTGAGGAAAATAAAAAAAGGCAAAAAAAGAAAAGAGAGAGAGAGAAAAAGCAAGATGCAATCATTAAATCTTTGTTCAGAGTGAAACAAAAAACAAAAAGAAAAAAAACGCGAAAGGGTCTTGCACTCACCACTTCTAAAGCAAAAATTTTAGTTTTCGTTGATTGCATCAATGTTTCAGAATATCAATTTTTTCTAATAAAATAATAAATGATAGAGTTAAACCGCATCTCACATTGCTAATAAAAATAAATTATTTCAGTGCCGCAATTTGGGGGGTTGATATGGTTGATTTATCACCCAACAGAATTTTGAGTTCATTCTAAAACGCACATGGTGGAGTACGTGGGAGGTTTTTGTTGATATTTTTTATCCCAAATGTGTAGGTTGTATCAACAGACAGAATTTGGGTGAAGTTGCGGCACTCAATTATTTCACAAAAGTTTTTGATGTAAAAAATGTATTGCTTTGCCAAACTTTTTTTGCAATCAATAAAAAAAAATGCAAACTCAATGAAGAATATATGTAGCAGTTTATTCAAAAAGATCAGAGTATATGAGTTTAAAGTGAGAACGAAAAAAGCGAGTAAAAATCAAACGAAATGTGTTAAAGGAGAAACAGGAAATTTTTTAAAATTTAAAATTCTTGGTGACATCAATTTGGTGACTGTACATAATGGCAAATTTTTTTTGCGTTATAAAACCCAGGTTTCTTCAGAGGCCTAAAATTCCCCAGAAAAAGCTGAATGCAAAATAACTCCTCGTTGATGTAAAAAATCATCAAAAAGGCATGACATTTGAAAAATTGAATAATAAAAAATAGACATAAAAGGAGGAGAAATGTTATTAAGAGTTTGCGGGATTTAACAAGAAAAATGATGATGATGAAAAAGGGGGATTAAAATAATAAGAAGAAAAAAAACTATGCAAAAAACAAAAAAATTGTAAAAAATGAATGCAAAGATAAGTTCAAATTTTCTACCTTTTTAAAATAATTCTTGAAAAACAAAACAGATTTTAATTGTAAAAAAGAACTTACATACTCACATGGATTATCAACGATTGGAGTCGTTGCTGCAGCTATTGTCCTTCTTCAGGTTTGATTGAAATATGCACAGATTGCTGATGAGATTTTTTTCATTTGTTCATGTTGCTAATGAAGGGGTGGGTTGCTGGAAAGTTTTTTGTTGAAGTTTAGGTTCAATTAAAAATTTTTAATTAAAAAATAGTCAATAATATTTGCCGTTTTAAAAGGGTTTAGCAAAAAAAATTCGTCTTGAAAAGCTTTCAATTAAAACGAACAAAATTTTTCATACATCTCTGCAACAGTTTAGTCTTTAAAGTCGCCCTTATCTCTGTCTCAAATCGCTAACGTTTTAATTTTCATTTAAGATTTCTCCTTTCAAACTGCTACATTTTTGTTTAATGCTGTCAAAACATTGAACTTTCACGCCAGTCAATTTGACAGCTAAACAAATTTTTTAAAACAATAGTTCCTGTGATGCTGAAAGTCAACAAAAAAATATTGAGGGATGCAGATAAAACATTGCTAGATGAGAATTTTAAGAGATAAAAACATCTAAAATAATTAAAGAAAAGAATAGAAGACAACTACATTTAAAAATTTTAAAAAAGTAAAAAATTTGTTCAATGTTTTCTTAAATCGAAGGAAACGGTTACCAATGTAAAAGATTAAAGAATTTTCATTGCAAAAAATTTGATTACAGTAATTTAAATACAAACAAGATTTTTCATGTCAACTTTTAATAAAATTTAAAAAAGGTTGATTAAAATTTAACTAGAATTTATTCCAAAAAAACTCATATAAAAGAAAAGTTGAAAATGCGAAAAAAAATGGCGAAAAAAGAAGACATTTGATTTGATTTTAAGGGTGATATGGAAACTAATAAAAATACAATTTAAAAATAGCTTCTAGCTAGAATCAAGCTTCAGAAATCATTAAATTCCAAATCATAACGATTTGGTTGTCGAACCTGTAGGTAAAAGTTTGAAAATTTTTTTTGTTGTTATCCGTGAAGATAGAAAGTTTCTTTTTGTATTTTTCGGCTCACAACATGAAAATTTATAGTTTGACCCTAGGGAAGTAATTGGCACGAGCTTTAGACTTGTGGCATGGTGATTATTGTTCCCCATGTATTTCTACATAACATAAACACTAACGGCTCAATTTCATCACCAAATAAAAATATGCTACCAGCTTTATTTTTGAAAAAACTGTTATATCAGGTTTTTTGGACACTTTTTGGCCCTAGGGAAGTTATTGGCACAAGCTAAAGACTTCTGGCAGGGTGATTTTTGTTCCCCATGTATTTCTACATCAGTTGATGAAGATGTAGTTGTATTCAGTAAATTTTCTTCTTCTTCTTCTTCTTGTTCAAGATGTTGATCAGATTTTGATGCCGTTGAAGATGAAAATGATAATTGAATTGGACCCTGAAAAAAAGGTTAAATTAGCTCGATTACGGTAAGCAATGTCGTTGCAACAATAATGTTGGAATCAAACAATATAAACATTGGAGATGAAAAAAATTTAAAAATAAACTTACAAAATAAAAACCAGGTAAAATGTCAGAATTAGTAAGATGTCGGCCATAAATACATAAATATATCATTTGAATAAAGAATGGGAGAAGTAAAACATCCATTTTTGAAATCTTTGAAGCAATTTGAAAGTAAAAAATCAGATTTCGTATAACAGTCAAAAGCAGCAGCAGCAGCACCAGCAATGAAAGAAGAATAAGTAGAAGTCATGATGAATGATTCTAAATATCCTCGATGAGGGCAACATTTTTTACATATATAATCATCTTTCAATGAAGGAAAATGCAAAAAAATTGCAAATTTGAAAATCATGCATGCATGTTGCTGTTGAGATCCAATTTGCCAAAGGTGATTACAGTATACGAAATTTTTAAAGCAAAAATAAAAAAAGTGGCTGAGATATATGCAAATAAAATTTTGAATCATGTTCGGTTTATGCAAATTTTATCCTTTGATCTGTGATCTGCATAAATATCCAAACTTTAAAAAAAATGAGACATTTTAATTTAAAGGATTTTCACTTTTCCCGAAAAGTGAAAGGTTGTTGTTTATGCAAATACAAGGTATTCAAATTCCAAAAATGGGTTTAATACATTTCTGGTATTCCCAGAAACGAATTAAACCCAATGCCGAAGCTTCAGCAGTTTAGGTTTTAACTATTTTACGCTGTAACATACAACACTTAGACAATTGTGATATCCCATTACGCGACTTTATGAGCTTATCTTAGACCTAAGGCTTTATCTAAGACATTATCCTGGCCCTAACATAAAATTATCTACAACTTTATCAGGCATTGAAATAGAACCTTTTTCTGTTCTGGGGCAGCTTAATAATTGTTACAAGGTCAAAAGGCAAAAAAATGCATCAAAAAAATTTGTGATATCCGAACTTTCAATATAAATTTTGTTCTACAGTAATTTTTAAGTCCTGAGGGGGAAATGAACTACAAAATTGTATTTTTTGGAATCCCCTCGGGCAGCTTAATAATTGTTACAAGGTCAAAAACTTGTAACTCTTTCCCAACAGTTTCGTTACTGCCGATAGTATCCAAAATGATGAGTTGGAAGCAATATTTACTTTAATTTTTGGAAAAAAACAATTATCATCGTGTCGATGATATTCAAACTTGAGTGAAAAAGAACTGTTGTTTTATCTCTGAATTATCATCACCACTAGCTTATTCTTGATTAGAAAAAGCTTACGGCGCAGCTTCTGATGAGATAGAAGCAACTGTAACAGTAATTTTTGGAAATGTAAAAATATGTATGTGTTGATGATATTTATATATAATCATAAATGCATAATAATTACAATTAAAAACGAACATGATCCAAACTTTAATTTGCATAGATATCGATTAATGTGTATAATTTTAGTTTTCAAAATTTTAATATGTTGCATTTTATGAATTCCGTTCATCTCTGATTTATCAAGGCCGCTATGTTTTTGACGATCATAAAAACTCAAGGGCTTTGTTTCCGATGAACTAGAAGCAACTTTTGATAATTAAATATCAACATGTTGATGTTATTCAAATTTTTTTAAAAAAAATGTTGCTCTGATCTCTGATTTATTAAAGCTATTAGATCATTCTTGACCCAATTACAGTAAACCAAAAGTTAACTACAATAATTAAGTAATATTGCAACTTTTAATTTATTTTGTTATTTCTTTTTGTCTTGCTATAAAAAGCATGCCAAAATTTATTTAAAATTAGCACAGGGGTTACTTTTGGTCGATGATAATATTAGTTAGAAATTTGCGGTTATATAAAATTACTGTTAAATTGTTAAAGAAAAAAGAAATATTTGCTTTGTTGCAATAAACAACAAAGCGTTCCAAAATTTATTCAAATGCCACATTTTAAAAAAGGGCATTGAATCGAAATTATACCTTAAACTTTAAAGGTTGAAAAACCAACAAAAAAATCAAAAAAATGAAAAGAAATACAATTTTGAGTTCAATCAAAAGTACAAGGTTGCATATTTTTATTGGGCAAGACAGAGAAACAAAGAAATCTGTATTATACATCACAAATGATGTATAATAGATTTTTTCCTACAATAAATCTTGTAAAAAATAACCATTCATTTTTACGTTCTTTTTCTATTTTGAAAGAAAGCATTGGAAAATTTTAAATCTCTAAAAATGAGGAGGTGGAATTTTTTTGTAATTTTAAATAAATATATCTGGTAAAATGTTGTTTTTGTTTTTCAATAAAATAAAAAATATTAAAGTACATGTTTTTTGTATACAATAACACAATTTTAAGCTGCAACATTTTTTTCGTTTCGTAAAAGTTAAAAGCAGTTGAATTGTTGAAACATTGCATATAAAAAATATTAAACAAATGCTTCAAGCAAGTAAATGACTTAAAAAAATACAAGTTGAGTGCAGACAAATAATAGTGTTAAGCTGTTATTTGGTCAATTATAAATGATTTAATGTTTTTGTTTTTTTAACCATCATTAAAAAACAGCAACAAAAATGAATATGGAGGGGATTTGAATAATAATTTGCAAAAAGTATCAAAATTCTTTTTTTAAATTATCAATTCAGAAATTTCCAAAACAATTTTTTTAAGCTTGATCAGCAATGTTTTTTAGAATTTTGATCAAAAAAACTGTTCAATAATCATTAGAATGAGTATAAAAGCAGCTACAAAATTTCATTTTAATATCATCATTTAACAATTCAAATCCATTTAATAATAAATAAAAATGTATAACAAATCTTTGATTGTTTTTGCCCTTCTTCTTTCAACAAGTGTCTTTGCACTTCCAATTCTTGGTGGTGGTGGGGATTCTGGAGTTTCAGCTTCACCAAATGGAGGAGATGGGCCATTATCCGGATTATTAAATGGAAAATTGTTGGGTGTTCTTAAAGTTTTGCCATTGAATGCGGGTCTTGATGGGGTTGTTGGAGATGTTGTAACATTAGTCCGGACTCTTCTTGAAAAAGTTATTCAAATCCTTCAACAATTACTTCCAAGTCTTTCTACCGAACAATTGGATGAATTGACTGGACTTCTTAAAAATGAAAACATGACAAAATCAGAAATCTTGGAAACTATTGATAGCTGGATTGCCGGACAACCAATTGAATTACAAAAATTGTATAAATCAATTGTTGAAGATGTTGATGGCAAAATTGAAACAACCTTTGAAACCCTCAAAAAAATTGCTAATGGAATTTCACCTCAAGCTGGACAATTAGTTGAAGAGCTTTACGTAAGTTTCTATCTAATAACAGCAATTTATAAATAAATATGCAAATTTATTTTTAGGATATTGTTCAAAACAATGTTTTGACATTATTGCAAGAAGATGAAGCCATTGGAAATTTATTAAACAATTTATTAAAGAATGTTGATAAACTCCTTCAACAACTTTTAAAAGATCTTGATAGACTTTTGTCATCACTTTTATCTGGACTCAATTTAAATAAACTTCTCAATTTGGACGGTTTATTAAAATTAAATGGCCTTCTTAAGGATGGAGTTTTGGGAGCCCTTCTTGGCGAAAATGGCCTTGTCAATGGTCTCCTTGGTGGCCTTCTTGGTGGAAATGGTGATGGACTTCTCGGTGGAGTTTTGGGTGGAAATAAAGGTGGAAAAGGCCTTCTCGGTCTTGGAATCGGTGGAATCTTAAAAAAATAGATTTTCTATTAGCAGCAATGTATATTAATTAATTATACATTTCAATGTATCTCATTGTATTTCTTTTTCCTCCATTTTCTCATATTAATTTATTATTATTATTAATGTTTTGTAAATAGAAAATAAAGCAGCAATAAATTTTTAATATCCACATACATTGAATATATCACAATATATATATGCAAATTTTTAAAAATTATTAATTTTTCAAAAGCAGTCTTTTTAAAAACGATTGACTTCGAAAAAAATAAGTTTATTGTTTTATTCGCCAACATAAAATTTTAAATGATTTCGAAACAATTTTTCAATTCTAGAATATTCTTTTTGCCATGACAGAACTTTGTCATTTCGATTTGACCTATATTTCTATAGGTTCCTTGCAATGTCAAACATTTTTTCTCTACTTGCAACCTCAAACTGAATCATATTCATTATATCTTTATTCACATCATTCCTTACAGAATTGAATCATCAAAATGCTTTTCATTCTAAAATGGAGTGAACAGCTTCACTCCAGAAATGGAACGAATATTTAATTTTCCAATTTACACGCAAATTTATCGGGTAAATAAGGAGGATCTTTATTTCTGCCCCGAAAACTTTGATGGATATATTTATGCAAATTTGTTGGGACGAGATAAAACAAAGTATTTTAAACCTCGTCCCAACATAAAATTACATTAAACTTTATTGTGTAAATATAAGTCTATGGCAGTTTCTTATTCTTAATTAAAATAGATGACTACCATAGTTTATCAAAAGCTAAAAGCATTTTATCCTTCAATTTTGAATTCTATCACTTAAACAAGCATGTCCAAACACCAAAAAATTATTTCAGAACAGAATGCTTATAACAGTCAAGAAACTGTACTTATTCACTTGCTAATCAAGTATTTGTATGCATTTGTGGACTTGTGGCATGGTGATTATTGTTCCTCATGTGTTTTTACATAACATAAACACTAACGGCTAAATTTCATCAACAAATAAAAATATGCTACCAGCTTTATTTTTGAAAAAACTGTTATATCAGGCTTTTTGGCCCTAGGGAAGTTATTGGCACAAGTTTTAGACTTGTGGCATGGTGATTATTGTTCCCCATGTATTTCTAAGTAACATAAACACTAACGGCTAAATTTCATCACCAAATAAAAATATGCTACCAGCTTTATTTTTGAAAAAACTGTTATATCAGGTTTTTAAAAGCAGTTTTTGGCCCTAGGGAAGTTATTGGCACAAGCTTTAGACTTGTGGCATGGTGATTATTGTTCCCCATGTATTTCTACATAACATAAACACTAACGGCTAAATTTCATCACCAAATAAAAATATGCTACCAGCTTTATTTTTGAAAAAACTGTTATATCAGGTTTTTTGGACACTTTTTGGCCCTAGGGAAGTTATTGGCACAAGCTAAAGACTTGTGGCATGGTGATTATTGTTCCCCATGTATTTTGACATAACATAAACACTAACGGCTAAATTTGATCACCAAATAAAAATATGCTACCAGCTTTATTTCTGAAAAAACTGTTATATCAGGCTTTTTGGACACTTTTTGGCCCTAGGGAAGTTATTGGCACAAGCTTTAGACTTGTGGCATAGTGATTATTGTTCCCCATGTGTTTTTACATAACATATACACAAACGGCTAAATTTCATTTTCAAATAAAAATATGCTACCAGCTTTATTTTTGAAAAAACAGTAATATCAGGTTTTTTGGCCCTAGGGAAGTTATTGGCACAAGCTAAAGACTTGTGGCATAGTGATTATTGTTCCCCATGTGTTTTTACATAACATATACACAAACGGCTAAATTTCATTTTCAAATAAAAATATGCTACCAGCTTTATTTCTGAAAAAACTGTTATATCAGGCTTTTTGGACACTTTTTGGCCCTAGGGAAGTTATTGGCACAAGCTTGAGACTTGTGGCATGGTGATTATTGTTCCCCATGTATTTTGACATAACATATACACTAACGGCTAAATTACATTTTCAAATAAAAATATGCTACCAGCTTTATTTTTGAAAAAACTGTAATATCAGATTTTTAAAAGCAGTTTTTGGCCCTAGGGAAGTTATTGGCACAAGCTAAAGACTTGTGGCATGGTGATTATTGTTCCCCATGTATTTCGACATAACATAAACACTAACGGCCAAATTTCATCACCAAATAAAAATACGCTACCAGCTTTATTTTTGAAAAAAACTGTAGTATCAGATTTTTAAAAGCAGTTTTTGGCCCTAGGGAAGTTATTGGCACAAGCTTTAGACTTGTGGCATGGTGATTATTGTTCCCCATGTATTTCTACATAACATAAACACTAACGGCTAAATTTCATCACCAAATAAAAATATGCTACCAGCTTTATTTTTGAAAAAACTGTTATATCAGGTTTTTAAAAGCAGTTTTTGGCCCTAGGGAAGTTATTGGCACAAGCTAAAGACTTGTGGCATGGTGATTATTGTTCCCCATGTATTTTGACATAACATAAACACTAACGGCTAAATTTGATCACCAAATAAAAATATGCTACCAGCTTTATTTCTGAAAAAACTGTTATATCAGGCTTTTTGGACACTTTTTGGCCCTAGGGAAGTTATTGGCACAAGCTTTAGACTTGTGGCATAGTGATTATTGTTCCCCATGTGTTTTTACATAACATAAACACTATAGGCTAAATTTCATCACCAAATAAAAATATGCTACCAGCTTTATTTTTGAAAAAACTGTTATATCAGGTTTATTGGACATTTTTTGGCCCTAGGGAAGTTATTGGCACAAGCTTTAGACTTGTGGCATGGTGATTATTGTTCCCCATGTATTTTGACATAACATATACACTAACGGCTAAATTACATTTTCAAATAAAAATATGCTACCAGCTTTATTTTTGAAAAAACTGTAATATCAGGTTTTTTGGAAACTTTTTGGCCCTAGGGAAGTTATTGGCACAAGCTTGAGACTTGTGGCATGGTGATTATTGTTCCCCATGTATTTTGACATAACATATACACTAACGGCTAAATTACATTTTCAAATAAAAATATGCTACCAGCTTTATTTTTGAAAAAACTGTAATATCAGATTTTTAAAAGCAGTTTTTGGCCCTAGGGAAGTTATTGGCACAAGCTAAAGACTTGTGGCATGGTGATTATTGTTCCCCATGTATTTCTACATAACATAAACACTAACGGCTAAATTACATTTTCAAATAAAAATATGCTACCAGCTTTATTTTTGAAAAAACTGTAATATCAGATTTTTAAAAGCAGTTTTTGGCCCTAGGGAAGTTATTGGCACAAGCTTGAGACTTGTGGCATGGTGATTATTGTTCCCCATGTATTTTGACATAACATATACACTAACGGCTAAATTACATTTTCAAATAAAAATATGCTACCAGCTTTATTTTTGAAAAAACTGTAATATCAGATTTTTAAAAGCAGTTTTTGGCCCTAGGGAAGTTATTGGCACAAGCTAAAGACTTGTGGCATGGTGATTATTGTTCCTCATGTGTTTTTACATAACATAAACACTAACAGCTAAATTTCATCAACAAATAAAAATATGCTACCAGCTTTATTTTTGAAAAAACTGTTATATCAGGCTTTTTGGCCCTAGGGAAGTTATTGGCACAAGCTTTAGACTTGTGGCATGGTGATTATTGTTCCCCATGTATTTCTAAATAACATAAACACTAACGGCTAAATTTCATCACCAAATAAAAATACACTACCAGCTTTATTTTTGAAAAAAACTGTAGTATCAGATTTTTAAAAGCAGTTTTTGGCCCTAGGGAAGTTATTGGCACAAGCTTTAGACTTGTGGCATGGTGATTATTGTTCCCCATGTATTTCTACATAACATAAACACTAACGGCTAAATTTCATCACCAAATAAAAATATGCTACCAGCTTTATTTTTGAAAAAACTGTTATATCAGGTTTTTAAAAGCAGTTTTTGGCCCTAGGGAAGTTATTGGCACAAGCTTTAGACTTGTGGCATGGTGATTATTGTTCCCCATGTATTTCTACATAACATAAACACTAACGGCTAAATTTCATCACCAAATAAAAATATGCTACCAGCTTTATTTTTGAAAAAAACTGTAGTATCAGATTTTTAAAAGCAGTTTTTGGCCCTAGGGAAGTTATTGGCACAAGCTTTAGACTTGTGGCATGGTGATTATTAATCCTCATGTGTTTTTACATAACATAAACACTAACGGCTAAATTTCATCACCAAACAAAAATATGCTACCAGCTTTATTTTTGAAAAAACTGTTATATCAGGTTTTTTGGACACTTTTTGGCCCTAGGGAAGTTATTGGCACAAGCTAAAGACTTCTGGCATGGTGATTATTGTTCTCCATGTATTTCTACATAACATAAACACTAACGGCTAAATTTCATCACCAAATAAAAATATGCTACCAGCTTTATTTTTGAAAAAACTGTTATATCAGGTTTTTTGGACACTTTTTGGCCCTAGGGAAGTTATTGGCACAAGCTAAAGACTTCTGGCATGGTGATTATTGTTCTCCATGTATTTCTACATAACATAAACACTAACGGCTAAATTTCATCACCAAGTAAAAATACACTACCAGCTTTATTTTTGAAAAAAACTGTAGTATCAGATTTTTAAAAGCAGTTTTTGGCCCTAGGGAAGTTATTGGCACAAGCTTTAGACTTGTGGCATGGTGATTATTGTTCCCCATGTATTTCTACATAACATAAACACTAACGGCTAAATTTCATCACCAAATAAAAATATGCTACCAGCTTTATTTTTGAAAAAACTGTTATATCAGGTTTTTAAAAGCAGTTTTTGGCCCTAGGGAAGTTATTGGCACAAGCTAAAGACTTGTGGCATGGTGATTATTGTTCCCCATGTATTTCTACATAACATAAACACTAACGGCTAAATTTCATCACCAAATAAAAATATGCTACCAGCTTTATTTTTGAAAAAACTGTTATATCAGGTTTTTTGGAAACTTTTTGGCCCTAGGGAAGTTATTGGCACAAGCTTTAGACTTGTGGCATGGTGATTATTGTTCCTCATGTGTTTTTACATAACATAAACACTAACGGCTAAATTTCATCACCAAATAAAAATACGCTACCAGCTTTATTTTTGAAAAAAACTGTAGTATCAGATTTTCAAAAGCAGTTTTTGGCCCTAGGGAAGTTATTGGCACAAGCTAAAGACTTGTGGCATGGTGATTATTGTTCCCCATGTATTTCTACATAACATAAACACTAACTGCCAAATTTCATCACCAAATAAAAATACGCTACCAGCTTTATTTTTGAAAAAAACTGTAGTATCAGATTTTTAAAAGCAGTTTTTGGCCCTAGGGAAGTTATTGGCACAAGCTTTAGACTTGTGGCATGGTGATTATTGTTCCCCATGTATTTCTACATAACATAAACACTAACGGCTAAATTTCATCACCAAATAAAAATATGCTACCAGCTTTATTTTTGAAAAAACTGTTATATCAGGTTTTTTGGAAACTTTTTGGCCCTAGGGAAGTTATTGGCACAAGCTAAAGACTTGTGGCATGGTGATTATTGTTCCCCATGTATTTCTACATAACATAAACACTAACGGCCAAATTTCATCACCAAATAAAAATACGCTACCAGCTTTATTTTTGAAAAAAACTGTAGTATCAGATTTTTAAAAGCAGTTTTTGGCCCTAGGGAAGTTATTGGCACAAGCTAAAGACTTGTGGCATGGTGATTATTGTTCCCCATGTATTTCTACATAACATAAACACTAACGGCTAAATTTCATCACCAAATAAAAATATGCTACCAGCTTTATTTTTGAAAAAACTGTTATATCAGGTTTTTTGGAAACTTTTTGGCCCTAGGGAAGTTATTGGCACAAGCTAAAGACATGTGGCATGGTGATTATTGTTCTCCATGTATTTCTACATAACATAAACACTAACGGCTAAATTTCATTTTCAAATAAAAATATGCTAGCAGCTTTATTTTTGAAAAAACTGTTATATCAGGTTTATTGGACACTTTTTGGCCCTAGGGAAGTTATTGGCACAAGCTTTAGACTTGTGGCATGGTGATTATTGTTCCCCATGTATTTTGACATAACATATACACTAACGGCTAAATTTCATTTTCAAATAAAAATATGCTAGCAGCTTTATTTTTGAAAAAACTGTTATATCAGGTTTATTGGACACTTTTTGGCCCTAGGGAAGTTATTGGCACAAGCTTTAGACTTGTGGCATGGTGATTATTGTTCCCCATGTATTTTGACATAACATATACACTAACGGCTAAATTTCATTTTCAAATAAAAATATGCTACCAGCTATATTTATGAAAAAACTGTTATATCAGGCTTTTTGGACACTTTTTGGCCCTAGGGAAGTTATTGGCCCAAGCTTTAGACTTGTGGCATGGTGATTATTGTTCCCCATGTGTTTTTACGTAACATAAACACTAACGGCTAAATTTCATCACCAAATAAAAATATGCTACCAGCTTTATTTTTGAAAAAACTGTAATATCAGATTTTTAAAAGCAGTTTTTGGCCCTAGGGAAGTTATTGGCACAAGCTAAAGACTTGTGGCATGGTGATTATTGTTCCCCATGTATTTCTACAAAACATAAACACTAACGGCCAAATTTCATCACCAAATAAAAATATGCTACCAGCTTTATTTTTGAAAAAACTGTAATATCAGATTTTTAAAAGCAGTTTTTGGCCCTAGGGAAGTTATTGGCACAAGCTTTAGACTTGTGGCATGGTGATTATTGTTCCCCATGTATTTCTACATAACATAAACACTAACGGCTAAATTTCATCACCAAATAAAAATATGCTACCAGCTTTATTTTTGAAAAAACTGTTATATCAGGTTTTTAAAAGCAGTTTTTGGCCCTAGGGAAGTTATTGGCACAAGCTAAAGACATGTGGCATGGTGATTATTGTTCTCCATGTATTTCTACATAACATAAACACTAACGGCTAAATTTCATTTTCAAATAAAAATATGCTAGCAGCTTTATTTTTGAAAAAACTGTTATATCAGGTTTATTGGACACTTTTTGGCCCTAGGGAAGTTATTGGCACAAGCTTTAGACTTGTGGCATGGCGATTATTGTTCCCCATGTATTTTGACATAACATATACACTAACGGCTAAATTTCATTTTCAAATAAAAATATGCTACCAGCTTTATTTATGAAAAAACTGTTATATCAGGCTTTTTGGACACTTTTTGGCCCTAGGGAAGTTATTGGCCCAAGCTTTAGACTTGTGGCATGGTGATTATTGTTCCTCATGTGTTTTTACATAACATAAACACTAACGGCTAAATTTCATCACCAAAAAAAAATATGCTACCAGCTTTATTTTTGAAAAAAACTGTAGTACCAGATTTTTAAAAGCAGTTTTTGGCCCTAGGGAAGTTATTGGCACAAGCTTCAGACTTCTGGCATGGTGATTATTGTTCTCCATGTATTTCTACATAACATAAACACTAACTGCTAAATTTCATCACCAAATAAAAATATGCCACCAGCTTTATTTTTGAAAAAAACTGTAGTATCAGATTTTTAAAAGCAGTTTTTGGCCCTAGGGAAGTTATTGGCACAAGCTTTAGACTTGTGGCATAGTGATTATTGTTCCCCATGTGTTTTTACATAACATAAACACTAACGGCTAAATTTCATCACCAAATAAAAATATGCTACCAGCTTTATTTCTAAAAAAACTGTTATATCAGGCTTTTTGGACACTTTTTGGCCCTAGGGAAGTTATTGGCCCAAGCTTTAGACTTGTGGCATGGTGATTATTGTTCCCCATGTGTTTTCACGTAACATAAACACTAACGGCTAAATTTCATCACCAAATAAAAATATGCTGCCAGCTTTATTTTTGAAAAAACTGTTATATCAGGTTTTTAAAAGCAGTTTTTGGCCCTAGGGAAGTTATTTGCACAAGCTTTAGACTTGTGGCATGGTGATTATTGTTCCCCATGTATTTCTACGTAACATAAACACTAACTGCTAAATTTCATCACCAAATAAAAATATGCCACCAGCTTTATTTTTGAAAAAAACTGTAGTATCAGATTTTTAAAAGCAATTTTTGGCCCTAGGGAAGTTATTGGCACAAGCTTTAGACTTGTGGCATAGTGATTATTGTTCCCCATGTGTTTTTACATAACATAAACACTAACGGCTAAATTTCATCACCAAATAAAAATATGCTACCAGCTTTATTTCTAAAAAAACTGTTATATCAGGCTTTTTGGACACTTTTTGGCCCTAGGGAAGTTATTGGCCCAAGCTTTAGACTTGTGGCATGGTGATTATTGTTCCCCATGTGTTTTCACGTAACATAAACACTAACGGCTAAATTTCATCACCAAATAAAAATATGCTACCAGCTTTTTTTTTGAAAAAAACTGTAGTATCAGATTTTTAAAAGCAGTTTTTGGCCCTAGGGAAGTTATTGGCACAAGCTTCAGACTTCTGGCATGGTGATTATTGTTCCCCATGTGTTTTTACATAACATAAACACTAACGGCTAAATTTCATCACCAAATAAAAATATGCTACCAGCTTTATTTCTAAAAAAACTGTTATATCAGGCTTTTTGGACACTTTTTGGCCCTAGGGAAGTTATTGGCCCAAGCTTTAGACTTGTGGCATGGTGATTATTGTTCCCCATGTGTTTTCACGTAACATAAACACTAACGGCTAAATTTCATCACCAAATAAAAATATGCTGCCAGCTTTATTTTTGAAAAAACTGTTATATCAGGTTTTTAAAAGCAGTTTTTGGCCCTAGGGAAGTTATTTGCACAAGCTTTAGACTTGTGGCATGGTGATTATTGTTCCCCATGTATTTCTACGTAACATAAACACTAACTGCTAAATTTCATCACCAAATAAAAATATGCCACCAGCTTTATTTTTGAAAAAAACTGTAGTATCAGATTTTTAAAAGCAGTTTTTGGCCCTAGGGAAGTTATTGGCACAAGCTTTAGACTTGTGGCATAGTGATTATTGTTCCCCATGTGTTTTTACATAACATAAACACTAACGGCTAAATTTCATCACCAAATAAAAATATGCTACCAGCTTTATTTCTAAAAAAACTGTTATATCAGGCTTTTTGGACACTTTTTGGCCCTAGGGAAGTTATTGGCCCAAGCTTTAGACTTGTGGCATGGTGATTATTGTTCCCCATGTGTTTTCACGTAACATAAACACTAACGGCTAAATTTCATCACCAAATAAAAATATGCTACCAGCTTTTTTTTTGAAAAAAACTGTAGTATCAGATTTTTAAAAGCAGTTTTTGGCCCTAGGGAAGTTATTGGCACAAGCTTCAGACTTCTGGCATGGTGATTATTGTTCTCCATGTATTTCTGCATAACATAAACACTAACGGCTAAATTTCATCACCAAATAAAAATATGCTACCAGCTTTATTTCTGAAAAAACTGTTATATCAGGCTTTTTGGACACTTTTTGGCCCTAGGGAAGTTATTGGCACAAGCTTTAGACTTGTGGCATAGTGATTATTGTTCCCCATGTGTTTTTACATAACATAAACACTAACGGCTAAATTTCATCACCAAATAAAAATATGCTACCAGCTTTATTTCTAAAAAAACTGTTATATCAGGCTTTTTGGACACTTTTTGGCCCTAGGGAAGTTATTGGCACAAGCTTCAGACTTGTGGCATGGTGATTATTGTTCTCCATGTATTTCTACATAACATAAACACTAACTGCTAAATTTCATCACCAAATAAAAATATGCCACCAGCTTTATTTTTGAAAAAAACTGTAGTATCAGATTTTTAAAAGCAGTTTTTGGCCCTAGGGAAGTTATTGGCACAAGCTTTAGACTTGTGGCATAGTGATTATTGTTCCCCATGTGTTTTTACATAACATAAACACTAACGGCTAAATTTCATCACCAAATAAAAATATGCTACCAGCTTTATTTCTAAAAAAACTGTTATATCAGGCTTTTTGGACACTTTTTGGCCCTAGGGAAGTTATTGGCCCAAGCTTTAGACTTGTGGCATGGTGATTATTGTTCCCCATGTGTTTTCACGTAACATAAACACTAACGGCTAAATTTCATCACCAAATAAAAATATGCTACCAGCTTTTTTTTTGAAAAAAACTGTAGTATCAGATTTTTAAAAGCAGTTTTTGGCCCTAGGGAAGTTATTGGCACAAGCTTCAGACTTCTGGCATGGTGATTATTGTTCTCCATGTATTTCTGCATAACATAAACACTAACGGCTAAATTTCATCACCAAATAAAAATATGCTACCAGCTTTATTTCTGAAAAAACTGTTATATCAGGCTTTTTGGACACTTTTTGGCCCTAGGGAAGTTATTGGCACAAGCTTTAGACTTGTGGCATAGTGATTATTGTTCCCCATGTGTTTTTACGTAACATAAACACTAACGGCTAAATTTCATCACCAAATAAAAATATGCTACCAGCTTTATTTTTGAAAAAAACTGTAGTACCAGATTTTTAAAAGCAGTTTTTGGCCCTAGGGAAGTTATTGGCACAAGCTTCAGACTTGTGACATGGTGATTATTGTTCTCCATGTATTTCTACATAACATAAACACTAACTGCTAAATTTCATCACCAAATAAAAATATGCCACCAGCTTTATTTTTGAAAAAAACTGTAGTATCAGATTTTTAAAAGCAGTTTTTGGCCCTAGGGAAGTTATTGGCACAAGCTTTAGACTTGTGGCATAGTGATTATTGTTCCCCATGTGTTTTTACATAACATAAACACTAACGGCTAAATTTCATCACCAAATAAAAATATGCTACCAGCTTTATTTCTAAAAAAACTGTTATATCAGGCTTTTTGGACACTTTTTGGCCCTAGGGAAGTTATTGGCCCAAGCTTTAGACTTGTGGCATGGTGATTATTGTTCCCCATGTTTTTTCACGTAACATAAACACTAACGGCTAAATTTCATCACCAAATAAAAATATGCTACCAGCTTTTTTTTTGAAAAAAACTGTAGTATCAGATTTTTAAAAGCAGTTTTTGGCCCTAGGGAAGTTATTGGCACAAGCTTCAGACTTCTGGCATGGTGATTATTGTTCTCCATGTATTTCTACATAACATAAACACTAACGGCTAAATTTCATCACCAAATAAAAATATGCTACCAGCTTTATTTTTGAAAAAAACTGTAGTATCAGATTTTAAAAAGCAGTTTTTGGCCCTAAGGAAGTTATTGGCACAAGCTTTAGACTTGTGGCATGGTGATTATTGTTCCCCATGTATTTCTAAGTAACATAAACACTAACGGCTAAATTTCATCACCAAATAAAAATATGCTGCCAGCTTTATTTTTGAAAAAACTGTTATATCAGGTTTTTAAAAGCAGTTTTTGGCCCTAGGGAAGTTATTGGCACAAGCTTTAGACTTGTGGCATGGTGATTATTGTTCCCCATGTATTTCTACATAACATAAACACTAACGGCTAAATTTGATCACCAAATAAAAATATGCTACCAGCTTTATTTCTGAAAAAACTGTTATATCAGGCTTTTTGGACACTTTTTGGCCCTTGGGAAGTTATTGGCACAAGCTTTAGACTTGTGGCATAGTGATTATTGTTCCCCATGAGTTTTTACATAACATAAACACTAAAGCCTAAATTTCATCACCAAATAAAAATATGCTACCAGCTTTATTTTTGAAAAAAACTGTAGTACCAGATTTTTAAAAGCAGTTTTTGGCCCTAGGGAAGTTATTGGCACAAGCTTCAGACTTGTGGCATGGTGATTATTGTTCTCCATGTATTTCTACATAACATAAACACTAACTGCTAAATTTCATCACCAAATAAAAATATGCCACCAGCTTTATTTTTGAAAAAAACTGTAGTATCAGATTTTTAAAAGCAGTTTTTGGCCCTAGGGAAGTTATTGGCACAAGCTTTAGACTTGTGGCATAGTGATTATTGTTCCCCATGTGTTTTTACATAACATAAACACTAACGGCTAAATTTCATCACCAAATAAAAATATGCTACCAGCTTTATTTCTAAAAAAACTGTTATATCAGGCTTTTTGGACACTTTTTGGCCCTAGGGAAGTTATTGGCCCAAGCTTTAGACTTGTGGCATGGTGATTATTGTTCCCCATGTGTTTTCACGTAACATAAACACTAACGGCTAAATTTCATCACCAAATAAAAATATGCTACCAGCTTTTTTTTTGAAAAAAACTGTAGTATCAGATTTTTAAAAGCAGTTTTTGGCCCTAGGGAAGTTTTTGGCACAAGCTTCAGACTTCTGGCATGGTGATTATTGTTCTCCATGTATTTCTACATAACATAAACACTAACGGCTAAATTTCATCACCAAATAAAAATATGCTACCAGCTTTATTTTTGAAAAAAACTGTAGTATCAGATTTTTAAAAGCAGTTTTTGGCCCTAAGGAAGTTATTGGCACAAGCTTTAGACTTGTGGCATGGTGATTATTGTTCCCCATGTATTTCTACATAACATAAACACTAACGGCTAAATTTCATCACCAAATAAAAATATGCTGCCAGCTTTATTTTTGAAAAAACTGTTATATCAGGCTTATTGGACACTTTTTGGCCCTAGGGAAGTTATTGGCACAAGCTTTAGACTTGTGGCATGGTGATTATTGTTCCCCATGTATTTTGAAATAACATATACACTAACGGCTAAATTTCATTTTCAAATAAAAATATGCTACCAGCTTTATTTTTGAAAAAACTGTAATATCAGGTTTTTTGGACACTTTTTGGCCCTAGGGAAGTTATTGGCCCAAGCTTTAGACTTGTGGCATGGTGATTATTGTTCCCCATGTGTTTTCACGTAACATAAACACTAACGGCTAAATTTCATCACCAAATAAAAATATGCTACCAGCTTTTTTTTTGAAAAAAACTGTAGTATCAGATTTTTAAAAGCAGTTTTTGGCCCTAGGGAAGTTATTGGCACAAGCTTCAGACTTCTGGCATGGTGATTATTGTTCTCCATGTATTTCTACATAACATAAACACTAACGGCTAAATTTCATCACCAAATAAAAATATGCTACCAGCTTTATTTTTGAAAAAAACTATAGTATCAGATTTTTAAAAGCAGTTTTTGGCCCTAAGGAAGTTATTGGCACAAGCTTTAGACTTGTGGCATGGTGATTATTGTTCCCCATGTATTTCTAAGTAACATAAACACTAACGGCTAAATTTCATCACCAAATAAAAATATGCTGCCAGCTTTATTTTTGAAAAAACTGTTATATCAGGTTTTTAAAAGCAGTTTTTGGCCCTAGGGAAGTTATTGGCACAAGCTTTAGACTTGTGGCATGGTGATTATTGTTCCCCATGTATTTCTACATAACATAAACACTAACGGCTAAATTTGATCACCAAATAAAAATATGCTACCAGCTTTATTTCTGAAAAAACTGTTATATCAGGCTTTTTGGACACTTTTTGGCCCTTGGGAAGTTATTGGCACAAGCTTTAGACTTGTGGCATAGTGATTATTGTTCCCCATGTGTTTTTACATAACATAAACACTAACGGCTAAATTTCATCACCAAATAAAAATATGCTACCAGCTTTATTTTTGAAAAAACTGTTATATCAGGTTTATTGGACACTTTTTGGCCCTAGGGAAGTTATTGGCACAAGCTTTAGACTTGTGGCATAGTGATTATTGTTCCCCATGTATTTTGAAATAACATATACACTAACGGCTAAATTTCATCACCAAATAAAAATATGCTACCAGCTTTATTTTTGAAAAAACTGTAATATCAGGTTTTTTGGACACTTTTTGGCCCTTGGGAAGTTATTGGCACAAGCTAAAGACTTGTGGCATGGTGATTATTGTTCCCCATGTATTTTGACATAACATAAACACTAACGGCTAAATTTGATCACCAAATAAAAATATGCTACCAGCTTTATTTCTAAAAAAACTGTTATATCAGGCTTTTTGGACACTTTTTGGCCCTAGGGAAGTTATTGGCCCAAGCTTTAGACTTGTGGCATGGTGATTATTGTTCCCCATGTGTTTTCACGTAACATAAACACTAACGGCTAAATTTCATCACCAAATAAAAATATGCTACCAGCTTTTTTTTTGAAAAAAACTGTAGTATCAGATTTTTAAAAGCAGTTTTTGGCCCTAGGGAAGTTATTGGCACAAGCTTCAGACTTCTGGCATGGTGATTATTGTTCTCCATGTATTTCTACATAACATAAACACTAACGGCTAAATTTCATCACCAAATAAAAATATGCTACCAGCTTTATTTTTGAAAAAAACTGTAGTATCAGATTTTTAAAAGCAGTTTTTGGCCCTAAGGAAGTTATTGGCACAAGCTTTAGACTTGTGGCATGGTGATTATTGTTCCCCATGTATTTCTAAGTAACATAAACACTAACGGCTAAATTTGATCACCAAATAAAAATATGCTACCAGCTTTATTTCTGAAAAAACTGTTATATCAGGCTTTTTGGACACTTTTTGGCCCTTGGGAAGTTATTGGCACAAGCTTTAGACTTGTGGCATAGTGATTATTGTTCCCCATGTGTTTTTACATAACATAAACACTAACGGCTAAATTTCATCACCAAATAAAAATATGCTACCAGCTTTATTTTTGAAAAAACTGTTATATCAGGTTTATTGGACACTTTTTGGCCCTAGGGAAGTTATTGGCACAAGCTTTAGACTTGTGGCATAGTGATTATTGTTCCCCATGTATTTTGAAATAACATATACACTAACGGCTAAATTTCATCACCAAATAAAAATATGCTACCAGCTTTATTTTTGAAAAAACTGTAATATCAGGTTTTTTGGACACTTTTTGGCCCTTGGGAAGTTATTGGCACAAGCTAAAGACTTGTGGCATGGTGATTATTGTTCCCCATGTATTTTGACATAACATAAACACTAACGGCTAAATTTGATCACCAAATAAAAATATGCTACCAGCTTTATTTCTAAAAAAACTGTTATATCAGGCTTTTTGGACACTTTTTGGCCCTAGGGAAGTTATTGGCCCAAGCTTTAGACTTGTGGCATGGTGATTATTGTTCCCCATGTGTTTTCACGTAACATAAACACTAACGGCTAAATTTCATCACCAAATAAAAATATGCTACCAGCTTTTTTTTTTGAAAAAAACTGTAGTATCAGATTTTTAAAAGCAGTTTTTGGCCCTAGGGAAGTTATTGGCACAAGCTTCAGACTTCTGGCATGGTGATTATTGTTCTCCATGTATTTCTACATAACATAAACACTAACGGCTAAATTTCATCACCAAATAAAAATATGCTACCAGCTTTATTTTTGAAAAAAACTGTAGTATCAGATTTTTAAAAGCAGTTTTTGGCCCTAAGGAAGTTATTGGCACAAGCTTTAGACTTGTGGCATGGTGATTATTGTTCCCCATGTATTTCTACATAACATAAACACTAACGGCTAAATTTGATCACCAAATAAAAATATGCTACCAGCTTTATTTCTGAAAAAACTGTTATATCAGGCTTTTTGGACACTTTTTGGCCCTTGGGAAGTTATTGGCACAAGCTTTAGACTTGTGGCATAGTGATTATTGTTCCCCATGTGTTTTTACATAACATAAACACTAACGGCTAAATTTCATCACCAAATAAAAATATGCTACCAGCTTTATTTTTGAAAAAACTGTTATATCAGGTTTATTGGACACTTTTTGGCCCTAGGGAAGTTATTGGCACAAGCTTTAGACTTGTGGCATAGTGATTATTGTTCCCCATGTATTTTGAAATAACATATACACTAACGGCTAAATTTCATCACCAAATAAAAATATGCTACCAGCTTTATTTTTGAAAAAACTGTAATATCAGGTTTTTTGGACACTTTTTGGCCCTTGGGAAGTTATTGGCACAAGCTAAAGACTTGTGGCATGGTGATTATTGTTCCCCATGTATTTTGACATAACATAAACACTAACGGCTAAATTTGATCACCAAATAAAAATATGCTACCAGCTTTATTTCTAAAAAAACTGTTATATCAGGCTTTTTGGACACTTTTTGGCCCTAGGGAAGTTATTGGCCCAAGCTTTAGACTTGTGGCATGGTGATTATTGTTCCCCATGTGTTTTCACGTAACATAAACACTAACGGCTAAATTTCATCACCAAATAAAAATATGCTACCAGCTTTTTTTTTGAAAAAAACTGTAGTATCAGATTTTTAAAAGCAGTTTTTGGCCCTAGGGAAGTTATTGGCACAAGCTTCAGACTTCTGGCATGGTGATTATTGTTCTCCATGTATTTCTACATAACATAAACACTAACGGCTAAATTTCATCACCAAATAAAAATATGCTGCCAGCTTTATTTTTGAAAAAACTGTTATATCAGGTTTTTAAAAGCAGTTTTTGGCCCTAGGGAAGTTATTGGCACAAGCTTTAGACTTGTGGCATGGTGATTATTGTTCCCCATGTATTTCTACATAACATAAACACTAACGGCTAAATTTGATCACCAAATAAAAATATGCTACCAGCTTTATTTCTGAAAAAACTGTTATATCAGGCTTTTTGGACACTTTTTGGCCCTTGGGAAGTTATTGGCACAAGCTTTAGACTTGTGGCATAGTGATTATTGTTCCCCATGTGTTTTTACATAACATAAACACTAACGGCTAAATTTCATCACCAAATAAAAATATGCTACCAGCTTTTTTTTTGAAAAAAACTGTAGTATCAGATTTTTAAAAGCAGTTTTTGGCCCTAGGGAAGTTATTGGCACAAGCTTTAGACTTGTGGCATAGTGATTATTGTTCCCCATGTGTTTTTACATAACATAAACACTAACGGCTAAATTTCAGCACCAAATAAAAATATGCTACCAGCTTTATTTCTAAAAAAACTGTTATATCAGGCTTTTTGGACACTTTTTGGCCCTAGGGAAGTTATTGACCCAAGCTTTAGACTTGTGGCATGGTGATTATTGTTCCCCATGTGTTTTCACGTAACATAAACACTAACGGCTAAATTTCATCACCAAATAAAAATATGCTACCAGCTTTTTTTTTGAAAAAAACTGTAGTATCAGATTTTTAAAAGCAGTTTTTGGCCCTAGGGAAGTTATTGGCACAAGCTTCAGACTTCTGGCATGGTGATTATTGTTCTCCATGTATTTCTACATAACATAAACACTAACGGCTAAATTTCATCACCAAATAAAAATATGCTACCAGCTTTATTTTTGAAAAAAACTGTAGTATCAGATTTTTAAAAGCAGTTTTTGGCCCTAAGGAAGTTATTGGCACAAGCTTTAGACTTGTGGCATGGTGATTATTGTTCCCCATGTATTTCTAAGTAACATAAACACTAACGGCTAAATTTCATCACCAAATAAAAATATGCTGCCAGCTATATTTTTGAAAAAACTGTTATATCAGGTTTTTAAAAGCAGTTTTTGGCCCTAGGGAAGTTATTGGCACAAGCTTTAGACTTGTGGCATGGTGATTATTGTTCCCCATGTATTTCTACATAACATAAACACTAACGGCTAAATTTGATCACCAAATAAAAATATGCTACCAGCTTTATTTCTGAAAAAACTGTTATATCAGGCTTATTGGACACTTTTTGGCCCTAGGGAAGTTATTGGCACAAGCTTTAGACTTGTGGCATAGTGATTATTGTTCCCCATGAGTTTTTACATAACATAAACACTAAAGGCTAAATTTCATCACCTAATAAAAATATGCTACCAGCTTTATTTTTGAAAAAACTGTTATATCAGGTTTATTGGACCCTTTTTGGCCCTAGGGAAGTTATTGGCACAAGCTTTAGACTTGTGGCATGGTGATTATTGTTCCCCATGTATTTTGAAATAACATATACACTAACGGCTAAATTTCATTTTCAAATAAAAATATGCTACCAGCTTTATTTTTGAAAAAACTGTAATATCAGGTTTTTTGGACACTTTTTGGCCCTTGGGAAGTTATTGGCACAAGCTTTAGACTTGTGGCATAGTGATTATTGTTCCCCATGAGTTTTTACATAACATAAACACTAAAGGCTAAATTTCATCACCAAATAAAAATATGCTACCAGCTTTATTTTTGAAAAAACTGTTATATCAGGCTTTTTGGACACTTTTTGGCCCTAGGGAAGTTATTGGCCCAAGCTTTAGACTTGTGGCATGGTGATTATTGTTCCTCATGTGTTTTTACATAACATAAACACTAACGGCTAAATTTCATCACCAAATAAAAATATGCTACCAGCTTTATTTTTGAAAAAAACTGTAGTACCAGATTTTTAAAAGCAGTTTTTGGCCCTAGGGAAGTTATTGGCACAAGCTTCAGACTTCTGGCATGGTGATTATTGTTCTCCATGTATTTCTACATAACATAAACACTAACTGCTAAATTTCATCACCAAATAAAAATATGCCACCAGCTTTATTTTTGAAAAAAACTGTAGTATCAGATTTTTAAAAGCAGTTTTTGGCCCTAGGGAAGTTATTGGCACAAGCTTTAGACTTGTGGCATAGTGATTATTGTTCCCCATGTGTTTTTACATAACATAAACACTAACGGCTAAATTTCATCACCAAATAAAAATATGCTACCAGCTTTATTTCTAAAAAAACTGTAGTATCAGATTTTTAAAAGCAGTTTTTGGCCCTAGGGAAGTTATTGGCACAAGCTTTAGACTTGTGGCATAGTGATTATTGTTCCCCATGTGTTTTTACATAACATAAACACTAACGGCTAAATTTCATCACCAAATAAAAATATGCTACCAGCTTTATTTCTAAAAAAACTGTTATATCAGGCTTTTTGGACACTTTTTGGCCCTAGGGAAGTTATTGGCCCAAGCTTTAGACTTGTGGCATGGTGATTATTGTTCCCCATGTGTTTTCACGTAACATAAACACTAACGGCTAAATTTCATCACCAAATAAAAATATGCTACCAGCTTTATTTTTGAAAAAAACTGTAGTATCAGATTTTTAAAAGCAGTTTTTGGCCCTAGGGAAGTTATTGGCACAAGCTTTAGACTTGTGGCATAGTGATTATTGTTCCCCATGTGTTTTTACATAACATAAACACTAACGGCTAAATTTCATCACCAAATAAAAATATGCTGCCAGCTTTATTTTTGAAAAAACTGTTATATCAGGTTTTTAAAAGCAGTTTTTGGCCCTAGGGAAGTTATTGGCACAAGCTTTAGACTTGTGGCATGGTGATTATTGTTCCCCATGTATTTCTACATAACATAAACACTAACGGCTAAATTTGATCACCAAATAAAAATATGCTACCAGCTTTATTTCTGAAAAAACTGTTATATCAGGCTTTTTGGACACTTTTTGGCCCTAGGGAAGTTATTGGCACAAGCTTTAGACTTGTGGCATAGTGATTATTGTTCCCCATGAGTTTTTACATAACATAAACACTAAAGGCTAAATTTCATCACCAAATAAAAATATGCTACCAGCTTTATTTTTGAAAAAACTGTTATATCAGGCTTTTTGGACACTTTTTGGCCCTAGGGAAGTTATTGGCCCAAGCTTTAGACTTGTGGCATGGTGATTATTGTTCCTCATGTGTTTTTACATAACATAAACACTAACGGCTAAATTTCATCACCAAATAAAAATATGCTACCAGCTTTATTTTTGAAAAAAACTGTAGTACCAGATTTTTAAAAGCAGTTTTTGGCCCTAGGGAAGTTATTGGCACAAGCTTCAGACTTCTGGCATGGTGATTATTGTTCTCCATGTATTTCTACATAACATAAACACTAACTGCTAAATTTCATCACCAAATAAAAATATGCCACCAGCTTTATTTTTGAAAAAAACTGTAGTATCAGATTTTTAAAAGCAGTTTTTGGCCCTAGGGAAGTTATTGGCACAAGCTTTAGACTTGTGGCATAGTGATTATTGTTCCCCATGTGTTTTTACATAACATAAACACTAACGGCTAAATTTCATCACCAAATAAAAATATGCTACCAGCTTTATTTCTAAAAAAACTGTTATATCAGGCTTTTTGGACACTTTTTGGCCCTAGGGAAGTTATTGGCCCAAGCTTTAGACTTGTGGCATGGTGATTATTGTTCCTCATGTGTTTTTACATAACATAAACACTAACGGCTAAATTTCATCACCAAATAAAAATATGCTACCAGCTTTATTTTTGAAAAAAACTGTAGTACCAGATTTTTAAAAGCAGTTTTTGGCCCTAGGGAAGTTATTGGCACAAGCTTCAGACTTCTGGCATGGTGATTATTGTTCTCCATGTATTTCTACATAACATAAACACTAACGGCTAAATTTCATCACCAAATAAAAATATGCTGCCAGCTTTATTTTTGAAAAAACTGTTATATCAGGTTTTTAAAAGCAGTTTTTGGCCCTAGGGAAGTTATTGGCACAAGCTTTAGACTTGTGGCATGGTGATTATTGTTCCCCATGTATTTCTACATAACATAAACACTAACGGCTAAATTTCATCACCAAATAAAAATATGCCACCAGCTTTATTTTTGAAAAAAACTGTAGTATCAGATTTTTAAAAGCAGTTTTTGGCCCTAGGGAAGTTATTGGCACAAGCTTTAGACTTGTGGCATAGTGATTATTGTTCCCCATGTGTTTTTACATAACATAAACACTAACGGCTAAATTTCAGCACCAAATAAAAATATGCTACCAGCTTTATTTCTAAAAAAACTGTTATATCAGGCTTTTTGGACACTTTTTGGCCCTAGGGAAGTTATTGGCCCAAGCTTTAGACTTGTGGCATGGTGATTATTGTTCCCCATGTGTTTTCACGTAACATAAACACTAACGGCTAAATTTCATCACCAAATAAAAATATGCCACCAGCTTTATTTCTAAAAAAACTGTTATATCAGGCTTTTTGGACACTTTTTGGCCCTAGGGAAGTTATTGGCCCAAGCTTTAGACTTGTGGCATGGTGATTATTGTTCCCCATGTGTTTTCACGTAACATAAACACTAACGGCTAAATTTCATCACCAAATAAAAATATGCTACCAGCTTTTTTTTTGAAAAAAACTGTAGTATCAGATTTTTAAAAGCAGTTTTTGGCCCTAGGGAAGTTATTGGCACAAGCTTCAGACTTCTGGCATGGTGATTATTGTTCTCCATGTATTTCTACATAACATTAACACTAACGGCTAAATTTCATCACCAAATAAAAATATGCTACCAGCTTTATTTTTGAAAAAAACTGTAGTATCAGATTTTTAAAAGCAGTTTTTGGCCCTAAGGAAGTTATTGGCACAAGCTTTAGACTTGTGGCATGGTGATTATTGTTCCTTATGTATTTCTAAGTAACATAAACACTAACGGCTAAATTTCATCACCAAATAAAAATATGCTGCCAGCTTTATTTTTGAAAAAACTGTTATATCAGGTTTTTAAAAGCAGTTTTTGGCCCTAGGGAAGTTATTGGCACAAGCTTTAGACTTGTGGCATGGTGATTATTGTTCCCCATGTATTTCTACATAACATAAACACTAACGGCTAAATTTGATCACCAAATAAAAATATGCTACCAGCTTTATTCTTGAAAAAACTGTTATATCAGGTTTTTTGGACACTTTTTGGCCCTAGGGAAGTTATTGGCACAAGCTAAAGACTTGTGGCATGGTGATTATTGTTCTCCATGTATTTCTACATAACATAAACACTAAAGGCTAAATTTCATCACCTAATAAAAATATGCTACCAGCTTTATTTTTGAAAAAACTGTTATATCAGGCTTTTTGGACACTTTTTGGCCCTAGGGAAGTTATTGGCACAAGCTTTAGACTTGTGGCATAGTGATTATTGTTCCCCATGAGTTTTTACATAACATAAACACTAAAGGCTAAATTTCATCACCTAATAAAAATATGCTACCAGCTTTATTTTTGAAAAAACTGTTATATCAGGTTTATTGGACACTTTTTGGCCCTAGGGAAGTTATTGGCACAAGCTTTAGACTTGTGGCATGGTGATTATTGTTCCCCATGTATTTCTACATAACATAAACACTAACGGCTAAATTTGATCACCAAAAAAAATATGCTACCAGCTTTATTTCTGAAAAAACTGTTATATCAGGCTTTTTGGACACTTTTTGGCCCTTGGGAAGTTATTGGCACAAGCTTTAGACTTGTGGCATAGTGATTATTGTTCCCCATGAGTTTTTACATAACATAAACACTAAAGGCTAAATTTCATCACCAAATAAAAATATGCTACCAGCTTTATTTTTGAAAAAACTGTTATATCAGGTTTATTGGACACTTTTTGGCCCTAGGGAAGTTATTGGCACAAGCTTTAGACTTGTGGCATGGTGATTATTGTTCCCCATGTATTTTAAAATAACATATACACTAACGGCTAAATTTCATTTTCAAATAAAAATGTGCTACTAGCTTTATTTTTGAAAAAACTGTAATATCAGGTTTTTTGGACACTTTTTGGCCCTAGGGAAGTTATTGGCACAAGCTTTAGACTTGTGGCATGGTGATTATTGTTCCCCATGTATTTCTACATAACATAAACACTAACGGCTAAATTTCATCACCAAATAAAAATATGCTACCAGCTTTATTTTTGAAAAAACTGTATAATCAGGTTTTTTGGAAACTTTTTGGCCCTAGGGAAGTTATTGGCACAAGCTTTAGACTTGTGGCATGGTGATTATTGTTCCTCATGTGTTTTTACATAACATAAACACTAACGGCTAAATTTCATCACCAAATAAAAATATGCTACCAGCTTTATTTTTGAAAAAAACTGTAGTATCAGATTTTTAAAAGCAGTTTTTGGCCCTAGGGAAGTTATTGGCACAAGCTTTAGACTTGTGGCATGGTGATTATTGTTCTCCATGTATTTCTACATAACATAAACACTAACGGCTAAATTTCATTTTCAAAAAAAAATATGCTACCAGCTTTATTTTTAAAAAAACTGTTATATCAGGTTTATTGGACAAGCAACCAATAACTTCCCTAGGGCCAAAAACTGCTTTTAAAAATCTGAGACTACAGTTTTTTCAAAAATAAAGCTGGTAGCATATTTTTATTTGAAAATGAAATTTAGCCGTTAGTGTTTATGTTAGGTAGAAATACATGGGGAACAATAATCACCATGCCACAAGTCTAAAGCTTGTGCCAATAAATTCCCTAGGGCCAAAAAGTGTCCAAAAAGCCTGATATAACAGTTTTTTCAGAAATAAAGCTGGTAGCATATTTTTATTTGGTGATGAAATTTGGCCTTTAGTGTTTATGTTATGTAGAAATAAATAGGGAACAATAATTACCATGCCAGAAGTCTTTAGCTTGTGCCAATAACTTCCCTAGGGCCAAAAACTGCTTTTAAAAACCTGATAAAACAGTTTTTTCAAAAATAAAGCTGGTAACGTATTTTTATTTGGTGATGAAATTTGGCCGTTAGTGTTTTTGTTATGTAGAAATACATGGAGAACAATAATCACCATGCCAGAAGTCTTTAGCTTGTGCCAATAACTTCCCTAGGGCCAAAAAGTGTCCAAAAAGCCTGATATAACAGTTTTTTCAAAAATAAAGCTGTTAGCGTATTTTTATTTGGTGATGAAATTTGGCCGTTAGTGTTTATGTTATGTAGAAATACATGGGGAACAATAATCACCATGCCAGAAGTCTGAAGCTTGTGCCAATAACTTCCCTAGGGCCAAAAACTGCTTTTAAAAATCTGATAATACAGCTTTTTTCAAAAATAAAGCTGGTAGCATATTTTTATTTGGTGATGAAATTTAGCCGTTAGTGTTTATGTTATGTAGAAATACATGGAGAACGATAATCACCATGCCAGAAGTCTGAAGCTTGTGCCAATAACTTCCCTAGGGCCAAAAACTGCTTTTAAAAATCTGATACTACAGCTTTTTTCAAAAATAAAGCTGGTAGCGTATTTTTATTTGGTGATGAAATTTGGCCGTTAGTGTTTATGTTATGTAGAAATACATATAGAACAATAATCACCATGCCAGAAGTCTTTAGCTTGTGCCAATAACTTCCCTAGGGCCAAAAAGTGTCCAAAAAACCTGATATAACAGTTTTTTCAAAAATAAAGCTGGTAGCATATTTTTATTTGGTGATGAAATTTAGCCGTTAGTGTTTATGTTATGTAGAAATACATGGAGAACAATAATCACCATGCCAGAAGTCTGAAGCTTGTGCCAATAACTTCCCTAGGGCCAAAAAGTGTCCAAAAAACCTGCTATAACAGTTTTTTCAAAAATAAAGCTGGTAGCATATTTTTATTTGGTGATGAAATTTGGCCGTTAGTGTTTATGTTATGTAGAAATACATGGAGAACAATAATCACCATGCCAGAAGTCTGAAGCTTGTGCCAATAACTTCCCTAGGGCCAAAAAGTGTCCAAAAAACCTGATATAACAGTTTTTTCAAAAATAAAGCTGGTAGCATATTTTTATTTGGTGATGAAATTTAGCCGTTAGTGTTTATGTTATGTAGAAATACATGGAGAACAATAATCACCATGCCAGAAGTCTGAAGCTTGTGCCAATAACTTCCCTAGGGCCAAAAAGTGTCCAAAAAACCTGCTATAACAGTTTTTTCAAAAATAAAGCTGGTAGCATATTTTTATTTGGTGATGAAATTTAGCCGTTAGTGTTTATGTTATGTAGAAATACATGGGGAACAATAATCACCATGCCACAAGTCTAAAGCTTGTGCCAATAACTTCCCTAGGGCCAAAAAGTGTCCAAAAAGCCTGATATAACAGTTTTTTCAAAAATAAAGCTGGTAACGTATTTTTTTTTGGTGATGAAATTTGGCCGTTAGTGTTTTTGTTATGTAGAAATACATGGAGAACAATAATCACCATGCCAGAAGTCTTTAGCTTGTGCCAATAACTTCCCTAGGGCCAAAAAGTGTCCAAAAAGCCTGATATAACAGTTTTTTCAAAAATAAAGCTGTTAGCGTATTTTTATTTGGTGATGAAATTTGGCCGTTAGTGTTTATGTTATGTAGAAATACATGGGGAACAATAATCACCATGCCAGAAGTCTGAAGCTTGTGCCAATAACTTCCCTAGGGCCAAAAACTGCTTTTAAAAATCTGATACTACAGCTTTTTTCAAAAATAAAGCTGGTAGCATATTTTTATTTGGTGATGAAATTTGGCCGTTAGTGTTTTTGTTATGTAGAAATACATGGAGAACAATAATCACCATGCCAGAAGTCTGAAGCTTGTGCCAATAACTTCCCTAGGGCCAAAAAGTGTCCAAAAAACCTGCTATAACAGTTTTTTCAAAAATAAAGCTGGTAGCATATTTTTATTTGGTGATGAAATTTAGCCGTAAGTGTTTATGTTATGTAGAAATACATGGGGAACAATAATCACCATGCCACAAGTCTAAAGCTTGTGCCAATAACTTCCCTAGGGCCAAAAAGTGTCCAAAAAGCCTGATATAACAGTTTTTTCAAAAATAAAGCTGGTAACGTATTTTTATTTGGTGATGAAATTTGGCCGTTAGTGTTTTTGTTATGTAGAAATACATGGAGAACAATAATCACCATGCCAGAAGTCTTTAGCTTGTGCCAATAACTTCCCTAGGGCCAAAAAGTGTCCAAAAAGCCTGATATAACAGTTTTTTCAAAAATAAAGCTGGTAACGTATTTTTATTTGGTGATGAAATTTGGCCGTTAGTGTTTTTGTTATGTAGAAATACATGGAGAACAATAATCACCATGCCAGAAGTCTTTAGCTTGTGCCAATAACTTCCCTAGGGCCAAAAAGTGTCCAAAAAGCCTGATATAACAGTTTTTTCAAAAATAAAGCTGTTAGCGTATTTTTATTTGGTGATGAAATTTGGCCGTTAGTGTTTATGTTATGTAGAAATACATGGGGAACAATAATCACCATGCCAGAAGTCTGAAGCTTGTGCCAATAACTTCCCTAGGGCCAAAAACTGCTTTTAAAAATCTGATACTACAGCTTTTTTCAAAAATAAAGCTGGTAGCATATTTTTATTTGGTGATGAAATTTAGCCGTTAGTGTTTATGTTATGTAGAAATACATGGGGAACAATAATCACCATGCCACAAGTCTAAAGCTTGTGCCAATAACTTCCCTAGGGCCAAAAAGTGTCCAAAAAGCCTGATATAACAGTTTTTTCAAAAATAAAGCTGGTAACGTATTTTTATTTGGTGATGAAATTTGGCCGTTAGTGTTTTTGTTATGTAGAAATACATGGAGAACAATAATCACCATGCCAGAAGTCTTTAGCTTGTGCCAATAACTTCCCTAGGGCCAAAAAGTGTCCAAAAAGCCTGATATAACAGTTTTTTCAAAAATAAAGCTGGTAACGTATTTTTATTTGGTGATGAAATTTGGCCGTTAGTGTTTTTGTTATGTAGAAATACATGGAGAACAATAATCACCATGCCAGAAGTCTTTAGCTTGTGCCAATAACTTCCCTAGGGCCAAAAAGTGTCCAAAAAGCCTGATATAACAGTTTTTTCAAAAATAAAGCTGTTAGCGTATTTTTATTTGGTGATGAAATTTGGCCGTTAGTGTTTATGTTATGTAGAATAATGTGTTTTCACGTAACATAAACACTAACGGCTAAATTTCATCACCAAATAAAAATATGCTACCAGCTTTTTTTTTGAAAAAAACTGTAGTATCAGATTTTTAAAAGCAGTTTTTGGCCCTAGGGAAGTTATTGGCACAAGCTTCAGACTTCTGGCATGGTGATTATTGTTCTCCATGTATTTCTACATAACATTAACACTAACGGCTAAATTTCATCACCAAATAAAAATATGCTACCAGCTTTATTTTTGAAAAAAACTGTAGTATCAGATTTTTAAAAGCAGTTTTTGGCCCTAAGGAAGTTATTGGCACAAGCTTTAGACTTGTGGCATGGTGATTATTGTTCCTTATGTATTTCTAAGTAACATAAACACTAACGGCTAAATTTCATCACCAAATAAAAATATGCTGCCAGCTTTATTTTTGAAAAAACTGTTATATCAGGTTTTTAAAAGCAGTTTTTGGCCCTAGGGAAGTTATTGGCACAAGCTTTAGACTTGTGGCATGGTGATTATTGTTCCCCATGTATTTCTACATAACATAAACACTAACGGCTAAATTTGATCACCAAATAAAAATATGCTACCAGCTTTATTCTTGAAAAAACTGTTATATCAGGTTTTTTGGACACTTTTTGGCCCTAGGGAAGTTATTGGCACAAGCTAAAGACTTGTGGCATGGTGATTATTGTTCTCCATGTATTTCTACATAACATAAACACTAAAGGCTAAATTTCATCACCTAATAAAAATATGCTACCAGCTTTATTTTTGAAAAAACTGTTATATCAGGCTTTTTGGACACTTTTTGGCCCTAGGGAAGTTATTGGCACAAGCTTTAGACTTGTGGCATAGTGATTATTGTTCCCCATGAGTTTTTACATAACATAAACACTAAAGGCTAAATTTCATCACCTAATAAAAATATGCTACCAGCTTTATTTTTGAAAAAACTGTTATATCAGGTTTATTGGACACTTTTTGGCCCTAGGGAAGTTATTGGCACAAGCTTTAGACTTGTGGCATGGTGATTATTGTTCCCCATGTATTTCTACATAACATAAACACTAACGGCTAAATTTGATCACCAAAAAAAATATGCTACCAGCTTTATTTCTGAAAAAACTGTTATATCAGGCTTTTTGGACACTTTTTGGCCCTTGGGAAGTTATTGGCACAAGCTTTAGACTTGTGGCATAGTGATTATTGTTCCCCATGAGTTTTTACATAACATAAACACTAAAGGCTAAATTTCATCACCAAATAAAAATATGCTACCAGCTTTATTTTTGAAAAAACTGTTATATCAGGTTTATTGGACACTTTTTGGCCCTAGGGAAGTTATTGGCACAAGCTTTAGACTTGTGGCATGGTGATTATTGTTCCCCATGTATTTTAAAATAACATATACACTAACGGCTAAATTTCATTTTCAAATAAAAATGTGCTACTAGCTTTATTTTTGAAAAAACTGTAATATCAGGTTTTTTGGACACTTTTTGGCCCTAGGGAAGTTATTGGCACAAGCTTTAGACTTGTGGCATGGTGATTATTGTTCCCCATGTATTTCTACATAACATAAACACTAACGGCTAAATTTCATCACCAAATAAAAATATGCTACCAGCTTTATTTTTGAAAAAACTGTATAATCAGGTTTTTTGGAAACTTTTTGGCCCTAGGGAAGTTATTGGCACAAGCTTTAGACTTGTGGCATGGTGATTATTGTTCCTCATGTGTTTTTACATAACATAAACACTAACGGCTAAATTTCATCACCAAATAAAAATATGCTACCAGCTTTATTTTTGAAAAAAACTGTAGTATCAGATTTTTAAAAGCAGTTTTTGGCCCTAGGGAAGTTATTGGCACAAGCTTTAGACTTGTGGCATGGTGATTATTGTTCTCCATGTATTTCTACATAACATAAACACTAACGGCTAAATTTCATTTTCAAAAAAAAATATGCTACCAGCTTTATTTTTAAAAAAACTGTTATATCAGGTTTATTGGACAAGCAACCAATAACTTCCCTAGGGCCAAAAACTGCTTTTAAAAATCTGAGACTACAGTTTTTTCAAAAATAAAGCTGGTAGCATATTTTTATTTGAAAATGAAATTTAGCCGTTAGTGTTTATGTTAGGTAGAAATACATGGGGAACAATAATCACCATGCCACAAGTCTAAAGCTTGTGCCAATAAATTCCCTAGGGCCAAAAAGTGTCCAAAAAGCCTGATATAACAGTTTTTTCAGAAATAAAGCTGGTAGCATATTTTTATTTGGTGATGAAATTTGGCCTTTAGTGTTTATGTTATGTAGAAATAAATAGGGAACAATAATTACCATGCCAGAAGTCTTTAGCTTGTGCCAATAACTTCCCTAGGGCCAAAAACTGCTTTTAAAAACCTGATAAAACAGTTTTTTCAAAAATAAAGCTGGTAACGTATTTTTATTTGGTGATGAAATTTGGCCGTTAGTGTTTTTGTTATGTAGAAATACATGGAGAACAATAATCACCATGCCAGAAGTCTTTAGCTTGTGCCAATAACTTCCCTAGGGCCAAAAAGTGTCCAAAAAGCCTGATATAACAGTTTTTTCAAAAATAAAGCTGTTAGCGTATTTTTATTTGGTGATGAAATTTGGCCGTTAGTGTTTATGTTATGTAGAAATACATGGGGAACAATAATCACCATGCCAGAAGTCTGAAGCTTGTGCCAATAACTTCCCTAGGGCCAAAAACTGCTTTTAAAAATCTGATAATACAGCTTTTTTCAAAAATAAAGCTGGTAGCATATTTTTATTTGGTGATGAAATTTAGCCGTTAGTGTTTATGTTATGTAGAAATACATGGAGAACGATAATCACCATGCCAGAAGTCTGAAGCTTGTGCCAATAACTTCCCTAGGGCCAAAAACTGCTTTTAAAAATCTGATACTACAGCTTTTTTCAAAAATAAAGCTGGTAGCGTATTTTTATTTGGTGATGAAATTTGGCCGTTAGTGTTTATGTTATGTAGAAATACATATAGAACAATAATCACCATGCCAGAAGTCTTTAGCTTGTGCCAATAACTTCCCTAGGGCCAAAAAGTGTCCAAAAAACCTGATATAACAGTTTTTTCAAAAATAAAGCTGGTAGCATATTTTTATTTGGTGATGAAATTTAGCCGTTAGTGTTTATGTTATGTAGAAATACATGGAGAACAATAATCACCATGCCAGAAGTCTGAAGCTTGTGCCAATAACTTCCCTAGGGCCAAAAAGTGTCCAAAAAACCTGCTATAACAGTTTTTTCAAAAATAAAGCTGGTAGCATATTTTTATTTGGTGATGAAATTTGGCCGTTAGTGTTTATGTTATGTAGAAATACATGGAGAACAATAATCACCATGCCAGAAGTCTGAAGCTTGTGCCAATAACTTCCCTAGGGCCAAAAAGTGTCCAAAAAACCTGATATAACAGTTTTTTCAAAAATAAAGCTGGTAGCATATTTTTATTTGGTGATGAAATTTAGCCGTTAGTGTTTATGTTATGTAGAAATACATGGAGAACAATAATCACCATGCCAGAAGTCTGAAGCTTGTGCCAATAACTTCCCTAGGGCCAAAAAGTGTCCAAAAAACCTGCTATAACAGTTTTTTCAAAAATAAAGCTGGTAGCATATTTTTATTTGGTGATGAAATTTAGCCGTTAGTGTTTATGTTATGTAGAAATACATGGGGAACAATAATCACCATGCCACAAGTCTAAAGCTTGTGCCAATAACTTCCCTAGGGCCAAAAAGTGTCCAAAAAGCCTGATATAACAGTTTTTTCAAAAATAAAGCTGTTAGCGTATTTTTATTTGGTGATGAAATTTGGCCGTTAGTGTTTTTGTTATGTAGAAATACATGGAGAACAATAATCACCATGCCAGAAGTCTTTAGCTTGTGCCAATAACTTCCCTAGGGCCAAAAAGTGTCCAAAAAGCCTGATATAACAGTTTTTTCAAAAATAAAGCTGTTAGCGTATTTTTATTTGGTGATGAAATTTGGCCGTTAGTGTTTTTGTTATGTAGAAATACATGGAGAACAATAATCACCATGCCAGAAGTCTTTAGCTTGTGCCAATAACTTCCCTAGGGCCAAAAAGTGTCCAAAAAGCCTGATATAACAGTTTTTTCAAAAATAAAGCTGTTAGCGTATTTTTATTTGGTGATGAAATTTGGCCGTTAGTGTTTATGTTATGTAGAAATACATGGGGAACAATAATCACCATGCCAGAAGTCTGAAGCTTGTGCCAATAACTTCCCTAGGGCCAAAAAGTGTCCAAAAAACCTGCTATAACAGTTTTTTCAAAAATAAAGCTGGTAGCATATTTTTATTTGGTGATGAAATTTAGCCGTAAGTGTTTATGTTATGTAGAAATACATGGGGAACAATAATCACCATGCCACAAGTCTAAAGCTTGTGCCAATAACTTCCCTAGGGCCAAAAAGTGTCCAAAAAGCCTGATATAACAGTTTTTTCAAAAATAAAGCTGGTAACGTATTTTTATTTGGTGATGAAATTTGGCCGTTAGTGTTTTTGTTATGTAGAAATACATGGAGAACAATAATCACCATGCCAGAAGTCTTTAGCTTGTGCCAATAACTTCCCTAGGGCCAAAAAGTGTCCAAAAAGCCTGATATAACAGTTTTTTCAAAAATAAAGCTGGTAACGTATTTTTATTTGGTGATGAAATTTGGCCGTTAGTGTTTTTGTTATGTAGAAATACATGGAGAACAATAATCACCATGCCAGAAGTCTTTAGCTTGTGCCAATAACTTCCCTAGGGCCAAAAAGTGTCCAAAAAGCCTGATATAACAGTTTTTTCAAAAATAAAGCTGTTAGCGTATTTTTATTTGGTGATGAAATTTGGCCGTTAGTGTTTATGTTATGTAGAAATACATGGGGAACAATAATCACCATGCCAGAAGTCTGAAGCTTGTGCCAATAACTTCCCTAGGGCCAAAAACTGCTTTTAAAAATCTGATACTACAGCTTTTTTCAAAAATAAAGCTGGTAGCATATTTTTATTTGGTGATGAAATTTAGCCGTTAGTGTTTATGTTATGTAGAAATACATGGGGAACAATAATCACCATGCCACAAGTCTAAAGCTTGTGCCAATAACTTCCCTAGGGCCAAAAAGTGTCCAAAAAGCCTGATATAACAGTTTTTTCAAAAATAAAGCTGGTAACGTATTTTTATTTGGTGATGAAATTTGGCCGTTAGTGTTTTTGTTATGTAGAAATACATGGAGAACAATAATCACCATGCCAGAAGTCTTTAGCTTGTGCCAATAACTTCCCTAGGGCCAAAAAGTGTCCAAAAAGCCTGATATAACAGTTTTTTCAAAAATAAAGCTGGTAACGTATTTTTATTTGGTGATGAAATTTGGCCGTTAGTGTTTTTGTTATGTAGAAATACATGGAGAACAATAATCACCATGCCAGAAGTCTTTAGCTTGTGCCAATAACTTCCCTAGGGCCAAAAAGTGTCCAAAAAGCCTGATATAACAGTTTTTTCAAAAATAAAGCTGTTAGCGTATTTTTATTTGGTGATGAAATTTGGCCGTTAGTGTTTATGTTATGTAGAAATACATGGGGAACAATAATCACCATGCCAGAAGTCTGAAGCTTGTGCCAATAACTTCCCTAGGGCCAAAAACTGCTTTTAAAAATCTGATACTACAGCTTTTTTCAAAAATAAAGCTGGTAGCATATTTTTATTTGGTGATGAAATTTGGCCGTTAGTGTTTATGTTATGTAGAAATACATGGAGAACAATAATCACCATGCCAGAAGTCTGAAGCTTGTGCCAATAACTTCCCTAGGGCCAAAAACTGCTTTTAAAAATCTGATACTACAGCTTTTTTCAAAAATAAAGCTGGTAGCATATTTTTATTTGGTGATGAAATTTGGCCGTTAGTGTTTATGTTATGTAGAAATACATGGAGAACAATAATCACCATGCCAGAAGTCTGAAGCTTGTGCCAATAACTTCCCTAGGGCCAAAAAGTGTCCAAAAAACCTGATATAACAGTTTTTTCAAAAATAAAGCTGGTAGCATATTTTTATTTGGTGATGAAATTTAGCCGTTAGTGTTTATGTTATGTAGAAATACATGGGGAACAATAATCACCATGCCACAAGTCTAAAGCTTGTGCCAATAACTTCCCTAGGGCCAAAAAGTGTCCAAAAAGCCTGATATAACAGTTTTTTCAAAAATAAAGCTGGTAGCATATTTTTATTTGGTGATGAAATTTAGCCTTTAGTGTTTATGTTATGTAAAAACACATGGGGAACAATAATCACTATGCCACAAGTCTTTAGCTTGTGCCAATAACTTCCCTAGGGCCAAAAAGTGTCCAAAAAACCTGATATAACAGTTTTTTCAAAAATAAAGCTGGTAGCACATTTTTATTTGGTGATGAAATTTAGCCGTTAGTGTTTATGTTACTTAGAAATACATGGGGAACGATAATCACTATGCCACAAGTCTAAAGCTTGTGCCAATAACTTCCCTAGGGCCAAAAAGTGTCCAAAAAGCCTGATATAACAGTTTTTTCAGAAATAAAGCTGGTAGCGTATTTTTATTTGGTGATGAAATTTGGCCGTTAGTGTTTATGTTATGTAGAAATACATGGAGAACAATAATCACCATGCCAGAAGTCTGAAGCTTGTGCCAATAACTTCCCTAGGGCCAAAAAGTGTCCAAAAAACCTGATATAACAGTTTTTTCAAAAATAAAGCTGGTAGCATATTTTTATTTGGTGATGAAATTTGGCCGTTAGTGTTTATGTTATGTAGAAATACATGGAGAACAATAATCACCATGCCAGAAGTCTAAAGCTTGTGCCAATAACTTCCCTAGGGCCAAAAAGTGTCCAAAAAGCCTGATATAACAGTTTTTTCAAAAATAAAGCTGGTAGCATATTTTTATTTGGTGATGAAATTTGGCCGTTAGTGTTTATGTTATGTAGAAATACATGGAGAACAATAATCACCATGCCAGAAGTCTGAAGCTTGTGCCAATAACTTCCCTAGGGCCAAAAAGTGTCCAAAAAACCTGCTATAACAGTTTTTTCAAAAATAAAGCTGGTAGCATATTTTTATTTGGTGATGAAATTTAGCCGTTAGTGTTTATGTTATGTAGAAATACATGGGGAACAATAATCACCATGCCAGAAGTCTTTAGCTTGTGCCAATAACTTCCCTAGGGCCAAAAAGTGTCCAAAAAGCCTGATATAACAGTTTTTTCAAAAATAAAGCTGTTAGCGTATTTTTATTTGGTGATGAAATTTGGCCGTTAGTGTTTATGTTATGTAGAAATACATGGGGAACAATAATCACCATGCCAGAAGTCTGAAGCTTGTGCCAATAACTTCCCTAGGGCCAAAAACTGCTTTTAAAAATATGATACTACAGCTTTTTTCAAAAATAAAGCTGGTAGCATATTTTTATTTGGTGATGAAATTTAGCCGTTAGTGTTTATGTTATGTAGAAATACATGGAGAACAATAATCACCATGCCAGAAGTCTGAAGCTTGTGCCAATAACTTCCCTAGGGCCAAAAACTGCTTTTAAAAATCTGATACTACAGCTTTTTTCAAAAATAAAGCTGGTAGCGTATTTTTATTTGGTGATGAAATTTGGCCGTTAGTGTTTATGTTATGTAGAAATACATGGAGAACAATAATCACCATGCCAGAAGTCTTTAGCTTGTGCAAATAACTTCCCTAGGGCCAAAAAGTGTCCAAAAAACCTGATATAACAGTTTTTTCAAAAATAAAGCTGGTAGCATATTTTTATTTGGTGATGAAATTTGGCCGTTAGTGTTTATGTTATGTAGAAATACATGGAGAACAATAATCACCATGCCAGAAGTCTAAAGCTTGTGCCAATAACTTCCCTAGGGCCAAAAAGTGTCCAAAAAGCCTGATATAACAGTTTTTTCAAAAATAAAGCTGGTAGCATATTTTTATTTGGTGATGAAATTTGGCCGTTAGTGTTTATGTTATGTAGAAATACATGGAGAACAATAATCACCATGCCAGAAGTCTGAAGCTTGTGCCAATAACTTCCCTAGGGCCAAAAAGTGTCCAAAAAACCTGCTATAACAGTTTTTTCAAAAATAAAGCTGGTAGCATATTTTTATTTGGTGATGAAATTTAGCCGTTAGTGTTTATGTTATGTAGAAATACATGGGGAACAATAATCACCATGCCAGAAGTCTTTAGCTTGTGCCAATAACTTCCCTAGGGCCAAAAAGTGTCCAAAAAGCCTGATATAACAGTTTTTTCAAAAATAAAGCTGTTAGCGTATTTTTATTTGGTGATGAAATTTGGCCGTTAGTGTTTATGTTATGTAGAAATACATGGGGAACAATAATCACCATGCCAGAAGTCTGAAGCTTGTGCCAATAACTTCCCTAGGGCCAAAAACTGCTTTTAAAAATATGATACTACAGCTTTTTTCAAAAATAAAGCTGGTAGCATATTTTTATTTGGTGATGAAATTTAGCCGTTAGTGTTTATGTTATGTAGAAATACATGGAGAACAATAATCACCATGCCAGAAGTCTGAAGCTTGTGCCAATAACTTCCCTAGGGCCAAAAACTGCTTTTAAAAATCTGATACTACAGCTTTTTTCAAAAATAAAGCTGGTAGCGTATTTTTATTTGGTGATGAAATTTGGCTGTTAGTGTTTATGTTATGTAGAAATACATGGAGAACAATAATCACCATGCCAGAAGTCTTTAGCTTGTGCAAATAACTTCCCTAGGGCCAAAAAGTGTCCAAAAAGCCTGATATAACAGTTTTTTCAAAAATAAAGCTGGTAGCGTATTTTTATTTGGTGACATATTTTTATTTGGTGATGAAATTTAGCCGTTAGTGTTTATGTTATGTAGAAATACATGGGGAACAATAATCACCATGCCAGAAGTCTGAAGCTTGTGCCAATAACTTCCCTAGGGCCAAAAAGTGTCCAAAAAACCTGATATAACAGTTTTTTCAAAAATAAAGCTGGTAGCATATTTTTATTTGGTGATGAAATTTGGCCGTTAGTGTTTATGTTATGTAGAAATACATGGAGAACAATAATCACCATGCCAGAAGTCTGAAGCTTGTGCCAATAACTTCCCTAGGGCCAAAAAGTGTCCAAAAAACCTGATATAACAGTTTTTTCAAAAATAAAGCTGGTAGCATATTTTTATTTGGTGATGAAATTTAGCCGTTAGTGTTTATGTTATGTAGAAATACATGGGGAACAATAATCACCATGCCACAAGTCTAAAGCTTGTGCCAATAACTTCCCTAGGGCCAAAAAGTGTCCAAAAAGCCTGATATAACAGTTTTTTCAAAAATAAAGCTGGTAGCATATTTTTATTTGGTGATGAAATTTAGCCTTTAGTGTTTATGTTATGTAAAAACACATGGAGAACAATAATCACCATGCCAGAAGTCTGAAGCTTGTGCCAATAACTTCCCTAGGGCCAAAAAGTGTCCAAAAAACCTGATATAACAGTTTTTTCAAAAATAAAGCTGGTAGCATATTTTTATTTGGTGATGAAATTTAGCCTTTAGTGTTTATGTTATGTAAAAACACATGGGGAACGATAATCACTATGCCACAAGTCTAAAGCTTGTGCCAATAACTTCCCTAGGGTCAAAAAGTGTCCAAAAAGCCTGATATAACAGTTTTTTCAGAAATAAAGCTGGTAGCGTATTTTTATTTGGTGATGAAATTTGGCCGTTAGTGTTTATGTTATGTAGAAATACATGGAGAACAATAATCACCATGCCAGAAGTCTGAAGCTTGTGCCAATAACTTCCCTAGGGCCAAAAAGTGTCCAAAAAACCTGATATAACAGTTTTTTCAAAAATAAAGCTGGTAGCGTATTTTTATTTGGTGATGAAATTTGGCCGTTAGTGTTTATGTTATGTAGAAATACATGGAGAACAATAATCACCATGCCACAAGTCTTTAGCTTGTGCCAATAACTTCCCTAGGGCCAAAAAGTGTCCAAAAAACCTGATATAACAGTTTTTTCAAAAATAAAGCTGGTAGCATATTTTTATTTGGTGATGAAATTTAGCCGTTAGTGTTTATGTTATGTAGAAATACATGGGGAACAATAATCACCATGCCACAAGTCTTTAGCTTGTGCCAATAACTTCCCTAGGGCCAAAAAGTGTCCAAAAAACCTGATATAACAGTTTTTTCAAAAATAAAGCTGGTAGCATATTTTTATTTGGTGATGAAATTTAGCCGTTAGTGTTTATGTTATGTAAAAATACATGGGGAACAATAATCACCATGCCACAAGTCTAAAGCTTGTGCCAATAACTTCCCTAGGGCCAAAAAGTGTCCAAAAGCCTGATATAACAGTTTTTTCAAAAATAAAGCTGGTAGCATATTTTTATTTGGTGATGAAATTTAGCCTTTAGTGTTTATGTTATGTAAAAACACATGGGGAACAATAATCACTATGCCACAAGTCTTTAGCTTGTGCCAATAACTTCCCTAGGGCCAAAAAGTGTCCAAAAAACCTGATATAACAGTTTTTTCAAAAATAAAGCTGGTAGCATATTTTTATTTGGTGATGAAATTTAGCCGTTAGTGTTTATGTTATGTAAAAATACATGGGGAACAATAATCACCATGCCACAAGTCTAAAGCTTGTGCCAATAACTTCCCTAGGGCCAAAAAGTGTCCAAAAAGCCTGATATAACAGTTTTTTCAAAAATAAAGCTGGTAGCATATTTTTATTTGGTGATGAAATTTAGCCGTTAGTGTTTATGTTACTTAGAAATACATGGGGAACGATAATCACTATGCCACAAGTCTAAAGCTAGGGCCAATAACTTCCCTAGGGCCAAAAAGTGTCCAAAAAGCCTGATATAACAGTTTTTTCAGAAATAAAGCTGGTAGCGTATTTTTATTTGGTGATGAAATTTGGCCGTTAGTGTTTATGTTATGTAGAAATACATGGAGAACAATAATCACCATGCCAGAAGTCTGAAGCTTGTGCCAATAACTTCCCTAGGGCCAAAAAGTGTCCAAAAAACCTGATATAACAGTTTTTTCAAAAATAAAGCTGGTAGCGTATTTTTATTTGGTGATGAAATTTGGCCGTTAGTGTTTATGTTATGTAGAAATACATGGAGAACAATAATCACCATGCCACAAGTCTTTAGCTTGTGCCAATAACTTCCCTAGGGCCAAAAAGTGTCCAAAAAACCTGATATAACAGTTTTTTCAAAAATAAAGCTGGTAGCATATTTTTATTTAATGATGAAATTTAGCCGTTAGTGTTTATGTTATGTAGAAATACATGGGGAACAATAATCACCATGCCACAAGTCTAAAGCTTGTGCCAATAACTTCCCTAGGGCCAAAAAGTGTCCAAAAAACCTGATATAACAGTTTTTTCAAAAATAAAGCTGGTAGCATATTTTTATTTGGTGATGAAATTTAGCCGTTAGTGTTTATGTTACTTAGAAATACATGGGGAACAATAATCACCATGCCACAAGTCTAAAGCTTGTGCCAATAACTTCCCTAGGGCCAAAAAGTGTCCAAAAAGCCTGATATAACAGTTTTTTCAAAAATAAAGCTGGTAGCGTATTTTTATTTGGTGATGAAATTTGGCCGTTAGTGTTTATGTTATGTAGAAATACATGGAGAACAATAATCACCATGCCAGAAGTCTTTAGCTTGTGCCAATAACTTCCCTAGGGCCAAAAAGTGTCCAAAAAGCCTGATATAACAGTTTTTTCAAAAATAAAGCTGGTAGCATATTTTTATTTGGTGATGAAATTTGGCCGTTAGTGTTTATGTTATGTAGAAATACATGGAGAACAATAATCACCATGCCAGAAGTCTGAAGCTTGTGCCAATAACTTCCCTAGGGCCAAAAACTGCTTTTAAAAATCTGATACTGCAGTTTTTTTCAAAAATAAAGCTAGTAGCGTATTTTTATTTGGTGATGAAATTTGGCCGTTAGTGTTTATGTTATGTAGAAATACACGGAGAACAATAATCACCATGCCAGAAGTCTGAAGCTTGTGCCAATAACTTCCCTAGGGCCAAAAACTGCTTTTAAAAATCTGATACTACAGTTTTTTTCAAAAATAAAGCTGGTAGCGTATTTTTATTTGGTGATGAAATTTGGCCGTTAGTGTTTATGTTATGTAGAAATACATGGGGAACAATAATCACCATGCCAGAAGTCTTTAGCTTGTGCCAATAACTTCCCTAGGGCCAAAAAGTGTCCAAAAAGCCTGATATAACAGTTTTTTCAAAAATAAAGCTGGTAGCATATTTTTATTGGTGATGAAATTTAGCCGTTAGTGTTTATGTTTTGTAGAAATACATGGAGAACAATAATCACCATGCCAGAAGTCTGAAGCTTGTGCCAATAACTTCCCTAGGGCCAAAAAGTGTCCAAAAAGCCTGATGTAACAGTTTTTTCAAAAATAAAGCTGGTAGCATATTTTTATTTGGTGATGAAATTTAGCCTTTAGTGTTTATGTTATGTAAAAAAACCCATGGGGAACGATTATCACTATGCCACAAGTCTAAAGCTTGTGCCAATAACTTCCCTAGGGCCAAAAAGTGTCCAAAAAGCCTGATATAACAGTTTTTTCAAAAATAAAGCTGGTAGCATATTTTTATTGGTGATGAAATTTAGCCGTTAGTGTTTATGTTATGTAAAAACACATGGGGAACAATAATCACTATGCCACAAGTCTTTTGCTTGTGCCAATAACTTCCCTAGGGCCAAAAACTGCTTTTAAAAATCTGATACTGCAGTTTTTTTCAAAAATAAAGCTGGTAGCGTATTTTTATTTGGTGATGAAATTTAGCCATTAGTGTTTATGTTATGTAAAAACACATGGGGAAAAATAATCACTATGCCACAAGTCTTTAGCTTGTGCCAATAACTTCCCTAGGGCCAAAAAGTGTCCAAAAAACCTGATATAACAGTTTTTTCAAAAATAAAGCTGGTAGCATATTTTTATTTGGTGATGAAATTTAGCCGTTAGTGTTTATGTTACTTAGAAATACATGGGGAACAATAATCACCATGCCACAAGTCTAAAGCTTGTGCCAATAACTTCCCTAGGGCCAAAAAGTGTCCAAAAAGCCTGATATAACAGTTTTTTCAAAAATAAAGCTGGTAGCGTATTTTTATTTGGTGATGAAATTTGGCCGTTAGTGTTTATGTTATGTAGAAATACATGGAGAACAATAATCACCATGCCAGAAGTCTTTAGCTTGTGCCAATAACTTCCCTAGGGCCAAAAAGTGTCCAAAAAACCTGATATAACAGTTTTTTCAAAAATAAAGCTGGTAGCATATTTTTATTTGGTGATGAAATTTAGCCGTTAGTGTTTATGTTACTTAGAAATACATGGGGAACAATAATCACCATGCCACAAGTCTAAAGCTAGGGCCAATAATTTCCCTAGGGCCAAAAAGTGTCCAAAAAGCCTGATATAACAGTTTTTTCAAAAATAAAGCTGGTAGCGTATTTTTATTTGGTGATGAAATTTGGCCGTTAGTGTTTATCTTATGTAGAAACACATGGAGAACAATAATCACCATGCCAGAAGTCTTTAGCTTGTGCCAATAACTTCCCTAGGGCCAAAAAGTGTCCAAAAAACCTGATATAACAGTTTTTTCAAAAATAAAGCTGGTAGCATATTTTTATTTGGTGATGAAATTTAGCCGTTAGTGTTTATGTTATGTAGAAATACATGGAGAACAATAATCACCATGCCACAAGTCTTTTGCTTGTGCCAATAACTTCCCTAGGGCCAAAAACTGCTTTTAAGAATCTGATACTGCAGTTTTTTTCAAAAATAAAGCTGGTAGCGTATTTTTATTTGGTGATGAAATTTGGCCGTTAGTGTTTATGTTATGTAGAAATACATTGAGAACAATAATCACCATGCCAGAAGTCTAAAGCTTGTGCCAATAATTTCCCTAGGGCCAAAAAGTGTCCAAAAAAAATTGATATAACAGTTTTTTCAAAAATAAAGCTGGTAGCATAATTTTATTTGGTAATCAAATTTAGCCGTTAGTGTTTATGTTATGTAAAAACACATGGGGAACAATAATCACTATGCCACAAGTCTTTAGCTTGTGCCAATAACTTCCCTAGGGCCAAAAACTGCTTTTAAGAATCTGATACTGCAGTTTTTTTCAAAAATAAAGCTGGTAGCGTATTTTTATTTGGTGATGAAATTTGGCCGTTAGTGTTTATGTTATGTAGAAATACATGGAGAACAATAATCACCATGCCAGAAGTCTAAAGCTTGTGCCAATAACTTCCCTAGGGCCAAAAAGTGTCCAAAAAAAATTGATATTACAGTTTTTTCAAAAAATAAAGCTGGTAGCATATTTTTATTTGGTGATCAAATTTAGCAGTTAGTGTTTATGTTATGTGAAAACACATGGGGAACAATAATCACCATGCCAGAAGTCTGAAGCTTGTGCCAATAACTTCCCTAGGGCCAAAAAGTGTCCAAAAAGCCTGATATAACAGTTTTTTCAAAAATAAAGCTGGTAGCGTATTTTTATTTGGTGATGAAATTTGGCCGTTAGTGTTTATGTTATGTAGAAATACATGGAGAACAATAATCACCATGCCACAAGTCTAAAGCTTGTGCCAATAACTTCCCTAGGGCCAAAAACTGCTTTTAAAAACCTGATATAACAGTTTTTTCAAAAATAAAGCTGGCAGCATATTTTTATTTGGTGATGAAATTTAGCCGTTAGTGTTTATGTTATGTAAAAACACATGAGGAACAATAATCACCATGCCACAAGTCTAAAGCTTGTGCCAATATTTTCTCTAGGGCCAAAAAGTTTCCAAAAAACCTGATATTACAGTTTTTTCAAAAATAAAGCTGGTAGCATATTTTTATTTGGTGATGAAATTTAGCCGTTAGTGTTTATGTTATGTAAAAACACATGAGGAACAATAATCACCATGCCACAAGTCTTTAGCTTGTGCCAATAACTTCCCTAGGGCCAAAAAGTTTCCAAAAAACCTGATATTACAGTTTTTTCAAAAATAAAGCTGGTAGCATATTTTTATTTGAAAATGAAATTTAGCCGTTAGTGTATATGTTATGTCAAAATACATGGGGAACAATAATCACCATGCCACAAGTCTTTAGCTTGTGCCAATAACTTCCCTAGGGCCAAAAAGTGTCCAAAAAACCTGATATAACAGTTTTTTCAAAAATAAAGCTGGTAGCGTATTTTTATTTGAAAATGAAATTTAGCCGTTAGTGTATATGTTACTTAGAAATACATGGGGAACAATAATCACCATGCCACAAGTCTTTTGCTTGTGCCAATAACTTCCCTAGGGCCAAAAACTGCTTTTAAAAATCTGATACTACAGTTTTTTTCAAAAATAAAGCTGGTAGCGTATTTTTATTTGGTGATGAAATTTGGCCGTTAGTGTTTATGTTATGTAGAAATACATGGGGAACAATAATCACCATGCCACAAGTCTTTTGCTTGTGTCAATAACTTCCCTAGGGCCAAAAACTGCTTTTAAAAATCTGATACTACAGTTTTTTTCAAAAATAAAGCTGGTAGCGTATTTTTATTTGGTGATGAAATTTGGCCGTTAGTGTTTATGTTATGTAGAAATACATGGGGAACAATAATCACCATGCCACAAGTCTTTAGCTTGTGCCAATAACTTCCCTAGGGCCAAAAAGTTTCCAAAAAACCTGATATTACAGTTTTTTCAAAAATAAAGCTGGTAGCATATTTTTATTTGAAAATGAAATTTAGCCGTTTGTGTATATGTTATGTCAAAATACATGGGGAACAATAATCACCATGCCACAAGTTTTTAGCTTGTGCCAATAACTTCCCTAGGGCCAAAAAGTGTCCAAAAAGCCTGATATAACAGTTTTTTCAGAAATAAAGCTGGTAGCATATTTTTATTTGAAAATGAAATTTAGCCGTTTGTGTATATGTTATGTAAAAACACATGGGGAACAATAATCACTATGCCACAAGTCTTTAGCTTGTGCCAATAACTTCCCTAGGGCCAAAAAACCTGATATTACTGTTTTTTCAAAAATAAAGCTGGTAGCATATTTTTATTTGAAAATGAAATTTAGCCGTTTGTGTATATGTTATGTAAAAACACATGGGGAACAATAATCACTATGCCACAAGTCTAAAGCTTGTGCCAATAACTTTCCTAGGGCCAAAAAGTGTCCAAAAAGCCTGATATAACAGTTTTTTCAGAAATAAAGCTGGTAGCATATTTTTATTTGGTGATCAAATTTAGCCGTTAGTGTTTATGTTATGTCAAAATACATGGGGAACAATAATCACCATGCCACAAGTCTTTAGCTTGTGCCAATAACTTCCCTAGGGCCAAAAAGTGTCCAAAAAACCTGATATAACAGTTTTTTCAAAAATAAAGCTGGTAGCATATTTTTATTTGGTGATGAAATTTAGCCGTTAGTGTTTATGTTATGTAGAAATACATGGGGAACAATAATCACCATGCCACAAGTCTAAAGCTTGTGCCAATAACTTCCCTAGGGCCAAAAACTGCTTTTAAAAACCTGATATAACAGTTTTTTCAAAAATAAAGCTGGTAGCATATTTTTATTTGGTGATGAAATTTAGCCGTTAGTGTTTATGTTACTTAGAAATACATGGGGAACAATAATCACCATGCCACAAGTCTAAAACTTGTGCCAATAACTTCCCTAGGGCCAAAAAGCCTGATATAACAGTTTTTTCAAAAATAAAGCTGGTAGCATATTTTTATTTGTTGATGAAATTTAGCCGTTAGTGTTTATGTTATGTAAAAACACATGAGGAACAATAATCACCATGCCACAAGTCCACAAATGCATACAAATACTTGATTAGCAAGTGAATAAGTACAGTTTCTTGACTGTTATAAGCATTCTGTTCTGAAATAATTTTTTGGTGTTTGGACATGCTTGTTTAAGTGATAGAATTCAAAATTGAAGGATAAAATGCTTTTAGCTTTTGATAAACTATGGTAGTCATCTATTTTAATTAAGAATAAGAAACTGCCATAGACTTATATTTACACAATAAAGTTTAATGTAATTTTATGTTGGGACGAGGTTTAAAATACTTTGTTTTATCTCGTCCCAACAAATTTGCATAAATATATCCATCAAAGTTTTCGGGGCAGAAATAAAGATCCTCCTTATTTACCCGATAAATTTGCGTGTAAATTGGAAAATTAAATATTCGTTCCATTTCTGGAGTGAAGCTGTTCACTCCATTTTAGAATGAAAAGCATTTTGATGATTCAATTCTGTAAGGAATGATGTGAATAAAGATATAATGAATATGATTCAGTTTGAGGTTGCAAGTAGAGAAAAAATGTTTGACATTGCAAGGAACCTATAGAAATATAGGTCAAATCGAAATGACAAAGTTCTGTCATGGCAAAAAGAATATTCTAGAATTGAAAAATTGTTTCGAAATCATTTAAAATTTTATGTTGGCGAATAAAACAATAAACTTATTTTTTTCGAAGTCAATCGTTTTTAAAAAGACTGCTTTTGAAAAATTAATAATTTTTAAAAATTTGCATATATATATTGTGATATATTCAATGTATGTGGATATTAAAAATTTATTGCTGCTTTATTTTCTATTTACAAAACATTAATAATAATAATAAATTAATATGAGAAAATGGAGGAAAAAGAAATACAATGAGATACATTGAAATGTATAATTAATTAATATACATTGCTGCTAATAGAAAATCTATTTTTTTAAGATTCCACCGATTCCAAGACCGAGAAGGCCTTTTCCACCTTTATTTCCACCCAAAACTCCACCGAGAAGTCCATCACCATTTCCACCAAGAAGGCCACCAAGGAGACCATTGACAAGGCCATTTTCGCCAAGAAGGGCTCCCAAAACTCCATCCTTAAGAAGGCCATTTAATTTTAATAAACCGTCCAAATTGAGAAGTTTATTTAAATTGAGTCCAGATAAAAGTGATGACAAAAGTCTATCAAGATCTTTTAAAAGTTGTTGAAGGAGTTTATCAACATTCTTTAATAAATTGTTTAATAAATTTCCAATGGCTTCATCTTCTTGCAATAATGTCAAAACATTGTTTTGAACAATATCCTAAAAATAAATTTGCATATTTATTTATAAATTGCTGTTATTAGATAGAAACTTACGTAAAGCTCTTCAACTAATTGTCCAGCTTGAGGTGAAATTCCATTAGCAATTTTTTTGAGGGTTTCAAAGGTTGTTTCAATTTTGCCATCAACATCTTCAACAATTGATTTATACAATTTTTGTAATTCAATTGGTTGTCCGGCAATCCAGCTATCAATAGTTTCCAAGATTTCTGATTTTGTCATGTTTTCATTTTTAAGAAGTCCAGTCAATTCATCCAATTGTTCGGTAGAAAGACTTGGAAGTAATTGTTGAAGGATTTGAATAACTTTTTCAAGAAGAGTCCGGACTAATGTTACAACATCTCCAACAACCCCATCAAGACCCGCATTCAATGGCAAAACTTTAAGAACACCCAACAATTTTCCATTTAATAATCCGGATAATGGCCCATCTCCTCCATTTGGTGAAGCTGAAACTCCAGAATCCCCACCACCACCAAGAATTGGAAGTGCAAAGACACTTGTTGAAAGAAGAAGGGCAAAAACAATCAAAGATTTGTTATACATTTTTATTTATTATTAAATGGATTTGAATTGTTAAATGATGATATTAAAATGAAATTTTGTAGCTGCTTTTATACTCATTCTAATGATTATTGAACAGTTTTTTTGATCAAAATTCTAAAAAACATTGCTGATCAAGCTTAAAAAAATTGTTTTGGAAATTTCTGAATTGATAATTTAAAAAAAGAATTTTGATACTTTTTGCAAATTATTATTCAAATCCCCTCCATATTCATTTTTGTTGCTGTTTTTTAATGATGGTTAAAAAAACAAAAACATTAAATCATTTATAATTGACCAAATAACAGCTTAACACTATTATTTGTCTGCACTCAACTTGTATTTTTTTAAGTCATTTACTTGCTTGAAGCATTTGTTTAATATTTTTTATATGCAATGTTTCAACAATTCAACTGCTTTTAACTTTTACGAAACGAAAAAAATGTTGCAGCTTAAAATTGTGTTATTGTATACAAAAAACATGTACTTTAATATTTTTTATTTTATTGAAAAACAAAAACAACATTTTACCAGATATATTTATTTAAAATTACAAAAAAATTCCACCTCCTCATTTTTAGAGATTTAAAATTTTCCAATGCTTTCTTTCAAAATAGAAAAAGAACGTAAAAATGAATGGTTATTTTTTACAAGATTTATTGTAGGAAAAAATCTATTATACATCATTTGTGATGTATAATACAGATTTCTTTGTTTCTCTGTCTTGCCCAATAAAAATATGCAACCTTGTACTTTTGATTGAACTCAAAATTGTATTTCTTTTCATTTTTTTGATTTTTTTGTTGGTTTTTCAACCTTTAAAGTTTAAGGTATAATTTCGATTCAATGCCCTTTTTTAAAATGTGGCATTTGAATAAATTTTGGAACGCTTTGTTGTTTATTGCAACAAAGCAAATATTTCTTTTTTCTTTAACAATTTAACAGTAATTTTATATAACCGCAAATTTCTAACTAATATTATCATCGACCAAAAGTAACCCCTGTGCTAATTTTAAATAAATTTTGGCATGCTTTTTATAGCAAGACAAAAAGAAATAACAAAATAAATTAAAAGTTGCAATATTACTTAATTATTGTAGTTAACTTTTGGTTTACTGTAATTGGGTCAAGAATGATCTAATAGCTTTAATAAATCAGAGATCAGAGCAACATTTTTTTTAAAAAAATTTGAATAACATCAACATGTTGATATTTAATTATCAAAAGTTGCTTCTAGTTCATCGGAAACAAAGCCCTTGAGTTTTTATGATCGTCAAAAACATAGCGGCCTTGATAAATCAGAGATGAACGGAATTCATAAAATGCAACATATTAAAATTTTGAAAACTAAAATTATACACATTAATCGATATCTATGCAAATTAAAGTTTGGATCATGTTCGTTTTTAATTGTAATTATTATGCATTTATGATTATATATAAATATCATCAACACATACATATTTTTACATTTCCAAAAATTACTGTTACAGTTGCTTCTATCTCATCAGAAGCTGCGCCGTAAGCTTTTTCTAATCAAGAATAAGCTAGTGGTGATGATAATTCAGAGATAAAACAACAGTTCTTTTTCACTCAAGTTTGAATATCATCGACACGATGATAATTGTTTTTTTCCAAAAATTAAAGTAAATATTGCTTCCAACTCATCATTTTGGATACTATCGGCAGTAACGAAACTGTTGGGAAAGAGTTACAAGTTTTTGACCTTGTAACAATTATTAAGCTGCCCGAGGGGATTCCAAAAAATACAATTTTGTAGTTCATTTCCCCCTCAGGACTTAAAAATTACTGTAGAACAAAATTTATATTGAAAGTTCGGATATCACAAATTTTTTTGATGCATTTTTTTGCCTTTTGACCTTGTAACAATTATTAAGCTGCCCCAGAACAGAAAAAGGTTCTATTTCAATGCCTGATAAAGTTGTAGATAATTTTATGTTAGGGCCAGGATAATGTCTTAGATAAAGCCTTAGGTCTAAGATAAGCTCATAAAGTCGCGTAATGGGATATCACAATTGTCTAAGTGTTGTATGTTACAGCGTAAAATAGTTAAAACCTAAACTGCTGAAGCTTCGGCATTGGGTTTAATTCGTTTCTGGGAATACCAGAAATGTATTAAACCCATTTTTGGAATTTGAATACCTTGTATTTGCATAAACAACAACCTTTCACTTTTCGGGAAAAGTGAAAATCCTTTAAATTAAAATGTCTCATTTTTTTTAAAGTTTGGATATTTATGCAGATCACAGATCAAAGGATAAAATTTGCATAAACCGAACATGATTCAAAATTTTATTTGCATATATCTCAGCCACTTTTTTTATTTTTGCTTTAAAAATTTCGTATACTGTAATCACCTTTGGCAAATTGGATCTCAACAGCAACATGCATGCATGATTTTCAAATTTGCAATTTTTTTGCATTTTCCTTCATTGAAAGATGATTATATATGTAAAAAATGTTGCCCTCATCGAGGATATTTAGAATCATTCATCATGACTTCTACTTATTCTTCTTTCATTGCTGGTGCTGCTGCTGCTGCTTTTGACTGTTATACGAAATCTGATTTTTTACTTTCAAATTGCTTCAAAGATTTCAAAAATGGATGTTTTACTTCTCCCATTCTTTATTCAAATGATATATTTATGTATTTATGGCCGACATCTTACTAATTCTGACATTTTACCTGGTTTTTATTTTGTAAGTTTATTTTTAAATTTTTTTCATCTCCAATGTTTATATTGTTTGATTCCAACATTATTGTTGCAACGACATTGCTTACCGTAATCGAGCTAATTTAACCTTTTTTTCAGGGTCCAATTCAATTATCATTTTCATCTTCAACGGCATCAAAATCTGATCAACATCTTGAACAAGAAGAAGAAGAAGAAGAAAATTTACTGAATACAACTACATCTTCATCAACTGATGTAGAAATACATGGGGAACAAAAATCACCCTGCCAGAAGTCTTTAGCTTGTGCCAATAACTTCCCTAGGGCCAAAAAGTGTCCAAAAAACCTGATATAACAGTTTTTTCAAAAATAAAGCTGGTAGCATATTTTTATTTGGTGATGAAATTGAGCCGTTAGTGTTTATGTTATGTAGAAATACATGGGGAACAATAATCACCATGCCACAAGTCTAAAGCTCGTGCCAATTACTTCCCTAGGGTCAAACTATAAATTTTCATGTTGTGAGCCGAAAAATACAAAAAGAAACTTTCTATCTTCACGGATAACAACAAAAAAAATTTTCAAACTTTTACCTACAGGTTCGACAACCAAATCGTTATGATTTGGAATTTAATGATTTCTGAAGCTTGATTCTAGCTAGAAGCTATTTTTAAATTGTATTTTTATTAGTTTCCATATCACCCTTAAAATCAAATCAAATGTCTTCTTTTTTCGCCATTTTTTTTCGCATTTTCAACTTTTCTTTTATATGAGTTTTTTTGGAATAAATTCTAGTTAAATTTTAATCAACCTTTTTTAAATTTTATTAAAAGTTGACATGAAAAATCTTGTTTGTATTTAAATTACTGTAATCAAATTTTTTGCAATGAAAATTCTTTAATCTTTTACATTGGTAACCGTTTCCTTCGATTTAAGAAAACATTGAACAAATTTTTTACTTTTTTAAAATTTTTAAATGTAGTTGTCTTCTATTCTTTTCTTTAATTATTTTAGATGTTTTTATCTCTTAAAATTCTCATCTAGCAATGTTTTATCTGCATCCCTCAATATTTTTTTGTTGACTTTCAGCATCACAGGAACTATTGTTTTAAAAAATTTGTTTAGCTGTCAAATTGACTGGCGTGAAAGTTCAATGTTTTGACAGCATTAAACAAAAATGTAGCAGTTTGAAAGGAGAAATCTTAAATGAAAATTAAAACGTTAGCGATTTGAGACAGAGATAAGGGCGACTTTAAAGACTAAACTGTTGCAGAGATGTATGAAAAATTTTGTTCGTTTTAATTGAAAGCTTTTCAAGACGAATTTTTTTTGCTAAACCCTTTTAAAACGGCAAATATTATTGACTATTTTTTAATTAAAAATTTTTAATTGAACCTAAACTTCAACAAAAAACTTTCCAGCAACCCACCCCTTCATTAGCAACATGAACAAATGAAAAAAATCTCATCAGCAATCTGTGCATATTTCAATCAAACCTGAAGAAGGACAATAGCTGCAGCAACGACTCCAATCGTTGATAATCCATGTGAGTATGTAAGTTCTTTTTTACAATTAAAATCTGTTTTGTTTTTCAAGAATTATTTTAAAAAGGTAGAAAATTTGAACTTATCTTTGCATTCATTTTTTACAATTTTTTTGTTTTTTGCATAGTTTTTTTTCTTCTTATTATTTTAATCCCCCTTTTTCATCATCATCATTTTTCTTGTTAAATCCCGCAAACTCTTAATAACATTTCTCCTCCTTTTATGTCTATTTTTTATTATTCAATTTTTCAAATGTCATGCCTTTTTGATGATTTTTTACATCAACGAGGAGTTATTTTGCATTCAGCTTTTTCTGGGGAATTTTAGGCCTCTGAAGAAACCTGGGTTTTATAACGCAAAAAAAATTTGCCATTATGTACAGTCACCAAATTGATGTCACCAAGAATTTTAAATTTTAAAAAATTTCCTGTTTCTCCTTTAACACATTTCGTTTGATTTTTACTCGCTTTTTTCGTTCTCACTTTAAACTCATATACTCTGATCTTTTTGAATAAACTGCTACATATATTCTTCATTGAGTTTGCATTTTTTTTTATTGATTGCAAAAAAAGTTTGGCAAAGCAATACATTTTTTACATCAAAAACTTTTGTGAAATAATTGAGTGCCGCAACTTCACCCAAATTCTGTCTGTTGATACAACCTACACATTTGGGATAAAAAATATCAACAAAAACCTCCCACGTACTCCACCATGTGCGTTTTAGAATGAACTCAAAATTCTGTTGGGTGATAAATCAACCATATCAACCCCCCAAATTGCGGCACTGAAATAATTTATTTTTATTAGCAATGTGAGATGCGGTTTAACTCTATCATTTATTATTTTATTAGAAAAAATTGATATTCTGAAACATTGATGCAATCAACGAAAACTAAAATTTTTGCTTTAGAAGTGGTGAGTGCAAGACCCTTTCGCGTTTTTTTTCTTTTTGTTTTTTGTTTCACTCTGAACAAAGATTTAATGATTGCATCTTGCTTTTTCTCTCTCTCTCTTTTCTTTTTTTGCCTTTTTTTATTTTCCTCAATACTAATGCCGGATGATAATACTGCTTTCCATAAAAATTATTGCTTTTTGTGTTTTAATTAGGGTTGTGCATTTCTCTTTCCGTCAAGATTTCTCGATTTTTGCAAATGGTCAAAAATGAATAATAATGAACAATCTTTTTATTAGTTAAATCCTAATTTTGTTGAAATAATACCCTAGCTTGTAATGCTATAACTTTGCGAAATGCCAGGACATTTTCCGCATTTTTCCATTTTCCGCCAAATGAACGAACCTTTTTTTTATGTGTTCTTTTTACTCACTTTGCGAGACCCATCATGAATAAACTTTTTATTTTACACGCAACTTTGATTGCATTTCTCGACGCGAAAACACCTTCATTAGAGCTTGTTTTTTTGTTCGCTGCAGCTGCAAAAAAGGAAAGAAAAAAGCACATCCAATGAATCCCTGATTTTTGTAAAAAAAAGTTTTTTCATGACAGATCTCCTCCTTTAATAAAAAGTCCTAATTTATCATTTCATTAATTTTCTAACATTTTAATAATATCTTCTTTGTTTATGCATAAATTACTGGTCTTTTAGTTAAAGGCGAAAAAGAATAATTTTTAAATTTTTCGAAAATTTTTATGTCGTAACATTTTTCATTTTTGATGTTGTTTTCCACTTTTTGCTGGAATAAAATATTGACAAGGGAACCGCACGCGATGATAATCGAGTTTTGCAACCAAATATGGTTTAACGGTGTCTAATAAGGTCAAAAACGAACATAAAAACGTTTTACGTGCCATTTTTAACTTTAAGGCACTTTTTCGGCACTTTGAAGTTGCACGAATTGCCTTACTCCCCCCTTTGGGTTCAAAAATGAAAAATATATATTTTTTTTTTAAAAATCTCAAATTTTGCTCAAAAATGTTCCTAAGGAACATTAATAAGCGTATGTAAACAATTTTGGTCATTAGAGTCCCAAAAATTCAGTTTTTACATCTCTTCAAAGTTCCTCTACTATATCAAGGTACAAGCTTGTATTGATTTAAAAAGTACGTTAATGAAAGTTTTACTCAAAAATATTTTATAGGGATCAATAATATGCTTATTACTAACGTTTCCATCAATTTTTAACATTTTTAAAAATTATTATTGATTGAATTGTGCCTTTTTTTGTTTTTATGTTTTTTGGGTAAATTTCGAAAAACCATGATTATTGCAATTTCTTTTTTTGCTTCAATATTCATTTCCTCCTTTGTTTCGCGATATAAAAAATTTATGTCTTTTGTGAAAGCGAAATAATGTTTTTTTTATTTTTTCATCTAAATTTGACTTTCACATTCACTTTTTTTGTTTCCAGTACTCATGTTTTTATCATGATAAAATATAGCTTATTATAATGATTTGGGATTGTCCAAAAATGACGTTACCTAAAAATTATTATTTAAGATTTCTTCGTGATCCAAAGATCGAAGCTTTTTTCCGACAACATCATGGCCGTTGTGAAATTTTGGCTTTCTCCGGCACTTCGGCAGTTTTACACACCCTTGCTTCCTTGAACAGTGTTTTAATTAAATTTGCATCTTTTGTAATTTGTTCGTGAAATGAAAAGGAGGTGCAAAACTGAGAACTTTAATACAATTCAAAAACAATAACGTTTTCTTAATCATTCGTTTCTTTGCGTTTCCACAATTTAAATTAGTTAGCTAAAAGGGTCTGTTATATGATATTTTGTTTGTATGTCAAATAAGAACTTTTTGTTTTTATAACAAGTGATAATTATTTTTTTGATTTCTCATTTTCATCAAATATTTCATTCAAATTGCGGTTTTTGTTTAAACTTTACAATATGTTTTTCTCTTTGTTTTGCACATTTTTTTGTAGCTTTTATGCTTTTTTATGAGTTATAAATTTTTTTGAATGCTTTGTTAAAAATCAAACATTTAATTTAATTTTTAACTCATTGAAAATATGTAATTCATTAAAGCTTTGTTTCTTTTTTTGGTTGCGACAACTCAAAATAATACTAATTTTTCAATGTTTTGAAAAACGGAAATGAAAGAAACTAGCCAACCGGGAAACAATAATTAAAAATTATAACAAATACGGCTGTTGCAATGTAAGACGGGAAAAGAGATTAAAGAGAGATTATGAATCGGCTGTAAGACGGGAAGCGAGATTATTTAATTTCTGATAGACTACCGTACAACAGCCATCGCCCTCTGCAATAAAAAAAGCGGACACGTTGATGATCGCCGCTTCGCGGCGATCATCCATGCCCACCCTTTAGTTGTGCAAAAAACGTCCCTGAAAACCACCAACTGTTTTTTGTTTTATTTGTTTTAGGTCTAAAAAACTAGAATAAATTTATTAAAATTTTGTAATTATTATCATTCCAGATTCCCTATATTTCCTACAGATCTTTTAATTAATTATTTTATCACATAAAAGAACCCGGTATTTATGCTTTTTCGCATTCTGAATTTGTATCGTAGCCCATACATTAGGTTAAAATTAAGTTTATTGAAAAAATTGAAATTTAAATCACTCTAATAACATTTGTCCATAGAACTAATTTTATTTCATTTACCAGTACTTAATTTTTTATGCAAACCCCATGTTAAAAAATAAATTGGAGGGCTGAATGATACAGTTTTTTTTATTGCAGAGGGCGATGGCTGTTGTACGGTAGTCTATCAGAAATTAAATAATCTCGCTTCCCGTCTTACAGCCGATTCATAATCTCTCTTTAATCTCTTTTCCCGTCTTACATTGCAACAGCCGTATTTGTTATAATTTTTAATTATTGTTTCCCGGTTGGCTAGTCTCCTGAGCCGTCTGCCGCGAAGCAAAATACCAAAATACCGCTGCGCGGCAGACGGGATTGGCTGCTTATAACGTTTTTCCCACTGATTTTAACTTTTTAAAACTAAATAAATAATGTTTAGGGCTATTTCCACCTCAAAAAATACAAACACCCAAAATATTGAAAAATATCGATTTACAATCGCCATCTTTACTTTTTAAGAATACCGATGACTCTGATCTCGAAAAAACATTTATTGTCTGAAAAAAGATCGTTTTGTACGTATTTTGATATGGGCTATCGATTCCAATACTTATTTAAACTCGTACATGACAAAAAATCTCGAAACCCCGCAAAACCCCGTTTTAAAAGAAAAAAGTGGTCCCCTGGGGTCAAAAATCAAGATAAAACAGTAAACCAAATGTCGATTTATATGTAACTAATTACGGGCTATCGATTCCAATATTTATCTAAGCTCCTATTTGACAAAAAATCTCGAAACCCCGCAAAACCCCGTTTTTTTAAAGAAAAAGTGGTCCCCTGACCCCAAAAATGAACCGTTTGGGACAAACCAAAAGTCATTTAGTATTATTTGGACCATGCCCGATTCATTCCAATACTTCTTATAAGCCCCTCTTATCGAAAACATCGAAACTCTGATTCGTTTTTTTGTTTTTGGGGCATATCTCGGGTCCCCGGGGTCGATGGGGGTCAAACCCAACAAATTATCAAATGCGATTTTTTTCTCTACATACCTGCCAAATTTCATAGCTCTACGATTAAAACTGACCAAAATCGATTTTTAGGGGTAGAAAGGTAGGGAAGTTGAGTCGTAAACAGCCGCAGCGCGCCCCTTCGGGGCGCGCTGCGTCTGGTATTTTAAATTCGAAAAAGGTTAAAGAATGAACTTTTCGGCCCCAAAGTCAAAAATTTTTTTACTTAAATTAATTTTTTAAAGAAATTTTAAACTAACTGGGGAGGGACATCTTCAGTAGTATTCAGTTGCTGAATTGTTGAGTAAAAAAATTAGACAAAAGATTAAAAAAAATTTTACATTTTTTAGTAATCACAAATATAGGTCATTTTTTGGAGGGAAACAAATTAAAATAAGAAGTGTGAGTTTATTGATCATTTACTTTTAATTGTGATTAGCATTTATTTATGTTATAAAAATTCTGTACTTGTGTTCAAGTAGAACTTTATTACGGTATTTTTGAACTTCGTTTATTGGTTAATTGTTGAATATAAGTATTTTTTCGATGTTCTTCGAGGCTTTTTTAAAATTTTCTTTATTACTCAATGATCTTGTTGTTCTTAGTATTTCTCCTGAGATGAAACTAAATTTGTAGTTTTTAGGAATGATAGATCTGAAATGAGTATATCTTAAAGCATTAAAATCAAATTCATCTGTTTTGTTAAACAAACTATAGTTCATTTCATTTTTTACGTCATCAATAGTTAAATCCAGATACTTAGTTTTAGGGATAGAAAAAGGTGTTGGTTCAAGTAAAAAACTTGAAGGATAAATTTTCTTTGTAATTTCATTGAAATTAGTTTTTTAATTGCTATTAATTATAATCTTAGTTGCAAACATTGCATTAGCTTTTTTAATTTCATTTTCGTTATTCTTAAAGTAAGCATAATCCATCATTGTTAGTTTTAATACCCGATTTTGTCTTTTCATTCATTTTTTTATTATTCTGGTATTTATCAAAAACTAACCTTTGTCTTTAATGTTCCATCTTTAAAATAATTTTTAAAAATAATATTTATAAAATACACCTTTTAGATTTTAGAAATCTCAAAATTTTTAGGATTTTCAACTGTCTTGGGACCTAAATATGCGAAAGCGAAATTGAAATATGATCAAGCTTGATCACATTTAAATTTTTTACTGCTTCCAGTAAACGATTAAAAACCAATCTTCCACTGACGTTTTATATTATTAATAAGATTTTGGTTCTGTAGCATTGCTATAAATCTGCTATATTTTATTGAGTACCTAATTAATAGCTTTTTTGACAAACTTAAAAAACAGAAATTATTTTTTTGGGATAAGCTCTTCAAAATATTACAAATTTTGAAAGTTTGTGTTTTTTGATTATGAACTTTAAAAATGCATACAAGTTTTCGGTAATTATTTTTATTAACTTTTAAAAAAACAATATCTTTTTCTAACTTATTTTGTCAAAAAAAATTCATGTTTATTTATTTGGCGTAAATAGAGTTAAAAAGAGTAATTAAAAAACGGTCGCTATTGAGCTATAGAATATTCTTTTACATTCACTCAAATTAATTGCTTTTTCAAAGGTAATAATAATTTAAGCATGCAAAAAAATAAAAAATAAATTTAATTTTTAGGATTCAACTGATCCATTTTCGTAAGCAATGCAGAAATTAATAAATTGTCTTATGCAGCTTTCAACGTTTCAGTTTTATTTATTGTTTGCTTGCTGCCAAAAAACTTTTATCCTCAATTAATGAATTTTCATGAATGACATTCCTGAACGTCTTCTGAAATCTAATCCCTGCAAAAGATGCTTTAAACGACTTACGTCCTCATGTTACCAAAAATTTACAAAACTTTTAAATTAAATACAAACAAAAAGCCCGTCTTGCTGTTAATGGAATGAAAAATAATATTTCAAAAACATGCAAAGTTTATGAAAGAAATTTGTTAAAAATGGTTTAACAATTACGCCGACAAATATCAAAAAAGATTTTTTTAAAATCAATGGTATTTGTACAAATGCTGAAGTTGCTGCTTATTCGTTTAATAATGAATAAATCAATGATATTTGTACAATGGCCTTTTTTGATGTCGCAATTTGCTTCAGTTCTATTTTTATAAGTCAATGGTATTACTGTAAATAAAACAGAAAAAATTATGAAAGAAGAAATTGATATCCTAATATTTCAAATGTGATTCAAATATTTTACTTTAAATGATCATAAAAACTCTTCAAAGATTTTTCAATTGATTATGATGAACTTGAAATTGGAAAGATTTTTACCAAATGAACAATAAAATCGTTGTAGTGGATATTAAATAACATAATCTATTATCTTCTTCTTCATCGAATGCATCAATTATTGTTTGAATCATCGGTTAACTCCAGAGCTTATTTTAACGTTTTTATTAGATGTGTTAATATTAAACAAAATAAAACATTTAATTTTAAAGATATTGCGCACGTGGGAAATTTTGGGGAAACTTATAAAGAGCAAAATTGCAATTTCTCAAAATTATTATCTTTGTATTTTTGATAATAATTAATCTTTAATTATACTTTCAAAATGCAAAGATCAGCTTCACCTGCCTTATTTGAAAAATGTACCTTTTTCAAATATGGTTTTTATAAAAATTTAGTTAGAAATACCGTAGTTGAGATTAATAATTTGACAAAATTATCTTATTTTTTACAGTATATTAAAGCCTTTCATTTAATTTGACAACGTTTCAGACTCAATACTTATATCGTGGATTTTCAAGAAGGACTGGTGATGTCATTTATTCCCTTGATCCAACTTGCCTTGAAGCCAGATATCATGTTTTTAATGAAGGTGCGACTCCAGATAGTCCACATACTTGCAGATTTTGTAAAGAGATTGCCAAACATTTGAATTCAAAAATTAAAAAGAAATCTCTCAAAGTTCAAAATCCTCGGTGGAAACTTTTAAATGGTATATTTGAACCGCTACCCTGGAAACATCATTTAATCGGATGTCGAACAATTTCTGAAGCGGATATGCGAGATGAGCAAGAAAAGAAGTAAAATTTTAACTTAATTTAAGTTTTATTTAACTCCTCTTTTTTTTCAGTGTTCTTCTTCGTCGACGTCGTGAAGATGCTGAAAGAATGGAGTTTGGTGGAGAAGAAGGTGCTGTTGAAGAGCGAATGGATATTGATGGTGAAGAAGATGAAGAACAGATTGAAAATGAACAACATGAACAAATGCCGGAAGAACATAGTATTTCAGAAGAACAAATTGCTGAAGTTGCTGCTTATTCCTTTTTTGATGAAGATATGCTTGAATCTGATGAAGATGTCGGAATAAATGGTAATGATATGAATGAAGTTGATGAACTAGATTATGCCGATGAATTGAATTCTGAAAATGAAAGAAATATTGTTGATGGGGGCGATGATGATGCTGATGAAGTTAGAGTTGAACGCGAAGATGGTATGTCTAGTACAATTGATTCCTTTCCTATTTTGCATACTTGACAAACAAGTTACCGTAATCAATGTTTCACCGGCAGTTTTCGATACTGAATTTTTATTTAATTAAAATTTAACTTATTTTTTCGAAAGGAAGAAAAAATAAGCGAAAATGAAAATTTTATATTACGTTAAATACCGGTTAGCTTTTGATAAGGAGCTAAGTTTTTAATCATGAGCAAATCTTTTTTTTAATTTCATATAGCTTCATTTTTTGGCTTACATGGATTTTAAAACAATGTGTAACTTTTTGACTAACATGAGAACTTGCCATTTCAGGCGATGCCTTTGATTTAGAACATGGACATTTTGATCCTGCATTTGTTGCAGCCCAATCATCTCCTGTGCGCTCTTCTGAAAGCTCAGCCTCTTCAGATAGTGCGGCATCGACCATTGGAGAACTTTCCCGGATTATTTTAATTCAACAATTGAACAATGGCCATAATTCAAATGCCCGTGGATTGGAATCCGATGTCGATGCCGACTATGGCACTGACCGTTCAACTGGTTCACGTGATATTGATTGGCTTCATAACCCAGAAGAATGATGATGATTGGACTGGCCCTAATGTTTCATAGTTATGGAGTTTTTCACTTTTCTAAATTCTTTGCTTGGTCTATTCTCTCTTTCATTTGCATATCTGGACTTGTATTCCTTAGTTTCATCAATGTTATTATAATGTTTTTTTTGTATTTTCTTTTTTTCTTTGTAATGTAATCAAAATTTTTACAAATTTTTATGTTGTATCAATTTTTCAATAAAAGTTTTGCGTAAAATAATTGATGTATTTAAAAGCAAAAAATGAACAAATAAGACAAAAAAAAAGGTTCGACAAATCATTTTTTGGTGGCACACAAAAAAAAATTTCTCCAATTTTGTCAAAAATTGTAGTTTTTGATTTTTAAGAATGTAGTTAAAAATTGAATTTCAAAGCAAAACTCAAAAATCTATTTTTTTATTGTTCATTTTTTCAACGATGAATCAACCAAAAATTTTCAACGATGAATCACCCGCTCGAAGAACAACAAAAAAACTGAAGCAAACCCGTCAAATATTTATCAAAAAAAAAAACAGTGCAGAAAACTCTATTTGGAATTCCATTGTCCTTTTTGAAGACAAGTTCAAACAGTGATTGTCATCAAAAAATTTTACAAATCAATATTCACTAAAATTTGCATACGCTTACCGCTCAGAAAAACAACGAAAACAAAAAAGAGTTTTTCTTTTCCTTTTTTCTTTAAAAATTTACTAAATTTTTTGGTTAACGTTTATTTTTGTCCCCATTTTTCTGAAATTTTTTGACGACAAATCCAAGCAACGGTCATTATTAATCACATATCAAGGTTTATAAAAATTTGCATATAAACGAATCACTTTTATTTAATCGATAAAAGAAAAGTAAAGAAAAAATGCACACAAAAAAATTAAAGCTTTTCTTTGCGTTAAAAAAGAGATGCCAAAATTGAGAGATCGAAGAAAGGAAAAGAAACAGACAAAAAAGAAAAAGGAAAAAGATAAACAACTTTTTTCTTCACAATTTTGTTGGAACATTTTGGCATCTGCTGACAAACATTTTTTTCCAACCTTTTGTTGAACAAATTTTAGGTTACATTTTTGTCCATATAGATTTTTATATCTTTCTTGGAAAGAAAAATCTTGATTTAAAAGTTTTTTCTACAAATTATGATATTAAAGCAATTAATTTCTGCTCATGATTATTTGTTATTATTCATTTTTTTCTTTTCTTTTTTATTTTGTTATGATTTTTTGAAAGAATTTAAAAGCATTTATTCAACTTTTATTCTTTACTTTTTTTGGTTCATTTTCAATCAGTTTCATTTCCTTTCTATTTTTGTGTTGTTTTTTCTTTTTTTGAAAATAAATGCCAGAATTGAAAGAGACGAAGAAAGGAAAAAGAAACAAAGAAAAAAGCTTTTTTTCATTCAAAATTTTGCTATTTTTGTGAATTGGTTAACATTCATTTTTTTCCACATTTTTTCTAGAAGTTTTATTAAAACAAAATTTTTGGTTAATCCTGTTCAGACGGATTTTTCATTGTCTTCCGATAACTTTTTTTTGCAAACATCTTTTTTCCTGCTTTGATAATGCTTTGCAAAAAAATCGGAGTTGTTTTTTTCTTCTTTCACTTTTCCTGTCATTTTTGCATTTTTTTGAATCAAACAAAAATCTATTGATTGAAAAATGGGTTTTTTACACTTAAAGATTGAATCATCTTTTTTACGGCACTTCTTTTTCTTTTTGCTGCTCTTCAAAATACTAACTTTTTTCTTTTTTTCATCATTAGATTTTTAGAGAGAAATAAAATTTGCATTTATGTTTAATAGAGTTTTGATTGTCGTTGAAAAAACTATTTTTTAAAGTCCAAACAACGATAATAATCTAAGGTAAATTGTTTTGATTTTTGGAAGTAAAAAAAAACATTTATGCAACCTTTTGCCTTTTTTGGGTCATTTTCCATCACTTTCATTCTTTTTTTAATTTTTGTGTTGTTCTTGCTTTTTTTCTTCAAAAATTTATTTAACATTTTCGGCATCGGCTGACATTCATTTTTTTGCAGGAATCAAATATTAATTATCAAAAAGTTGAGAAAAATAAATGCAACAACAAAAAAATAAAAGTAACCAAATTGTATACATCAGACGGAAAAAGAATAAACTGCAAAAATGTTTTTTTCTTTCAAAAATCATAACAAAACAAAACAAAAAAAGAGTTGAGAATGGTAAAAAATGAAGATGAAACAAAATCAAGGGACATTTTTAATGCTTCGAAATTGTTTTTTTAGAAAGAGGACTTAAACTTAAAAAATTGTTGACTTCAGAGTTTTTTAAATATTTTTTGTCCCATGTTTACTGTGGTCATTTTTTTATTCCAGCCTTTTTTTTCTTGTCATTTTTTTTTCAAAATTTAAACTTATTTACAACGTCATTTTTCTCCCGCTTTGATTCTGCTTTATAAAAAAATTCGGAGAAGTTTTTTCTTGTTTCACTTTTTCTGTCATTATTCTTTGAATGAAAACAATGCACTTTTTTGCAATCAAAAAGTGAATCATCTTTGTTTTTTTTTCCTTTTTGCTTCCCTTTCACAAAATTTTTCCTTCTTTTCATCATTTGATTTTTTGAGCGAAACAAAATTTGCATTTTTATTAATTTTCCTTTAAAAAATTGTTTTTTGACTAATTGAATCAACGAATAATGAAAAATGGACAAAACAAAGTTCACAAAAATTTGCATATCAGCATATCGCAGGATCTTATAGTAATTTGTAAAAAAATAGACAAGAAAAAATGCAGGAAGAACACAAAATTAAAAAAAAACGAAAATGACAAAAACAGACGCAAAAAGAATAAAAGCAAAAAATAAATGTTTTTTCTTTCAAAAATCAAAACAAAACAAAAAAAGAGAAAAGGAAAATGCGAAAAAATGAAGAAACAAAATCAAGGGACATTTTGGTTGCTTTAAATGAGTTTATCATCCATCATCGGTGTTACAGCATTTTTTTCCCCTTTTTTCATCATTTGAGTTTTTGGATCGAAACAAAATTTGCATACAAAATGGACAAGAATAATTTCAAGAACAACCATAAAATAACAAAGGCAGACACAAAAAAATAAAACTGCATAAATGTTTGTTTTTTTTTTCTTTCAAAAATCAAAACAAAATGAAAAAAGAGAAGCGAAGAAAAAAGCAAAAAAATGAAAATGAAACAAAATCAAGGAACATTTATAATGCTTTAAATATGATATGAATGTATCTGAAATATATAAATTATTAGTTCAACTTTTCTAAACTTACTTTTAGAGGCGTTTCGACCGTTTTTCTAATTATTTCTTCATGCTTTAAAATATGATTTTGTTTATTAAGGTTTTTTCAAAAAGTGAAGACTTAAATATTTAATTAAATAAAAAAAACATTTATCGCTCTTTTTTAATTTTGTAGTTTTTTAAAAATTAACTGAGGCAAAATCGGCTTCCGACACAAATTTGCAACTTTTTTTCAAACTTCTTTTTTCTCCCCTCTTTGATTCAGCTTCACAAAAAATTGAGAAATGTTTTTTCTCCTTGCACCTTTTCGCTTTTGCTTTTAGTTTTTTCATTCAAAGAAATTTTTTTACTCACATTAAAACTGCATTATCTTTGTTGTAACCTTCATTTTTGTTTCCCTTTAGAAAAAAGTTTATCATTTGATTTTTTAAATGCGAAAAAGAATGAAATAATTTACATAAAAAATGGAGAAGAAGAAAAAGAAGAAAGTAAACTAAAACAGACGCAAGAAGAATAAAACTGCACAAATGTTTTTTCTTTCAAAAATCAAAACAAAAAGAGAGAAAATGCAAAAAAAATTACGAAACAAAATCAAGGGACATTTTGGATGCTTTAAAATTGTTTAATAACCTTTTTATGCTTGAAAAAACATTTGCAATAGTTTTAAAAACTCATAAATTAAATATTTAATGTAATTTAATGAAACATTTATCACTCTTTTTTGATTTTGTAGTTTTTTAAAAATTAATTGAGGCAAAATTGTTTTCCGACACAAATTTGTCAATTTTACTGCAAACGTCTTTTTTTCCCCGCTTTGATTCAACTTTACGAAAAATTGAGAAATGCATATGTTTTTCCAAAAATGTGTAAAAGACAAAAGTTTCAGCAGATTTAGATTTTTTTCCTTGTCATTTTTTCTCCTTTTTCTTCAATTTTTCGAAGCTTTTTTCTCTTTTAAAACTTTCATAAAATTTATATTTTTTGAACTTGGTCAATTTTTTTACAGAGAAAAAACTTTTAAAAAAATTGGGAATAAAAAAAGCGAAAAAGAAATTGCATCATTGTGATTTTCATTTTTAAGAAAGTGTAAAAATTTTTAATCCTTTTTCAAAACATTGAAAGAATGATTTTTTAAAAAATTGATGATTTTGTAATCTTTTGAAATTAAAATACGTAAATGTTCCTTTTTAAAGTTTTTTAAAAAACGAACCAATTTTATCAGTTGGTTTACTAATTTACTAGAAATATGTTTGAGTTTTAACTTCTTTTAATTGATAATGCCACATTATTTTTGCGTGATTATTAAATACCATAAATTTTTTTTATTTTTTAACATAGTAAAAAAATGATTATATTACAAATTTAGATGGCATCGAAAACTCCTCAAAATATTTTTACTAAAAAAGCTGCTGCTTCAACTAATTCAACCGATATTTACAGCAATTTTAATTTGAATAAAAGTCATAAATGCCCAGCAACTTTTAAAATTGGCACCTCCAACAATGTCAAAAGTGGGAAAACAAAAAGTCCAAATTACGGTAATAAATTAAGGCTAAAAATTTTAATGTTAACAAAACTAAGTTTCAGATTTTGGAAGATCTTCTACAAAAGATGGCAACATTTCGTTGAATAAAGATGCAAACTTTTGGACAAATGACTACTTCAAAAGTGCAAAACAAGAAAAAGAATGTGGAAATGTTGCAAAGTCCTCAACTCAAAATCTTAGCAGCAGCACCCTTTCACTTCATATTGCAGCATATGAAAATGCTATTGAAGCTGTTCTTGTTACAAAAGTGGCTCCAAAAACAACAAAATTAACCAAGAAGATTTTTAACCAAATTATCAACGTAAAATTTTGTTTTTTTATAGTTTTTCAAAAAATATAAATTTTTATTTTTATAGAATGAATGGGAATTCCCGAGGCAGCAAGAAGATGAACCCACAACACCAGAAGTTCAACAATATTCGGCGTCCCAAGGATTAATTTCGCCAAATCAAGAACCATTTTCTCGTCCAGTTGTTCAACAACCAAATGTTGCACAAGATTCTGAAAGCGCTGCTGCTCCTTTAGTCCCACAAGCTTCAAATCTTCAAGAATCGTTAAATCCATCTGCAATCTCTCAACCAGCTGCATCAGGACATGAAACTCATGGATTTATTGCACAATCGTCACAAGCTCAAAATGATAAATTTATTGATGCTTCTGTTCGTCAAGAATCTCTTCGACCTCTGCATGTTCAATTTCCTGAAGTTCCACTTGCACAACCTATCTCTGATTCTCTTGATCAATCAACCGCTGATCGATATCATGAATCTGGAATTCTTTCAACTTCTTCTGCTCCACAAAACAATGATCAACCTGGTTCATCTGCCAGCCATGGACATCATGTCTCAACAATGGTTGGTTTTTTTTGTAAAACAATTAGGGTGTAGGCAGTTTAAAAAATACTTTTACGAACATTAAAAGACTAAAATTTGGGGGTTTTCAAAAAACTTTTGTTTTATCTTTTGCGAGCTTAAGAAGGATTACGGTAAATGGCAAAACTTTGGAAAAGTACCGTAACCTGCAAATTGCGCGCTTTAGTATTCAAAAATAACTTGCTTTCTGTTTAGCAATCTTTGATTACTCAATTTCAAGTTAACCTCTTTTTTGTTACCGTATATAATCAATATTTGGCAACTTTGCGACGCCGGCTCCTCTGCTGGCGGTGGCTTTTTTTAAAGATTTTTTGGGTATTGTTAATTCCGTTTTATGTTTATTATTGTTAAAATTTATTCAAATATTTATTTTCTGTTTATGATTTGCAATTATTTTTACTTTAGTTAATTTTCAATAATTTTTCCCTTTTTTCTCATTTGATGAGGAAATATTTCGTTTCTCTATTTATTTGTTTATTATGGTCAAAACTTGCAAATGTATATGACGTATACTGTAAAATTAATGGATGAATTGAAAATTTGGTCTTGATTTACTGTTTAACATTTTACGTCAATTAATTACAGTATCCCATGAACTTTCAACCTGAATATTTACTGGACAAGGTAAGTTTAAACGGTAAAGTTTGTTTTATTTTTATTCGATGAGTTGGGAGGAACCGATTCATATCAGTTTTATGCCACTTTTTGGGAAAAAATCATTTTAGGCACAATGGGGGATATGACTTACTGTATCTTCCTGCCACGGCATTTTGGTCAAAAACTAATTTTTTCCGTGATTATTGACGGCCTCGATTTGGTCACTCAGCTATCAAATTTGAAATTCTGTTGACTCCTTTTTTTTTTCAATGCAGCAAAATTCCAAAAATTTGTAAAAGTTTTGGGTTATTTTTCATAAAAGTAATACGGTAGTCAATAAAGTTTTTATGCAAATTACATGAAAATTGCAAAACAGTTCTTTTCCTTACTTTCAAAAATTTGCATAATTTTCACGTTCAACATTTATCAAGACCATAAAAAAATAATGGTTCTCTTTCATCTTTTTTTGAAATTACGGTAAAAAGCCTAAAGAAAATCCATTTTTTTCGTTCTAAAAATTTACGTTTTTCTCAAAGTTTATTTTGGAAGTTATTCAAAATTTTTGACCCTTAAAACTTTTTTTACCTTTTCATATTTTTGGATGATCGGGGTTTTTCGCGATCCGAGTGATCATTGAAAAAGCTTCCGTATTTTTGAAAGTTTTTCTGCTCAAATTACAATTATTTCCTTGAGAATTTGTGTGATCCAATTTCCAAAAATTATTGCAAAATATTGAAATTGTTAATGGAAATGTCATGGCAGATATAAATGGATTCACAAATTTGATGAACGAGATTTGGTTGGTTTATTTTTCTTTTTTTAAGGAGTTAAAAGAGTAAAACTATGACAAAACCATATGCAATTTTTTTTAATTTTGGGGATTATCTCCACCTTCTCCAATGAGAACAATTTATGATCCAAAAGGTTCACAAATTTGCATATAAGACTTTCTTTGAGAAATACTAGCATTTTTTGGATATTCCAGATATGCAAATTCAACATTTAATATAATCTAATTTTTACAGGAAACTTTACCGACAACAAAATCCATTCCAAAATCCCATGAATCTATTTCTGATAATTTAATTATTTATTCTCCTGGGCATTATGGTGGACGAGAAAGAAAGGAATCTGATGGCTGTTCAAGGATTCCAGGATTACCTGACTTGTTTTGGTTATTTGGTAAAAACTTTTTAATTAGTTTTGAGGATAAAAGTACAGTAATATTTTTTAGGAAAATTCTCAGTTATGATTTTGAAAGAAATTGCCAAATTTGTTCACATTGATGACCACGATGAAATTTTTAAGTGTTTGGACAAGGCAATAATGGGATTGGTGATAATCAAGGCCGTCCTGTATTTTATGGATTAAAAGGTATTTAATAATAATAAAGTTTAAAATGGATTCACAAATTTGAAGAATGGAATTTGGTTGGTTTATCTTTCTTTTTTTAAGGATTTAAAAGAGTAAAACTATTGCAAAGCCATATGCAAATTTCCAAAATTTCGGAGATCAACTCCTCCTTCTTCAAAAAGAACATTTTTTAATAGAAAAGGTTCAAAAATTTGCATATCCGACTTTCATTGAGAAAAACTAGCATTTTTCGAATATCACAGATTTGAATATTCAAATTTTAAAACAATCAATTTTTTACAGGAAAGTTTAACACCAACAACATCCATTCCCGAAACACATGAATCTATTTGGGATGATGCAAATACTGATCCTTCTGGATTTTGTGGTGGACGAGCAAGAAAGGAATTTGATGGCTGTTCAACTATTCCATGATTACCAGGCTTGTTTTGGCAATTTATTTAATTTTAAGCAGTATTCCAATATTTTCGAAACATCTCCTGCGTCGCTGCCAGCGGCACCCTTTGATCTTCGGCGAATCCCTTTGAACTTTACAATTTATCGCTGCCGGCGGTGGCGGCGACAAAACACTGGTTTTGAGGATCAAACTACAGTAATATTGTTTAGAAAAATTCTCAATTATGACTTTGAAAGAAAATGGTAAATTTAATCCACATTCGTCGCCATCATGCAAAATTGGCTTACACGATTTTGTCCTTCAAGATCTAATCATCACAAGGCACAAATCATAATAATTAAGGCCGTTCTGAATTTTTTGGATTTAAAGGTATTAAAAAACAAATAAAAAAGTTAAGAAAAATAATGCAACTTTGTTTAAATTTAAATTCGAGATGGTTACGGTAACCCATAGAAGCCTGGCAAATGTGGAAGACATGAGTGATTTGACTGATTTCTGTACCCTGAAGGAAAATGGAATATGGAGGTGAAGTTTGAGCTTCTGGAAGAACGGGCAAACCCACCGGGAATTCCTAGAGAAAATTTTTAGCATCTGGGATTCTTCGTGGGCAAGCTCGACTTTCACAAATGCTCAAAATTTTTTTTTCTATATTTTTACTTTTTTAAAAATTACAAAAGTTTTAAAAAAAAGTGTCATATAAAATTTGAATATAAATTTAAAACTGCCCATTTTGTTAGAAAAAGAACAATTTAAAATAATAGATTCCCGGATATTTCGTCTTACAAATTTTGTCCTCGATTTTCGAAAGACCAAAAATGACACAAATTTTTTCAATTCAACTGTTACTTTTTCGGTTACCTTAAAAACCACTAAAAATTTAACACACCCTTTTCGCGAGAAATGTTTTTTAAAAAAATATCCAGGAATCCAAAAAATGGATATACATAAAAAATGAGGTCATAACTTTTTGGATACGGTAATGCCAAAAACATATATGAAAAACAAATCTCCGGTTTTAAAAGCTACAGTAATTTAAATTTAAAACTTTGCTAAAGTAAAAGAATAAAAAATGAAACAAATAAAAAGTTCAAGATTTAATATTTAAAGATTCTGATAAAGTTTAAAAATAACGGATTCACAGATATTTTGCTCAAAAATTTTGTTGTGTATTTTTAGAAAACTAAAATGCATCAATTTTTGGCGTCAATTTTTTCTTCTTTTTTATGCTTAAAATGCCACCAAAAACTTGAAACAACCTTTTCGGGCGATGGGGATGAGGATATCTATAAATCAAAAAATGGATATATATAAAATTTGAGGTCATAACTTTTTGGATACGAGCTCGATTTTCTATAATGTTCAAAACATTTTTTTTCGATATATTTATTTTCAAAAAATTAACGATAATTGCAAAAAATAGGAAAAAATTAAATAAAGATTAAAAAGAGATCCTTTTCAGATTAAAGAAATACAAAAAAACCAAAAAATAATGGATTCTCGGATATTTCGCCGTACAAATTTTATCCTCGATTTTCGGGAAAACCAAAAATTTCACCAAATTTTTCGATTCAACTGTTACTTTTTCTTTGATCCTTAAAAGTAAAAACTTGAAACAAAATTTTCAGCAAAAGTGTTTGTTTTGGGTAAGATATATCCATAAATCCAAAAAAAAGGAAATATATAAAAAATGAGGTTATAATTTTTGGATACGGTAATGCCAAAAACAGATATAATTATAACTAATAAATCTCAGATTTTAAAGGCTACAGTAATACAGAAAAAAGAAACTAACAAAAAGTTCAAATTTACGTAATTCAAACATACTGATATAAACTGATTCTTTGAATTTGTTGTAATAATTTCATTTTTGGAATCCATTTCAGTTTTTTTCTTTAATAAAATTTTTCGAATTTGTGAATAAATGCATGCATTACCTGGATAGATAAATCCAGATTATGCATTGATTAATTGATTCAGAAAAAATTAAACTGTTTCATTACCAACTGTAAATCCAATTGAATAATTTGCAACACAATTTTTGAGAAGTTTTTGTTCTTGCTTGATTCCTTTTTCTTTACAAGTCCACTTTTACTTGATCCAAATATGCAAATTCAGGTTTAGAAAAAACCAAATAACTGTTTTAGCTTCTTTCCATTTTTCAAAAATAACCTATTTTTCTTCAGGCAATAAAATTTCAGCAGCAGTAAAAAGTTTTAGGAAATAAGCATTCAAAAATTTGGCACATTTTGGGATTGGGTTCAATGATATATTTAAATATTTGCAAACATTTTTCGATCAATCCATTGTAGCTTTGAAAGAATGGCACTGCCGGAGGGTATATTTTGGTATTGGCATTGTTGACAGCAACTTATCTCCAACTTTGCCACAAGTTTCTGTTCAATGATTTTCAATTAAAGCAGTGGCCATTGTTTTGTTGTTGTTCGACCAATTATCGTATTTCTTTTCGATCTATCGTTTTCTTTTTCATCATAATTTTGATGGAGAAGATTGTCCTAAAAATTAAAAAACTACTGTAATTTATATAAAAATCATGTAAATTTTTGAATATTTGAATTTTATTTCGACATTGTTTTTGAGTCTGCTTAAATTATTCTAATTTTTATAAATTTTAATGGCACAACTCCAACAACCCAATTATAATTACAGTAATATTTTAAATTAGTTACAAATTGTTTTTATCAAAAAATGATTGTATTTACTTTTCGGACATTTTAAAATCGAAATATTGATTACTTTTTTTGATGTCACAATAGCTGAATTACGAAAATTTACATAACTTTTTAATTGGGGAAAATTTACTCGTGCCATGACTTTTTTAAAAGTTTTTTTTCTAAATTCGAAAAATGCATGCCTACCATCATCGTCAAACCAATAATTTTTGTTCCACAAATACAGTAACTCCACACAATTATGCAAATTTTTAACAGCAATTTTAAATCCCAAATTACTTCACTTTTTCATGTTTTGCATTCTAGAGATATTTGTTGACGTTTGATGATTATTTGTGCCATTGAAAAGTTATATTAATGAATACGTAATTGATTAAAAATTACTAATAAGTAATAAAAAGTGATCTGAAAAAAATATTAAAATTAATTTTCGAAACAAAGCTTTAACAATGTTGGCAAAAAAAAACAGAATAAAAAACACAAGTCTGCCAAAACGGAAAAAAATATTTTTTGTTTGCGCAGAACACATTTTTCTATGTTATTGCCCAAAAGTGATTGAAGAAAGAAGAAGAAGGGTAAAAATGTTGTGAAAAATATACAGCAGCAGTTTTGAAGAAAGAAAAGCAATCAATATTTTTTTAAATTGTTCTATAGAAAAGGGTATCCTTTTACCCCCAACTTTAACCATCTTAGAATGGGGAAATAGAAAGACAAAAAGGGAAACAAATATGCAACAACTTTTTTCTTTAAAATAAAGGTATTTGCTGTTGTTAAAATGCCATCGTGTACTTTTCTCATAAACATACTTTTTTAGTTCATTCTATTTTTTAAACCCTATTTAAGAACATATCTGTCGACAATCATTCCCACCGACGAATCAAACAAAAAACAATTTCCAAGATGAATACAAAAATTTTGTCGCTCAAAATATCGATTTAGTGAAGCCAATTCGAGAGGTAAATAAAGAAAGAACAAAGACTTTAAAGCTATTTTTAACTACCTAAACAAGTTGCATCTATTTGAATAATGCATTAAACTTAAAATACAGGACGCGTTTAATACTGTAGTTCATCAATTTTTGTGTTTTTGCCAAAACACATGGTTCAAGTGACAACTTTTTCCAAACGTCAACGGGTGTTATTCAAACAAAAAAAAATGGTAAACCTGGGATACTGTATTTCAAATTATTTCCGAGCTTAAATAAATTGAATTTGTCTAAAAATCGAAATCGATTAAATCTTAAAAACCGTTAAAACAAAAGGAATATTTATATTTTGAAAAAAAAAACAAGCAAAAACAATGAAAACAATCAAAAAAAAGCAAACAGTAAAAAAATAAATTAATCAGTTCAAACATTTTTGTAGAGAGAATTTTGAAGAATTTTCAATGCAATATCTTTATCAAGAGTTTCAATATCAGCCAAAGGAGTTTTTGTTTGAAAGAAAGCATTCGTTAAAAATTCCATGCATTTGATTTTAAGATTTGAAGAATTTGTAATAATTGAGCAATTTGTGAGGCGGCAAACAGTTGAAGCAGAAATTTGTTTAATCAATAGAGGTTCAATTTTATCCTAAAAAAATGTTGTTCAATAATTAAAAAAACATTATAAAAAATTACAAACCTTGAGAGTTGGAAGATCATATTTATCAAAGAACTGAAGGAGGGACATTTGATCATTGGTTGACAAGGTTGAAGTAAAATTGCAATTATAAATCATCTTGACAGCCGTTTCGATAACTTCAAATGTAAAATCATGAATTTCAACTTCGTTGTCAATTGATACTTTAAGCATTGAAGAAAAAAAATTTGATCGAACATCCAAAACCATTTTATGAACCTAAAAATTGATATATTAAAAGTACGGTGATTTTTAAAATTTAAAAACTTACTTTAATATCTTTTCCATCAACAATAATCGTAAAATCTTTTGTTTCATCTTTTGCCCAAAAATCATCACCCAATTCTCCGCCATCCCATTTTTGTCCAATGTCAGAAATTAAAGGATCTGCTGTTTCAAATTTGAAGGTTCCATTCACTTTTACAGTACATTTTTCATCAACAATAAACTTCTTTTCAAGATCAAAAAAATCTTTCGTATCACCGACAGCAATTCCTCGTCCAGTAGTTTCTTGAAAGATATAATCAAATAAGTAAGAATAATTTGCAGATTCAATTGAAACATTCCATTTTACATCTGCTTTTGTTACATTTTTAAAATGTAAAAAAATCCATGTTTCTCCTCGAGTATCGTCTTCTCCATCTCCATTTGGCTTAATGCTCAAATAGTATTTAAAGCCAGGAATATTTGAAATCGTATCTGAGTACAAACATTCATCATCAGTTGAATCTTTTAAAGGTGTTAAACGATCAGCTGGAATTGTCCATTGAAGTGCAAATGGAATTTCAGGCATTTCTAAAAAAATAAAATCTTTATTAATTTACAAAAAAAAATTCAAACTCACTGTTTTTGTTCACTAAAAAAGTTGATTGTAAAATATCAGAGACAAATTGAATTCACGAAATCACAAAAAAAAGATAATGAAAAATTAAAAAAAATTTTTTTTTGTATTTTAACTTTGACCTATTTTTCCATTTTCAAGTAGGTGATTTTATCTTTATTTTTTTGAAAACAAAAAGCAACAAAAAGTGCAAAAAGATTTGAATAAAAATTTTAAGCAAAAAAGCTATCGTGTGAATATGGATTAGAATGATCTCACAATTAGGGGATGTTTTATTTAACGGTAAATTAAATTTAAAAAAATTCTTGAATTTTACCGAAATTTCGCTTAATTCTTCGTTTAGACCAAAGATGTTTTAAAATTCGTCCATGTTTAATCACGTATTTTGTTATTGAGAATTATATGTGCTATTACCGATGAACTGTAAAACACTAAAAATGTTGTTTTTTATTTAAAAATATCATAGAAGTGCCTTCAGTTTTTTCTTTCTAACAAATCCCAGAACCCAACCCAAAAAAAAATCGAATGAATTTTAAAGTGTAAAGAAAATGTAATTTTTCTCGGAGATGGAATGGAAGTTCTTGTAGTAAGCAGCAGCAGTGTTAAAGAGAGAAAAATTTTTCCTAATTCCCAAAACTTTTTACTGCTGCTAAAATTTTATTGCCTGATAAAAAATTGACTAAAAAACGGAAAGAAGCAGATGCAGTTATCTTGTATTTTTGGGAACTTTAAATTTGAATATTATGATCAGCTGAAAGTGATCAAGCTCGAATAAATATTTATCAAAAACTGTGATAGAAATAATTCAATTGGATTTACAGCTGATAATGAAACAGTTAATTATTTGCTGAATCAATTAATCAAGAACAATCACTACTTTGTTTATTACATGTCACACATTTTTTGAGCAATTTTTGCAAAATTTTATGTTTAAATATAAAAAAATTACAATAAATAACATAATCATAAAAACATTCAAATAACAAAGAAAATATTAAATAAAGTCTTTAATCAAGAGAAAATTGATCAAAAACAAGTCCATCATTTTCAATATAATGAAAATCAGTTTTTAATAATTTGCATGCTTCTTGAAGTCCATCACAAATTCGTTTCATTTCATCATCACTGAATTCTTGATCGAAAACACAAAAAGCAATTTCAGTTGGTTTTTAGGCTAACATCAACATTTGCAGCAATTAATAAACTTGAAAATACATAATTTTCTTGTGTAATAAAATATGATAGTATTTTGAGTTTTTGAAGTTTCTTCTTTAATTTTTCACAAAAAATATGATAAATGGTGTAAGGTGTTAAAGTAAAATTAATTCCAAATAAATGAACAATAATAGCTTTGAAAAATTTATTCTTCAATAGTGAAAGTTGAGCCATGAAAGTTTTAATTTTGGCCATTTCATAATCAAATGAATGAACAAGTTTTTCGTTGAAAGAATCATAAGCAAGAAATAGAATAGAATCATATTTTTCACCATATGTGATTAATCCAATTAAGCGATTTTGATTTGCATCTTTTTTGATTTGTTCGCGAAATGAAAAAGTAATGAGTAAAAAAAATAAATTAGTGTTACACTACTGTACTTTTTGCATTCCCTCATTCAAAAAATCAAATTTATTAATTCAAATTATGGGAATGCTTTGAAGCAATATAATTTATAAAAAAAACATGACATTTGCCAGCCTTTTATATTATATAAAAGGCTGGCAAATGTCATGTTTTTTCTTTGCTTGAACGATGGTTTTTGTTGTAGTTTTCCTTCAAAGTTTTTAATATTTGTAAAAAAACTTTGAAAAAAAACAATAAGCAAAATTACCTTTCAAGTTAAGACAAAGCTAGGGAGTGTAAAACTGCAGAAGTACCCAAAAATGAATTACAAATTCAATCTAAACGACGGCAAAAGCGATGACAAATTTTGAATACTTTTTTAAAGGACGACCGATCGAGGATGATGTGATTTTTATTGCGAAACTTTTGCGGCAGCTTTTTGAAAGAAATGTCTGTCGAAGACACAGAAAACACAGTGGTCCCAAATACCGGAAAAAAGGAATTAGAAATGGCCGGCAACAAAAAAAGGACAAACAATAGAAATTTTTACTCTCACGCGCTTTTTTTAAAAAAAAAGAAAAATTTAGTTAAGCGATATCATCAGAATTAAAAATAATTGAAATGTGACAGATTTTTGGTGCCAAAACAGGCGTTTTTTGCACTAAAAAAACGCGAGAGAGCGAGCGTCCGTTTTTTTTTCTTTTTTGCCGTTTCTCTTTACCAAAAAAATCACTGTGAAAATTAGTTAGAATAAAAATTGCTAAAATCAAATGCAAAACTTTCATTATCAACAGATTTAAAATCAGTTTTTAATAATTTGCATGATTCTTGAAGTCCATCATGAATTCGTTTCATTTCAACATTGCTCAACTCTTGATTGATAATAAAAAAGCAACTTCGGTTGGTTTTTCTCCAATTTCAGCTTTGATGGCATTTAAATGTTGCTGTAAATAAAGTGCCATTAACAAGGACGAGGAAGAAACTTTTTTGGTGCCATCAAAATTATCAAATTCAACCAAGACAGGATTTTCGGCATTTTCAGTGAAAGTAAATCCCCACGTTTTACTAATCTTGATATCATCAGATGGCATGGACATAATCTTGAGCAAATCTGAGAATGGCATTAATTTATTGATTGAAATTGATAAAAGTAATAAACTTTACCAAAAACAACAAAAGTATTTTTCGTTTTAAGCATTTTTTGTGCATCTTCTCCAAATTTTGGTTCGGCATTTTCAGTGCCATTGAAGATGTGCTCTTCATTTTCATAGATATAGGGGTAATCGAGGTCGCTGAATCCGAATTTCGTATTTTCAAATGGCCGAAAATGTCGATGTAATAATGTAACCATTGGGGCGCTTTAAAAATTATGTCATCATGGAGGGAGAGGGTTAATGACTGTACCGCCTTTGATGAGCGGCAAATATTGCCTTTGATGTATAGGGGTAAAATTGATGAAGAAGTTCTGGGCATCCCCATTTCAGTGATTATTTTTTGATCAATTTAAAAGTATGCCAATTTTCGTAGGTAGTCAACAACGTTCTTTTTTAAGTTTTCTGTTTTTTATCTTCCTTTTTGTTCTTTTTTTGTTTAAAGGACGAGACCCCTCGTGAATAAACTTTTTACACGCAACTTTGATTGCATTTCTCGCCGCGAAAACACCTTCATCGGAGCTTGTTTTTTTCTTCACTGCAGCTGCAAAAAAAGAATAAAAAAAGCAGCTCCAATGAGTCCCTGATTTTTGTAAAAAAAGTTTATTCACGATGGATCTCCTCCTTTAAATAAAAAGTTTAATTTCAGCTGCCTGCTTGATGTGTGAGAAAAAAAATTGAAATTTGAACACTTTTTTTCAAAAAAAGTCTATTTTTATTGACGCAATTTGTTTTATTTTTTATTTTTTTGTTGGGGGAAATATATTTTTTTGAAGTTCAAAAATTTGAACGGTTGAAGAAGAACAAAAAAAGGAAACTCGAGAAAGAAAAAATTTATTTCGGAGTCATCAAAAAACGAAAAATAGAAAAAAAAAACACTGAAAAAAATCGGTGACGTATTCGTAACTTCGACCATCACCGCGGTGAGAAAAATTCCCTCACCAGTGTCGAATTCAACACTTTTGCGTCACCATTGGTGACGAATTCGTAACCGACAAGTCACCGGTGAGAGTTTTTTCGTCACCGGTTTTTTTCAGTGAATGAATGAAATGATGTGATTTTTTTTTGAACGATTGAAGTTTAATCATTGCATTTTTTCTTTATATTTTTGTTGTTCATCTTTTTTTTCAGGCAAAAATCATTTATTTTTTTTGATTGTAATTTTTTTCATGTTTCTTCGTAAAAAAATTTTTTACAAACAATTAATTTTTTTAAAAAAATTGTGATAATGATGCCCTTAGGCAATGTTAAAATCTTTATTTTTCCTTTTTCTTTCTTGCCCTTTGACAAATTTTGACAAGGCGTCAGTCAATCAAATCATTGTCAGCTGATTTCTATTTTGTTTTGTTTTGTTTTTTGCTACAAGAAGGAATAAAATAAAACAAATATAAAATGTTCGATTTTATTTAATGAAAATTAGTTTGGGTACTCCGAAACTGCTGATTTTGTTATAATTTAAGACATTGTTTATTGGTGTTTATGTTATTTTGAGATATTTTTGGAGTTTTTAAAAAAAATCATGATTGGTTTTTTTGGACAAAGAAGATAATACCGTAATTTAATTAAAGATTAAAAAATTTTATTTTGTCAGTAGCAATCACAAATTTTTTTATTATTAAAGGACTTTAGCAGCATCTAATTTTTGAGGAGCAAATACTATGGGGCTGTCCAGATATTACATCATCAGGGAGAGAAGGGTAAATGACCGTACCGCCTTTAATGTGCGGGAAAAATAACCTTTGATGTAGAGGGGAAAAGCAGAATATAATGATGATGTAATATCTGGACAGTCCCTATTTTGAGGAGGGCACGCTTTTGATCTTATGCCAAATGTGGTAAAAGATCAAAGGATTTTTATTACTTTGGGAAGGAGCACATGCCCCTTAAATGATATACTAAAGTTACAGTAAGAACATTTGACAATAAAATATGTAATAATTTAAAGTTTTTTAATTTCTCGACACAGATTACGGTACTTTATTTTTTCTTTATTCTGTGAATCTTAATATGATAAAAGTAAAACGTAGATTCTGACGCAAAATTTTTGTTAAATTTTCCCTGACCTTGTCCATTAAAAAACTCTTTTATATTTCTTTCAAACAAAAAAACACTTCAAATGCATTTTTACTACCATCAAGGCCGTAGGGAGAAAAAAATTTCGGGGTGGGCATTTTCATTTCAGGGGGGGGGCACGCCTTTGATCTTTTGCCGCCTTAACACGGCGGCGGCAAAAGATCAAAGGAATTTCTCAGTTTCGGGGGGCACGTGCCCCAAAAGCCCCCCCCCTCTCTACGGCCTTGACTACCATTAAAAATGACTCCTTTAAAATCATCATCAAAGCCATCTTTGATTCATTTGATTTAAAGGGAAAGAAAAGAACTTCCCATCAAATCATAATTAAAATTTTTGGGTGATCAAGAAAAAAATGAATTGAAAATTTTAAAAGAAGGCATGGTACTTTGATACTCTCTTTATTTTTAAATGTTATTTGTCGAATCACAAATCCAATTCAGGCATTAGGGTCGGTTTAATAAAAAAGGTACCAAAGAACCCCGCCGGCGCGCGCGCGGTCTTTAATGAGTTTAAACTAAAAAATAAATAAAAAACCATTATTTTTTTATTGAAAAAATTTGTCAATTTTTTGACCATCTGGTTGGAGAAGAAAAAATGGAAGGCAAATTTGCCGCTTTAAAAAAACAAATGAAGAAATTCTACTTTTTTTGCGGCATTTTCTAACATTTTTTCCGATTGAACACTAAAAATGCGCGCACCTGTTTTTGCTTTTCTTTTTTTACTTGGCTTGACTTGGCTGCTGCTCTTTGCCGCTGCTGCTGCTGCTGCCGATGTGAAACATATATGCATTTTTTGAGCTGCATCTATTTTTTGTTGGTTTAAAAAAATAAGATCGACCGAAGTTTATACCTTTGTTTTTATTGAATGTTTTTGTTTAGTTCATTAATGGAATATTATTGTGTGTTTTTTCTAGGGTTGTTCATTTCCCTCTCCCGGGAAATTCCCGGGAAATTTCCCGGGAGATTTCCCGATTTTTTGCGGGAAATGGTTCTGATTTCCCGGGAAATCTACAGTAATATTTTATGTTATTACATTAAACATTTAAAAACGGGATAAATATGCAATAAAAACACTGTAAATAGTCATAAATGATTAATTAGAGTATTTTACAGTCCTTTTATAGGTTATAAGGTTAATTTTGGTACAATATTACTGTAGCTTGGAATACTGTAGCTCCGGGAAATTTCCCGCCATTTCCCGGGAATTTCCCGGGAAATGAACAACCCTAGTTTTTTCTATTTCCTTTTAAAAGTCCTTTTTCATTTTCTAATCTCGCTTTCTTTCTTTTCTTTCTTTCGTTGCATAAATATTTTTCATCTTTAAAAACAGATGGTTCAATAAAAAAATATCATTTCATTTTTTGATCTGGCTTTTTTGTTATTTGAGCTTTTCTTTTTCTTTTGAGCGTGCTTGATCTTTTTTTTTGTTGGTCATTTTTACACACACAACACCACATTGGCTATAAATGTCAATAATAGTGCTCGTTTCCTTTCAATCGTTGTTTTTTGTTGGAGATTAAGAGACGGGGCCAAGAAAAGGGGATAAAAATATCTCATAGCTGTGGAGCTGGGACATCGCCATCCCAATTAGAATCCCCTCCGGGGAAATGAGGACTAGTGTTCCTTCCCCCCCCCCCCCCCGTTTTTCGAATAAAGCGGGGAACGGGGAAGGATGACATGAGCGGGGACGGGGAACGGGGAAAAAAACGGGGATGAAATGACGGCGGGGCGAGGAACGGGGAAACGGGGATTTTGCGGGGAAAGCTGTAAAAGTCTTGAAATCAGTTTTCGATGGTATATGGTGTCATTATTATCATTAAATAACGTTATTTTGACCTGTTTAACATTTAATAACATTAAAATTCAAAACTTTGAAAAAAAAGCGGGGATGAAAATTTGCGGGGACGGGGAACGGGGAAAAAACGGGGATGAAATGTCAGCGGGGAGGGGAAACGGGGACGTCCCCGCCGGGGAACGGGGGGGGGGGGGGTAAAGGAACACTAATGAGGACTGTATTAAAAATTAGTCAATAATCTATTTTTTCTTATTTTTTTAAGAATTTTATTTGTAATTTTTTTAACATGTTTCTTCGCATACAAAATTTTTAGTTAATTTTTTTTGATCCTAAAAAGACGTTAAACTTACTGATTTGTTAAAATTTGCATAAAGAAATATTTTAGGATGCTTTTGTTTTTTTACATTATTTTTTCTGCATTTTATAATCGACTTGGTCTAAAAATTTGCATAAATTACTTTTTAAAAAATTTTTTTAATGTATTTTTTTCGAGATCTTCAGTATCAGTACCAGGTAATATGCAAATTTGCATAACTTTGGAGCCTATCTCCTCCTTAGAAAAAGTAATTTCTCGAAAAATTGTTGACCAAAAGATTGAAAATTTTGATTAGAAAGAGTTTATCGAGAACAAATTTTTCCATGGAAAAAATACAATCCAAAGCTTTGCAAATTTGCATATTACCAAGCACTGTAGTATCAAATATCCGCTACCGTAATTGATAATCTTTTTAAAGCTGTAACTAAATCTTGGTATTGTTTTTCTGTACTTTTCCCATAATTGAAGTTTTTGTTTTTGAAGGACAGCAGCAACAAAAGCAGATCATTTCATGGCAGCTGAGCTAATCCTCTTCTTCATCCATTTTTTCCGCCATTCAAAACCATTTTCTCATCAGTTCATGAACCATCTCAATCTCCGTTCTTTTTCATTTTTTGTGGAAGAAAATCCATTCTTTCTGATGAGCTCATTTTCGCTCAAATGAGTTTTCTCTCTTTCTCTTTTTTCAGTTTTCAATCCGAGGCCAATCGGTTTTTGAGAGAAAGAGAGAAAGAAAGATGGATATTAAATAAAAAAAATGACCCTGGAAAAATTTTGGAATAAAGTATGCTTTTTAAATATATAATGTATTATTTTTATTTATATGCAAAAAAAATTAAAAGCTTATAAGTTGTTGAATTTTTTGTTTTGCTTTTATCAGAGCCAGAAACGGGACATGCCGCCTTTGAAATCATAAAAATCCTTTGATCTTTTACCGCCATCGGCGCAAGATCAAAGACGGTCCCTCGAAACAGTTTATCCCTTCCAAAATAAAATGCTGTTGATGTTTTCGATTACTGTAACCATTTATTTGTTATTTCAAGTATTGTATTACGGTACTTATATTTTTCGTAATTAAATTTATATCACTTACTGTAATTACGATACCGTAATATCTACCATCTGTTAATTAACCTTTTTATGCGTTTTTAAATTTATACCCCAACTTTTTTAAACTGCTGACTTCTAAACAAAAACTTTTTTTAAATTTCAAATAACCTTGAACTTAATAAAATTAAAAGTATATAAAATAGACAAATTATATATATTTTTTGTTGCTCAATGATGACGAGGGTGTTGATGGCCATTGACCGAGTTTATTTTTTTTCTTTCATTCATTCGTTTGAACTTTATTTTGTTCATTTTACACTATTATTTAATACTTCTCTCTTTCTAGCCTTGAAATTTTTTTGTGGCTAATGCAATAATATAAAAATTAATAGAAGGTTGATTTTTTATTTGGCAGCAATAAGTTTTATGCTCAGATGAATGTTGAACTTACCACTTTAAAAAGGACATTTCGATACGATATATGAAAATAGATATTAGGATCATTCTCATTTTGTAGGCAATACGAGAGAATTGAGGTACTTGTTTTTTTTCTTTTTTGTCAATTTTTCAGCTGCTTTTTGTGTTACTGGACTTCAAAATTCGATAGCTTTTGGTGACAAAAATGAAATAAAAATCATCCAAAAATAAATAAATTGTTTCACATTGAAATGACTTTTTTGTAAGTAGAAGTTCAGTAATCAGTCGAACACAACACTGTTCACAAATTTGTATATTTAAATCAAACAAATTGTTAGTGATGGAACTTCAAGCTTTAAATTATTTATTCGTCTTAAAATTTCAAAATTTGAATAATTTTTTGCATTTTTTTGACCAAAGAATGCAACTACTTTAACAAAAGTAAATGGAAAAATGCGCGACCTCATTAAATTCGTGTCCAAAATTTTATTTCATGTTCTTTCAAAGCATTATTATTTTTCCTTTTTTTCCACAATAAAATCATCATCTTGTCATGAACTTAAAATTTTTACATATATTTTTTCACGCCTCTTTTGCCATATGAAATTTACACGATTCTTTTTTCGATTATTTTCTTCTTCCATTTTCTTTTCCATCTCGAACAACAATTTTAAGTGTCATCTTTGATTTTTAAATAAATAAAAAACTTTTGAAATTGAAGGTTCAATCCTTAAAAAAATACATCATCTTCAACCACAAGTTGTTATTAAAAACCCACAAAAAAAACTTGTTTTTTACTTTTTTCGTCGTGATTTTTTTCTTTAAATTTTTTTGAACATTTTCAAATTTCAATTTTCCTAAATTTCATAACAATTTTTTCCAGCAAAAAAAGATGTTGACCCTTTTATCGATTATTAGCATCTTAATATTTGGTACTGTAGCAGGTCGATACCTTGAAAAAGATGCCGCAAATGGATATCCCTCAAAATTATTTGATTATTATGATGTTGCAAAAGGGAATATTCCAACCTATTTAACAGAAGTGGATAAACCCCTTGAACCATTTGAAGAAGATTCTGAGCCTGTAAAGATTAATGGATTGGTTGATAATAATGTTAGTTTAATTTTTTTAAATAAATACCCTGAGGGGTATTTTTTCATTAAAAAAGATCTAGATTCTTCGATACAATTTTCATTAGTAAAACCTTGATGCCTGAATTTCCTCTTAAAGCAAAAAAAGAACAATATCGTTTTCGTTTCAAGACGAAATTCAGGCATCAGGTTTTACAGTAATTAAACAAGCATCAAAGAACCCATCTTTTTCAAAAAATTTAGGGTTTAAAGGTTTTCAATTACCTAAGAATTTAAGTGACAAATTTTCACATAGTATTCGATTACAAATCTCAACAGAGCAAAGGGAAGATTAAATTTCAAGGATTAAGTATTAAAGTTTTGGAGTAAAGAAATAAGCTAAAAAATGTGATTTGAGTATTCATAGAATTTGTAATGTGAATGCAAAACACAGATTTCATTTTATGCAAATTTAATTTAATTTAATCCATTTTTTAAAATCTTATTATTCAAGCTAAATTTACTGTATTATGCAAATTCGTCTTTTTCAAAACACTAATTTTGCATCAAGTTTATAAACTTTTTTTACCAATTGTAAGATTACAGTATCCGAAATATTAAAGCCCAGTATAAAATTGTAACAGTTTTTAAATTACCGGCATCAAACTTTTTGAAATTATAGAACCCGTAATATTTTTATTTACAATGTTACGGTAGTTTTGAGTTTTGTGAGTTAAAGAATACAGAAAATTTGCAAAAATTTAAAAAAATAGAAATCATGGATACTGTATTTTTAGGATTTAAACAGACATAAGAAAATTTAAATATATTTTAGATTGCACAAATGATGCGTCAAGAGCATGCCATTGAAGTTCAACCATCTGAAAATCGTCCTGAAACCCTTGAAGGCTATGATGAATATGCTGAAGAATCTGTGAATAAACCACTTGAAACTCCTGTCGAAGATGGCAAAACTAAAGTGGATTCTGAAACTAAAGATTCTGCTACAAAAAGCAATACTGGAATTGTTCCAATTTTTGTCCCAGTTACTCCAACTCCAGCTGCACCAGCAGCAAATACAACTTCTTCAATCAATGAAAATGAAACTGAACCAATTTCAAATGTTGAAGATGTAATGATTCTTCGAACTGTGAAACCTCTTTGCAGCGTTCTTGAACCTTGTGATTAAAATTTATGTAAATATTTCTTTCCAAAATTTTTTAGACTTTGTCCTTCTCGAAACAAAAAAAACTTTGTAAAATTTAATGTTGTATATTTTTTTAAAATTTTTATTGAATATTTTTTACCTTCAAATGATCATCTGCTGCTTCTGCTAATTAACTTTTATTTAAATTTTTCAAATAATTTTTTGTACAGTAATCTATATTTTTTTGTTTCCGGTAAAATTTATCAAAAAAAACCAGAAAGAAGCAGCAGAAAGGAGTAACAAAAAATGTATATCTTTTACGCGTATTATATTTTAATAAAGATCTTTTTTTGTAATCTGCATAAAAAACATTGAAATTTTAATTTTGTCAAACAGTCCCATAACCCCAATTTTTATAATGTTGCGGGAATTATGTCCGAATAGGGCATAATAAGAGATCTCCATATTTGCATATAACAGACATGAAAGTTTAAAACTGTTAAAATTTATTAAAAATTTTTAAATTGTTGAAATTTATTAAAAATTCAAAAATCTTTTTTGTTCAATTGATTTGAAAAAAAATGTTAGAGGCTTCATCTTCCAACAAAATTTTTAGATTTTAAAAACAGATAAAAATCTTCAAAACAATGGAAAGAAAAATTTGTTTAATCCAAACAAGTTTCTTTAAGATAAAAACAAACCAAAGCAATTTTCAATAAATTCCAAAAAATGTTATCTTAAATCCGTCGATCCTAATACTAGGATACTGTAAAAAAAATTTTTTGTTGGAAAAGTTTTTAATGATTCAAATAAATCATGCAAATTGAAGCAACTCTATTTTTCAATGATAAGATCAACAAAATCATAGCAAAAATTTTTACACCAAATGTTTGTCAGTTACAGTAACCAAGAAGGCACTGTATTTTATCCAATAAATTTAATCAACTCATTATTTCTTTTATCAATGTCTCTTAAATTACATATACGTGTTGTTTACACAAAATTATTTATTCCAAATTTAATCTTCTAATGATCTTCAACTTCTTGAAATTTAATGTTTTTCTGATTTTTTTATGTACAGTAATATATTTTTTGTTTCCGGTAAAGTTTAAAAATAGCAGAAAGATACTGAAAAATACATGTTTTACGCGTTTTGTTTTTCAAATAAAGATCTTTTTTGTAAAATACATCAAAAATTTTGAAATTTTATAGCAAACATGCAAATGCGACAAGTGATGAAACATATTTTTTTTGCTTTTCCTGTGGTTCCGGAAGTTGATGTGGGACTAGTGAACGGCACACCGCCCCGCGGAACAAAAATGCGGAGTACGGAGCACTCCGCCAATCCGCTTCGCGGATTATCGGCGGAGCTGGAAAAACGGCGGGGCGGAGTGACGGAGCAATCCGCCGGAGCGGATTCGCGGAGTACCCGCCGGAGTGCCGTTCACTATGTGGAACGACATGAAAATGTATAAAAATTTAAAAATGCAGAGTACCCTTTTGGACGATGACAAAGATTTCCCGGGTCGGATTTCCAAAAAGCTGGTTATTTGCAAAGTATTGCTTTGATAAAAATTTTATTTTTAAACAATTAAAATTTATTAAAAATTCAAAAAAATGTTTTTTTGCAATTGAAGCTTCAAAGAATCAATGGGGACAAAAAAATGTTGATAGCCTTTTCTTTCCACAAATTTTTAGATTTAAATAATAGATAAAATTTTTTTACAACAATGAAAAAGAACTATTTATCATATTTAAGATTAAAGTAAACGACAGCAACTTTTTTATGAATTGGGATAAACGTTTTTTTTAATCCGTCGATCACAGAAAAGATACTGTAGAAACAATTCTTTTGTCGGAAACCTCCCTAAAAAATATCCTAAACCATAAATCAAGCAGGATATGGTTTTTTCGATGAAATCTTTTTCAGCTACAGAAATCGAGAATGCATTTCTAATTTACCCAAATAATTAAATCAACTCATTTTTGTTCATCAGTCATCAAACACACATGTGTAATGTAATCCACAAAATTCTTATATCAAAATTTAAATTTATTTTAGAACCAAATCAAATCTCGAACAATATAAAATTGGAACATAAGCCAACAAAAAAATGGAAAAAGAGACAGTAGCTGATTTATAAATTTTTATTTAAACTTAACCAAACAAAAAAAGAATTATAATAGTAATAATAAACATATAAAAAAAGTAACATCAAAAACTCATTTAAAAAAAAGAACAATGAAGAACTACTACAATATAAAAAAATATTACACAGAGAAAGCAGGTTCTTTTTGAATTGCTTCTTCCCCTTCTTCATGTTTCATTTCAGAGCAAATTCCAGTATTTTCAATATCATGCCGACCATCTTCCATTTCTTCAACACAATATCGATGAATTGCAATTTGACTTTTGACAATGCAATCTTGAAATCTCCATTCTTCATCATTATCATCATAATATTCATTAAATTTTTCATGGCATACAGAACAAATTTTATTGAGTGAAGTTGTTGCAATTGCATCAGATGATGATGAAATAAATTTTTGTGACATTCCTGATGAACCTTCTTCGGGTCTTTGAGAATCTTTTGGTGGTTCTTTTTGAACTTCAGCAAATTCATCAGATTTTAACCAAGCCTAAAATATAATTTATAATGCTATTTCCCACTTACAGTAACCAAAAAAACTTACTTCTATACCAATATTCCATGCTCTTACATGAGATTTTCTAGTTTGTTTTGATTTTAAAAGATCTTGAACATGCATATCAATATGTCGTTGATAGGCTTCAGAATTTGTTTCATTAAATCCAATACCACAATGTGAACATGCAATTCTTGGATGATGAAGAGCTTCAACGATATCAGAATATCGTACCATCAAAGTAGCAATATTAAAATCTTTCAAGGTTGGAGGAGCTGCAATTTCACGACCCCCTCCAACATTCAGCGGTACTGCAGATGGTAAAGATTTTTGAGGAGCCGGGGAAGGCTTTGAAGTATCTTTGGAGCTTGTCAAAGATTTATTAAGTATTCCATGTTGTTTAATTTTTTGCAATAAAGCAAGTACATCTTGTTTCACAAGTTTCTCTAAAAATGTTTTACAGTAATTAAAATATCCCAAATTTTGATAGAAACACAAACCTGCTGGTTGAGGGGTATCATTTTGTGGAGCTCGGGCAGCATGCATATACCGAGATAATTCATAACACGGATCTTGATCAACTCGAACTTCTGGTGGTGGACCACAAAGACGAAATTCATGTCGTCGACCGTTAATATTTGCAATCATTGGTGGACCACCAAATGCACCTCGAAAAGGATGTTCACCAATATATAGTTCACGAGATGGAGCTCCAAATTTTATTGCATGTTGAATACCATCAAGCATAATCGTTTGAACTTCATTAAATCCAAGATTTAAAGGATTTCCATCAATGAGTACAGTACGTGGTGGACCAGTAAAGAAGATACGATGTGGAAGTCCATTCCTTTCAATTACTGCTTCATTATTAAGATATAATACCTAAAATCATTAGACTATAAATATACAGTATTCTTTTAAAATAAAATAACATACCTCATAAACTCTTCCATCAACAAAAATTCGATTATTTGCTGGTGGACCAACTTTTGGAGATTCATTTGTAATAACTGACATTGAAGACGGAGACATCATTGCTGCTTGAGGTGACTGTTGAAAAAATATTGGTGGCCGTGTAAATGGTGATCTCCATGAATGATCAATTTCAGTTTTAATTTGTAGTGGATAACCAGGTGGTGGAGAGACAAATGACTGAGGTGGAGGTGGTTGTACAAATGGACTTGCTGTCACTATTGGTGATGGAAGAAAAGCATGTGCACCTGGAGCTGCAGTTGGTTGAAATGGAATCGATTTATCCATTGTTGGTTGGAATGTATGTGATCTTTCAATTCGACGCTTCTTTTCTGGAATATCTTGATGACGAGATGGAAGAGGTTCACGTTTTACAGTAACCAATAGTGGAGTAGCAGCATTTGGTTCAGATGTTGTAGTTGTAGAAGCTATAGGAAAAGGAGTTGTAGAAGCTGCAGAAACAGGAGTAAATTCAGAAGATGGTAAAACTGAAATTCCAGTAGCAGCAGGAGATTGCACAGGATTCTTTTCAGGAATATTCTGATTTCGACGAGGATCACGACTTTTTGGTGGAGATTTTTTAGCAGGTATTATAGCTGAAGGAGCAGATACTTGTGCATCAACATTTTCATCATATATTGGTTCCTTCTTTGGAATACGAGGTAAAGATGAAATTTGGGGTAATACAGTAGCCATTGGTTTCACAGGTGGTGCAACAGGAGTTACATTAGATGGTTTTCCAAGTGCTGAAGGAGTTAAAGCAGTTGCAGGTTTTGTTGTTGTTATAGATGTTGAAGATTTTGAGGTTGCTGCAGATGTTGTTGGTTTTGCTGGTGGAATACCAATAGTTGATTGCTTTGAAATAGGCCATGATTTATCAAGCTTCTGAATTTCATTATCAAGTTCAAACAATTTGCTTTTCAAAAAGACTGGCTGCCATGTTGCACGAACTTTATAAAGACTTTGTCGATGAGCAATAGGTGCCTAAAAATTAAACAAGGTTATAATTAAAGCTGCGTAAACTACAAAAAATTTGTATAAAACATTATTCAAAGCCTTCAGTTTTAAAAAGTTTTCTTCGATCCCTGATCTAACAAATGATAGTTTTATAACTCGGGTAAAGCAAGCTTCTAAACAACAGAAACTAATAAAGGCTATTGTTATATGACAATTTAAAAAAGTTATAGAATTATCTCACATTTACAAAGTTAATCATTACTCTTGTGTAAAAACTCTGATTTTGGGTGGCTTTGATCAAGTGGCACCAGCGAGCACTTTGCCAATGTTTATTAATAAAGCAATTTTTAAGAAAAAATTCTAAAAAATTACACAAACTTTAAATTGAATTAATGCAATAAAATACTATTACATTTATTCAACTTATATTTCACACATCTCCCAAATCTTAAGTAAAACCTTTTCTGATTTGCTTCGATAGGTGATAAGATCCGATCGAATCACACACACATACAAAATCTCCTTCATTCTTACTCACAAAAAAACCAAATAATGCAAGCCATTAAATTTACGGAGTTTCACAAAAAAATTGCTGAATTACATTTTAAAATGCGCGTTTTAAATGCGTAAAAGGACTATAAAACCCAAAACACAACCACATAAATTCATTCATCCTTGCTCAAATAGTTGACGAAGGAGCAAAATTTTTGTGCAAGTACTGTAGTCAGTAGATAAAATAGGAACAACAACTTATTTATTTCGCAATCACCCACGATCTTCTTTGATATCCAAAAGGATATCTTTTGTCAAAGATCGTATTTTTTATTTATTTATATTATATACACAAATTCGTCCATGTGTATAACAGATAATCAACAGCAATAATTTTTGTACCGTAAATTTCAGTTATTCAAATTTTGGTAGACACTCAAACTCAAAATTTGGACCAAAATTCAACAAAGCAATAAAGGACAAAAACATGAACAAAACAAAGTCATTCAAATTGAAAGAATCTGCCAAACGTCATTTATTATAAAACAACGGATCGAAAAATCGAAATCCATACCCCCTAAGCATTAAACTGCAAATTTTGTTTTCCTCAAGAAAACACGTTTTTATAAGAGTATATCAACAGTATAAAATTATTATCTTTTTATTTTAAACAAGTTGATGAAAAAAATTATATCATTTGTTTGATCATTAAGAGCTCGAAATTTTCGAAAGAACCACTGTCAACTTTTCATTCATTCATGATAGAAAATGATATTCCAGTACGCATCCTTTTTATTAGCTACTGAATATCATTTAAGTATCAATGAATAAAATCCAAGGAGCATGGCTATCAAAGAAGATTAGGATTTGTTGATGGCTTTGAACAATGCTAAAATAGTACATCATCCAACCATAAATACCTTTTCAAAAACTTCAACAAAAAGTTTGACCAATTCATTGCCAAAGAGGCGACGATATTTATCAGCAGTATCACCAGAGAATTTCACAATTGAATCCATTACATAAATACCAATAAGCTTCAATTCATCAGGGGACTGAAAAATTGGCGATTAGAAAAGCAAGCTAAAAAATCATGGCATACCTTTTTAATATGATTAACGACAAGTTTTACCACATCTTCTGCATAAGCACTGTAGTCATCAGCCATCAACGTGATGAGATGAATTTGTTGCCGATTATTTTCTTTAATTTTATCAAGCTGCTCCCTAAAAAATTGAATAATTAGTGGCATCAACAAAATTTCAAAGCAAGTCTCGGAGCATCCAGGAAGATCAACACAATCTTTTTTCATCTTTTTTTATCACATCAAGCTCCATCAATAACTAAGAAAAGTGTCCATTTGGTTTTTGATAATTGAGGAGTAAAATAAGCAAAGAATATTCATCAATTAAATTCGAGAAAAGTTCATCTTGATCAACATGGATGTATTCTATAAAGTAGCGATAAAAACTTACTTTAAATCCAGTATAGCTTCTTCCCGTGGATTCATCATTTCAGAATGTTGTATCTAAATATTTCGTTAATTAAAAATGCGATTCATTTTGATGTTTGTGTGTGACACGGAAAAAATATACACGCAAACTTTACAGTGGAAATTTAAGAATAGAAAAGGTAATTGTGATTGGGAAAGAGAGAGATAAAGATATAAAGATAGCTGCGGTTTAACATAAAATTAACTTAAAAATTTATAATTTTTGGAAATTTCTTAACTAAAAACCTACAGCAAGCAAAAAAACGAAAAAAAATGATGAAGAAATCAATGCACGTGCAAGTAGCTTGGTAAAATGATGCGAGCGCCAATCATCATTTTTAGAGAAACAAATTGTTTGCTGCTCTTTTTTTGTGGAATGAATAAATTTAATAAAATTTCTACCCGTTTCTTTTAAATTAATTTATTTTTTCTTAAAACTATTAGTTTTTAAAACAATAAGTTTTGCTACCTCTTTAGTCGTGTACTTTTGAAGGTAAGGTAGGATTGAGAATCATGAATAAGAATATCATTAAATAATTTTCTTTAAAGTATTTAATTTGCAATTAGGTTTAATCAACAATAGTAACAAAATTGGAGAAAAGAAGGTAAACAAAGCCTTCCTAAGCTTACGTATATAAAGAAGAAGTAATTAGGATAAAAAGCAGTAAATGATCAAAAATGGCGATCATAGCTGACAGAAGAGCTTGAAAAGATAGAAAAAAACATATGACAAATAACCTAGGTTTTTATGGCTGAAAGAAATACTAAACAAAATCATAGTAAATAAGAGCGAAAAGCTAATGATGAGCAAATTCGAGATAAAACAGCTGTAACGATATGAAGCATAACATGATTTAAATTAGAATATTAAAAAAAATAACAAACAAAAAACGAAAAAATAAAATATAGAAAATATTCAATAAAAAAATTAACTATAAAATCGATGTTCTGTTTTACTACAGTAACCATTTTAAAAAGGAAAACCTACTGCTCCAGAAGTTTTAGCAACAGCTGGTTGGGGAGCAACAGAAGGACGAATTGGTTCTTGATTTGGTGTAAATAATTTTTGGGATGCTAAAAATTGTTGAACTTCTGGTTTTGGGGGGTCATTTTCTTGTTGTCTGGGAAATTCTAATCGATCCTGTAAAAATTTAAAATTATATTTTGAGAAACTATAAAAAACAAAATTTTACAATGAATAATGAAGTAACTGATTGCTGTTCAGAATTTTTTGATACTGTAATTGTTGTAGCTTTCTTTTGAAATTCATCATTTAAATGTATATCAGAAATTTGTGTTGCAATCAAATTTTCATATGCTGCAATATGAAGTGAAAGGGTGCTGCTGGTTTTCTTCAACGTTAAAGAATTTCCTTTTTTTACTTTAGCATCATCAAATTCTGTATTTAAATAATTCTTTGGCAAATTTTTGTGAAATTTTTTCAATGAAATGCTGATATCTTTTTTTGAAGTTGTTTTTTTAGAAATATCTAACGAATTTTGTGCAGGCTGCAGTCCTTTTTACAAATAAGGAATTCAACAACCTGTGCCGACATTAACAAGACCTATTCCATTAGATAGCCTTAGGGCAGTTATGCATAACCCCATAATACAGGGTGATTCAAGAAAAAGTCCGATTAAACAATAAGAAATTTAACATATTCTTTGTTTTTGAAGAAAGTGAATGAAATTAATCGGACTTTTTCTTGAAGCACCTTGTATTTCTGGTGAATGGCATTTTATTATGCAAATTTATAAAAATAAAATTCAAAGCCCACTGTTTCATGTGCACTTGTAGAACTTCAATTCCATAAATTTGCATATAAAAACACATTCAACGGAAATATTTGGGGTTTATGCATAAATACCCTGGAGTCAATCTAATGGGATAGATCTTGGTCACAAAGTGACCCGCCAGTCTGATCTATCAGACTGGCGGGTCACTATAGTGTCCATTAAGAGTGTTGATTGATATTGATACCCTACAACATAAATTGTTTAGTTTCTTACGTGATTATCTTAAAAATAATTTATAAATTCCTTTTCCAATATGCAAAAAATGATTAAGATTAAAGGACTGCAGCCTTGGTTTTTTGCTACCGTAATTTGAACCTTTTCTTCTTCCAATTTCAACACTTTTTGAGCGACCAGAATCAACTGTTTGTGGTGCACATTTATGATTTTTGTTTAAATTAAAATTGCTGTAAATATCAGTTGAATTATTTGAAGCTTGCTTATCTTTGAAATGCTTCCAGGGATCTTTTGTTGTCATCTAAATTCCAATTTTTGCAATTTTATATCTGAATGTACAAATAAAACACGCATAAAAATATGTAAATTTTAGAAATAAAAAAGACGTTACAGTGATAAAAAAAATGTCACAGATGTACCTAAAAAAGTGGAGTGTTTTGTATTTCAACACCAAAAATGTTACATTTTTGTGACAAAAATCACTGTTGGTGACATTTTTGTTAAAAACAAACGTCTCATTTTTTTGTCAAAAATGTCTCAAACTGCGATTTTTTTGTCACCAAAATGTAACATTTTTAGTGTTGAAATGCAAAACATTACACTTTTTTAGGTACACATTTTTTTTCAGTGATATAAAAACTTAAACAAATTTATATTATTAAAAAAAATGATAAACAGCGAAAATTGTTCCATATACAAAAAGGTAGATTTATGTTATTTATGTTACAACATTTTCACGAACACACGAAAGAAAGCTTTTGTTTCGTCTGTCGTCTTTCGAATGACAAAATTTAATTTTAGTATACACACTCTCCCATATTTTTCTTTAAAAAATCATGATGATGCAATCCAAAAACGATGCATCAAAAAGTCGGGGTATGTGAAAACAAAATATAGCCAATTTTTTTGTCGTCCTTTTTTAATCGATAATGTCCTTTTCAATTTTTTAGTTTAAAAAATTGAAACAAGTTCTTTAGGGGAGCCGCGGTCGCGGCTCCCGCATTCTTAAGGGGGGCATCTAATGATGCCATACTTTAATTTCATAGGGACATCTTTCATCATCAAACAACCCCATCATCATTTTTATACATCATTCATCATTCAATATTTCATTCAATTCATTTTCAATTTTCATTCAAATAATCACATAAAACACAGAATCATTTTTAAGCCTCATTTAGGAACCATAAACTCATATAACACTCATACATTACTGCAAAAAAACCAACGAACGCGAATTTTTTTTTTCATTATAACTTCTTTTTCATTTTAAATTTTATGACACAAACGAAATTTGTGGGTTCGTACCGAACCCACAACTTCTCAATTACACCATCTTTTATTATTTCCTTGAATTCTTCAACTTTAATTATCCTTCACTTCCAGGAATATTTAAGTGTGGCATTTAATGGTGCGATGCTTGATTTAAATAAAGACGCCTTACAAACAATCCGAACATTAACATTCTCCTAAATCATTTTAGAACCGTCCTCCATAACTCCCCCATTTTCACCACAATCATTGGTTCCTTCGGAACCGACTACGGTGCCAATTTTTATAAATTCATAAGTTTATTCATTACCATCTCACTTCTATATCAAATTTCATTCGAAAAATGAAATTTTAAATAAAAATTGTGGGTTCGTACCGAACCCACAATTTCTTAATTTTCGTTATCCTTCATTTCCTTTAATTTCATAGAAACATCTTTCCAACATTTTTGATTTTCATTTCATAAATTTTTCCAACTTCGGAACCAACAACAGTGCAATTTTTGTAACTGCATAAACTTATTCGTCAAAATTCCTCTCAAACAAAACTTAACAAAATTTAAAATCATCGAAATGCATTCCTAACATTTTCATTTTTCGTTTTATAGTAATTGCAAATCAAAACATTTACAAACTTATTAAATAATGCATTACCAATTGTTTTTCAAACTTCACTGCAAAAAAGGGAAATTGAGGGTTCGTACTGAACCCACAATTTCTGACTTTTACCATCTTTCATTTGAAAAAAAAACGTAAGGCGATCTTATTGTTATCTAACGCATTTTTAGCATTTGCAATTTTTTATCCTACAGTATACACTTATTCTTAAAATCACGTTACAACTCATTGCTTTAAATGCATTTTTTATACATTTTTCATCCTTTTTTTAACAACATTTTTACATTTCATTTTTTTCACAATTCAAAACAACAAAAAACATTATTAAAAACATGCAATAATCATCAACTTCATTAAAAAGTGCATTTCATGCATTTTCATACCATACAACATGCATCAAATCACATATTACTCATATTCATTTTTTAAGCTTCATATAACACTCACATACTCACATAACACTCATACATTGCATACAAACATACGGCAACCATAAAATTCCAAGAAATGCGTTCATTTGCATTTTCATTTTTCATGCCATACAACATGCATAAAATCACATAAAAGTCATATTCATTTTTAACACTCATATAACACTCACATACTCATAAAACATTTATATAATGCATACAAACACATTTGTATTGCATGGGCATCGAACCCATGACATCCCGCACGCAACCCCTCCCCACTACCCACTGCGCCATACGTACATCTCAAATATTTACAGACCTCCGGAAGTCATTTACCATTTTTTTGGCATCTACATGCCATGGGCATTCCATTCATACCAAATTCATCACCAAAAAAGCAAATCCAGCTACAAAGTGTCATTCCCAAATAACATAGTTGGTGACAAGTTCTTTAGGGGAGCCGCGGTCGCGGCTCCCGCATACTTAAGTTTTGCATTAGCAATTACTCATACTTCACCTTTCATGCCCTTCTCATACATATCAAACAATCCCATTACAATTATTCACTTGCATGATTCAACTACATTCATCGTTATGATTACCATCGTCGGTTCCTTTGGAACCAACGATCGTTAAACAACCCCATCATTATCATTCTCACATAACATCAATTTACAACCTTACTTTTTTATTCTCTCATTTTTGCCACCATTGTTGGTTCCGAAGGAACCAACAACCGTAGCAATTTTCATCAATGCATAAGCTTATTTTTTACCTTCTCTTTATCATTTCGAATGTCATTGCAAAAATAGAAATTGTGGGTTCGTACCGAACCCACAATTTTTTAATTTTTATTATTTTAAAATTCATTAAAACAGCTTTCCTACATTTTTATTCGGAACCAATAACGGCGGTAATTTTCAAAAAAGCATAAACTTATTGGTTAAAATTTTTCTCAAACAAAACTAAACAAAAAAATAAAATCATCGAAAATGCATTTCCAATTTCTTTTCGAACTTCATTGCAAAAAGGGAAATTGTGGGTTCGTACCGAACCCACAATTTCTGACTTTTAACATCCTTCATTTCCTTCAATTTCCGAAAACTTCATTCCCATTCATACCTAGAAATTTTTATCTAATGCATTTTCAGCATTTGCATTTTTTATCCTACAGTATACTTAAAATCACGTTATAACTCATAGCTTTAAATGCATTTATAGCATTTGCATTTTTCATACTACAGTACATACATGCAGCATAATTATTGCTCAAAATTTTTAAATTTCATTTTTTTCACACTTCAATAAACATAAAACATTATTAAAAACATGCATCAATCATTAAAATCAATAAAAAATGCATTCCATTGCATTTTCATTTTTCATCGCATATTGCATGCATAAAATCACATAAACGTCATATTCATTTTCAACACTCATATAAAACTCACATAACACTCATAAAATACATACAAAAATACAGCATTCATTAAATTCAATAAAAAATGCATTCCTTTGCATTTTCATTTTTCATACCATACTACATACACAAAATCACATCAAAGTCATATGCATTTTTAGCATTCATATAACACTCACATACTCACATAGCATTCATAAAATGCATACAAACATGCATCAATCATTAAATTCATTAAAAAATGCATTCCATTGCATTTTCATTTTTCATACCATACTACATGCATAAAATCACATAAAACTCATAATCTTTTTTTAACGCCTCATTTAACACTCACATTCTCATATAACACTCATAAAATGCATACAAACACATTTGCATTGCATGGGCATCGAACCCATGACATGCCGCATCCCATCCCTTCACACTTCCAACTGAGCTATTTGGCCAAGAGAGAAAATTCCAATTTTCAAGCGCGCGCAACTCGCGCAAATGGCCACCTCCGGCGCCAAACGGCAATTCCAACATTCCCCATTTTACATGCTCTTTCCATTGATACCAAACATGCCCATAATCCCAGAAGGTCCAGCTGAAAACACCATTCTCAAATAACATAGCGGGTGATAGGAAGTTTTTAACTTTAGCAAAAAATTTTGGTTTTTCGCTAAATTTTAGAAATAAAATTTAATATATTTAATTTGAGGTAATTGGGTATACTGTAATTTTATGGTAAAATTTTCTAACCCACTTTTGTCGAACAAAATGTTAAAAAAGAAATATTTTAATTTTTTTTGTCTGATTCTCTTAAAAATCGAAGACCGACTTTTTTCATCAAATGTTAAAAAACATAAAGAAATATTTATGTTTTTTATTAAATTTCAAAAAACAAAAATTACAAAGAAACGTAATAAACCAAAACAGAGAAGATCAAAGATGTGAAAGAAATGACATGTTGGAAGGCAGCATTGGTATCAACGAACTAAAAAAATGTTAAAAATTAAATTAAAATTTGCATATTTTAGATTTTTTGAGAGTTATTGTAAACTAAATATTTATCTGCAATAATCGTTTTTGCGATTAAAAAATATTTTTAGTTTGTTAAAATACAGTAATTTAAAACTTCACAATTCAAAAATTTGCATATCTGAGTTTTTTTGGGAGTTATGACAAACTAAACACTTTTTGTACAGTAACAAATTGCACAAAATTACAATGTTCTTTTGTTCTAATACAGTAATTTAAAAATTTGCATAAAGTTCAACTCACTTTTGGGTTATCACAAATAACATTATTTGAATTGGAATCATCTTTGCAGCAGTTATAACTGTATGCAACAGATTTATCTCCGGTTTCAACATTTGGTCGATTTCCACAATCAATGCTAATCTTATTTTGAACAGTTGAATTTAAATGTAAAAGATATGCCTTTGCAAGGGCTTCATAGTCTTGAACATAATATTCAGCATATTTATCTGCAAATTAGAGAAAAAATTAGAATAAAAATTAGCATAAAGAAGATTTTTTCTCAAAGATATCATATAAAAAAATCTAATTATGCAAATTACTATTTTTGATTAAAGGTTAAATTTGGCATAATCAGTTGTCAAAATTACATTTTCTATTTAAATAAAAGTTTTTTTTGATGAAAAATTTTAATAGAAATTTGCATAAACTAGACATTTCTGGAGGAAGAAATTTTTCAGTAATAACGATAATTTGCATAAAATGTGTTTTTATGCAAATTTCTTTATTTAGATTTTAAAATTATTTCAAAAAATCTTACCATTATCGCTTTGAACTCTGATAGCCAAATTGATGCAATAAGTATTATCAACGGGATAATTTTGATGTTGTTGAATGGAAAGTGCAGCAGCATTTGATTGAGAAGATTTACAATTGGCATCGGATAATGAGATCAAAGCAAAGCCGCAAAGAATGGAAAAGATTACGGAATTCATATTTGATTTATTATAAGAAAAGGGATACTGTAGAAGTATAAGAGGGTACTGTAGGAAAAGAAAGCTGAAAATGTTCAACAACAAAAGTGAGTTTTCTGTTTCTGGCTGAAGCGCTTTTATACTGTAAAAAATTGTACAGAAACTATTTTTTGCAACCCACCTTTCCAAGCATTCAAGAAAGGTGTGGCAGCAGGGTGATCAAAGAGGGGCTAACAATTTTGATCAGTCATCAAAGGGGAAAAAAACCAATCACAAAATAGGAGTGTAAGCTTGTTCATAGACATTTTCCTTTTTTTAACCCTCCCATTTTTTTATTTTAAAAAATTTTAAGCTAAAATTTTTTGAATTCATTGAAATTTTTTAAAAAGTTTTGTTTATCTTTTATTTAATACTTTCTTTCTACTTTCACTAGTTCCAAAAAAGGGGTCACAAAAATAGACATGAGTTAAATCCTATTAGGCCCAAGCTGGTCCTGGTTGTGGAAACGAAAATGCAGGAACGGGAAAAATGAGCACATGCCCTCTCCGAAAGCAAAAAATTTCTTTGATCTTTTACCGTCATCGGCACAAGATCAAAGGCGGTGTATTTGTTTGAAATGGTTTCCTCCAAAATGAAATGCTTCTGGCGTTTTTGGCCGATTCTTTTCAAATGGGTCAGGCCTAGAAATGGATAAATCGGCACTGCACAAAATTTCAACAACGCAATTTTCTTCCAAATTTTTGTCAAAAAAACCATTTTTACTTTTTTTTGATTCAAAAAATGTGTTCTTAAAATGTAAAATTTATTTATCAAATGCTGTTATTTTTGAGTTTTTTTGTTGATAAAATAAATTTCAAAAGTTTTAAAAATAATGAATAAGACCTTCGAAATCGGTTAACCTTTAAAAAATGAACTGGGCTGGGAAAGAACTTCCAAAAAGTAATCACAAAACCTTCAAGTATTTTTTAGAAAAACAACTTCCTGGCACACCTTTTTTTAAAAAAATTTTAATCTTTGAAGAAATTTTAAGCCCATTTTTTTGCTTGTTTGTTGATTCAATGAGCAATTTTGCTCTTTTTTTAATACCAAAGTTAAACAAAAAATATAAATAAAAGAATTTTAAAGATGGTGATAGCTTTTCTTTCTTTTTTTGGCCATATATTAGTCACACCGGAATATCAATGAAATCAATGAATGAAAAATGAAATGAATGAAGAAGAAGGTGGTGACTTTGATGTGTCATGAATAATAAAAAAATGTACATTTACTTTTGGTGACAATCCTATCAATGTATACGGTAACAAAGTACACACAAACCTAAAACAGCTTTCAAAATTAATGTATAAAAATTAAAATTATTGCTCGGACCATTACAAATATGAAAAATCTAATGATCAGGGACGTCAGCACTCAGCAGGGCTTATTTCAAAAAATATTAAAAATTCTTTGATCTTTTACCTCCGTCGGCACAAGATCAAAGGCGTACCTTTTTGAATTTGTTTTTTGTATAATCTGGAATAAAATGGCAATTATGTCTTTAATTACAGTGATACAAAGATTAATGTTTTTGCTTTTAGGAAAAAGTGTATCCAACCTTCCGCGACCATGAAGAAATCATAGAATCTCCGCAACAATCTCCGCGACACTGTTTTTTATTATTGATTGGAAAAAGATAAAAGAAAATTTTTATTTAAAAGTATCAAAAAGTTTTGATTGAAAAATTGACTTTTTTATACAATTATTTTTGAATATTTAAAACATCTAAGAATATAATAAAGAAATTAATGAAGAATTTTTAAAAAATATGGTTACACAGAGAAGCACATGCCTTCTTCTTGGAGATGACATCGTTAATCATAGTCAATCGGATGATGACATACAAATAGGTTTTGACCCAATATATTATTTAAAATATCCAAACTGTAATGTATTCTTTGGAGATTTTTTTGTTTGAAGATTACACCAGTTAACAAAAAAATAATCTTCCGAGAAACAACATGCTCCCTTTAATAAAAAAATAGTTTATTTTTTACAAGATCAATTTATAAATGCTAACATTTGATGGTTCCATCAAGAAAACGCAGTTGATTTTTTTTCCATTATAATAAAAGAGAACATATTGAATTGAAGCAGAAAATAAAAAAACAAACTACTAACAAAAAATGAATTTCAACGTTTTTTTACATTGAAGATTAATCAAAATTTGCATACTTTCAACAGTTGCCTCTAAAATGCCAAAGGATCCTCCTATTCATTTTTTCTTCACATTTTTTTTCAATCACAGAAACAAAACCTGAGAAACAGGAACGCGGATGGTGAAAAATGGGTTATGAAGTTTATCCAATTCACCAACGTCCTTAAATTGACATGGAAGGAATTTACCATTACTTTCATGCTTCCATAGTCCAATATGGTTCGCCATAATTTTTACCTTACCATTTACCGTACCCCGATATCGTTGAAGAATTCTTTTACAGTATCATTCCGGAATAAATTTTGTCAAATATATTTTTTGGAAGAAAAAGTTTGACAGTTCGTTATACTGTTATAATTTTGATAATGAATGACACAATGCAAATTCGGTTTTTCTTAATTATTGCCTTTGTTTTTAAAAATTAAGGTACATTTTTGCAACGCGCAATCATTTTGGCCGTTGTTTCTCCAAAATTTAAATTAAAAAATTCAAAAAAATTGATTTTGAATATTTTTGGTCCAACAAAAAAAGAAGCAAAAAGAAGCTAGTTGTTTTGTGTACACAAAAAAGCAGCATAATTGAGACGTTTTTTTAGTAGTCTTTTTGTGGTAATTTTTTTATACAATTGATTGGAAAAAAATGAGAGACATTTTTTTGAAAAATATCTGTAAGTTTTTTTTGAAAATAAACTGAATTTTTTATATCACAATTATTTTTGAATATTTAAAACGTCCAAAAATGTAATACAACAATTCAAGGCCGTAGAGAAGGGGGGCATTCGGGTACTTTTATCGAAGAAAAGCCGGAAAATTATGCACTCATGCCTTTTATTCACTTTTGAGGCATCGATGCGAATTGTTGCTTCATCAATTCAAATTTTAGCTTCGACAATGAAATTTGAATGGATCTGAATCGATGTGAATAGAAAAGTTGCTATTTACTGATTTAAATCTAGTAAAATTAACATAAAATGCTTGGAGTTGAAAGCGTCAAAATTTGCATTCTAGATTTTTTGGAAGAAAAAATGGTTTTGAAAAATTTTGATGGGGGGGGGGATTCGATAAAAGTGCCAGCATTTGAAACTGAGAAAATCCTTTGATCTTTTGCCTCCGCCGTGTTAAAGCGGCAAGAGATCACAGGCGTGCCCCCCTCCCTGAAATGAAAATGCCCACCACGAAATTTTTTTCGCCCTACGGCCTTGCTACAATTTTTATAAAAAAATTATTGAATCATTAACAAAATGAATTAATAAATGAAAACAAAAACGTTCTGTGAAGAAAGAAATTTTGATGGAACGATCATCCCAGTTTTTATAAAGAAAAAAATTTAATTGTAGCAGAAAAAAAATCTCAAAAAAGAAAGAACCGTCAACAAGAAAATAATTCTGTTTTATTACACTGATGACCAAACAAAATTTACATATTTTCGACATTTGCTTATACAATGACAAAGGGTCCTTTCTGTTTATTTACCTTCTTGTGTTCAAAGGTGAGAAAAATGGGGATGAATAACAACCTCAACGGGATCAATTGTTTTATGAATTTATTCTGGAAAACTCCCAATCATATCTAAAAATTGATAATTAAGAATCATTTGCATTTTGCAATTAGGAAAAAGAAGTTTAAAAATTTCTCACGGAATTCATCAACAAATAATTTAAAAAATGTTGTTTGAGGTGAGTTTTCTTTATTGTTGTTCAAATCGTCAAAATGCTTGTCTTTCAAAACTGACATGCATTTAAAAATGAAACTATTTTTAAAGTTGTTTTTCTAAAAATAAAATTTTAAATGTCAGACAAATTTTGGACAATTTGTGTTACAACAAAAAAAAAAGCTAGAAAAGCAATTTTTGCACACATAAAAACCATGTTGAGACGTTTTCTAATGACAAACTTTGATTTTTTCTAGGGAATTTTTTTATCACTGATTGGAAAAATACGTTATACGGTATTATTAACCGTGCGGGATATACCGCTTAAGAATTCTTCTACACTACAGTATACCGTACCGTGAATGAAAAAGTGATTACCGTAAATTTGTGGAATAAGATTCTCTAAAATTATTTCATGTTTTTTGATAAAAAAAAGTTTATAAAAATTGTTATGACTTTCTACATCAGTTAACAAATTAAGAAAGCCTCTTTGCCTAATTCAGGATAATTTTATTAATGAGTTTTTTGTTCAAATTGTTCTTGTTCCAAACTCTGATGTGCATTTATCAATAAAATTATATTTTAGAAGCTGTTTGTTCTTTTTAAATTTAAAAATTCAAACAATCTGATATATGTAGAACTGCTTGTCATAACAAAAATATGTCATTGTATACAAAAACAAATATTGTTTTGAGACATTTATTTATATCAAAAATTGTAAACATTTTTATTTTTTCTTTTGTCTTTTTTTATCATTGATTGGAAAAAGATAAAAGAAAACTTTTAATTTAAAAGTATTAAAAGGCTTTGATTGAAAAATTGACTTTTTTATACAATTATTTTTGAATATTTAAAATATCCAAAAATATAATAAAAAATAATTAGGGATTTTTCAAAAATAGAGTTATACATAAGTGAAGTGAACGAATCCTCCGGATAAGTCACGGAAAGTTCAAATAAATGAAGACGTTAGTTAAAATTAGTTTTCTTTAACAGCAAATCACACTTGATCGGTTAGGTGGTTCTAATCACAATAGCAAATACAAAGTTAAAAATTGATGACACAAAATTTTAGAGGAGAGAGAGATAATTTTAGGTTTTATTTCGCCAAAGAGGCAAACTTTCAAATATTCTCAACAACAAGGAAGCATACACGTACAGGAAAAAAAGAAAGAGTTTACACAATAATTAATAACAGTCAGTTCACTTTTTAACGAAAACACATATTAAATTTAAAAAGTGAAAAAATGGCAAAACAACAATTCCAACTTTTTTTTGAACAAAAATCAAGCAAAATTTGCATATTTTCATATAGATGAATAGACTCTTTTTTTCTAGATAAAAAAGTCAATCTATTTTTGTTTTTTTCTGATTTCTGCCACCGAGATATGATGTTCCAACAACACGTACGCTTTCATTCATGACATCATGCATTTGGATCTTTTCCCATGGCTTCTCAAAATTCATTCATCCCGAAGTATTTTAGGATTATTGTCTGTTATTCGTGACATTCTCTTTTGTGTGACGTGTATTTTAAAGCAACGAAAAAATAGTAAAAGGCTATCCCATCCCGATAGACTTTTTAAAAAAATCCACCCCTCTCTTCACGTATGGATGGAATCAAAATCTGAGTAACAGGAACATCATTGAAACGAAGATGGTTAAAAGTGGCAAAAAGTTCATCCATTTTAAGCAACGTCCTCAAATCGACATGGAAGAGATTTCCGAACATTTGCATCTGCAGTCAAATATAATTTTACCATACTTTTTTTCCTACCATTTACCGTACCCCGATATTGTTAAAGAATTTTTTTACACAACATCATTCCATAATTGAAAAAAGTGATAACCATCCCTCAAATAAATTTCGTAAAATATGTTTTAAACTTTTTGTTCCAAAAAACAAAAAAATTTGCTATGGCTTACTATTGCATATTAAAAAATGGATTCAAGTTTTTAAATTGTTTTTCTTTTTGGGATCTTGTTCGCATTCTTCTCTCTTTTAAAACTAACGCATATTTTTGCAATGCACAATCATCATTTTTGTTGTTTTTTTTGTAAAATTTTGATTAAAAAATTCAAACAATTTTTTTGAAAACTGCTTTTCTAACAAAAAATGAAACAAAAAAACGTATTGCAAATTTTTTGCTCACAAAAAAGAAGAATGTTGAGAAGCTATTTTTGCTTTTTTTCTTGTTTCTGTTTTTGATCATTGATTGGAAAAAGATAAAAGATTTTTTTTTGAAAAATATCAAAAAAATTTTACGAAAAAAAGCTGGCTTTTTTATAACAATTATTTTTGAATATTTAAAATATCCAAAAATACAATAATGTCTAAAAGCTCGAAAACAACAAAGTATTTTTTTCTTTAAAAATAGATTCAGAAGATTATAATCCACAATAGAAAAATTGCCATTTTATTATTACTCGCCTTTTTGTCATAATTTTACCTCTAAATACTGATATTCAAAATTATGTATCAGTTTTTTAAAAAAATTTTAAAACTACACTTTTACAAAAATCGCCTTTTTTAAAAGAAAAATTTGCATAAGGAATTTTTTTGAATCCTTGAAGAGTTATACAATGTTCCTCATGGTTTTATTCGACTTAAGTATAAAGACAGAACCCCCGAAGTTATTCATTTCTGACCAAAAGGAACATTCCAAAACTCTCCAGATGTTGAAAAAAAGAATTTATGCAAATTTTCTCTTTCAAAGTTGCATTTTTTGTCAAGGAAAAAAGTTTTAGTCCAGATTGTTTAAAAAATTAACGCATAATTTTTAGACGCAAAAGTTAGGAATTTAGTAATGACTAACTCTCGAGTATTTATAAACTGCATTTTTACAATTATTTACTTTGATTTGAAATCTCCTTATAGCCATTTAAGAACAAAAAATACTAAAATTAATTTCTAGGTTTATGATATCCATATAATGTCAAACACATCATTTGAACATACATTAAAAGACAGTTTATTACCAAAAAACCAACAATTAGTGATTACAGTACAATAACTATCAACAAAAAATTTGCATATTTCAATCAGAAAGATTGCTTAGAAGCTAGCCATTGATCAACTTTTTCAACTGCTTCTTGAACAATTTTTTCCAACTCTTTTTTACCAGCTAATTTTCCCCATAAAAGTTTATCGTTACAGTATGCCTGAATTGGATCAGAGGATTTGAAAAATCCTTTCACAACCGATGCATCCATGGTCGAATCGGTAAATGCAAATTCATCCTTTCCATGAGTCCATTTTTCAAGAAACCGGAAAAATAGTGCCAACAAAATTGCTGTTGCCTTAGGGGTTGATCCTCGGTTGAAAGAATCTGCGATTGTTGGCACAATAAATCCGGCAATTTTTGAATATGAATCCAAATTGACCCTTTTATTTGTATCTTTGAGATTGGCATTGAGAAATCTTTCCAGAACGATATCCCGATATTGCTCCAAATCGATTGGGGATGGAGATAAAGCGGGAATAACATCTTCAGTTATGTAGTCATATGCAAGTTTTTTGATTTGATCATTTGCTGTATCTTCATGGATATATGAAAGCCCAATAAGCGTGCCAGCCCATGCCACACAACTATGTGAAGCATTAAGAATTCGAATTTTTGCTTCTTCATATGGTGCAACATTTTCTACAAGTTCAACACCAACTTTTTCCCAAACTGGTCGCCCTGCGGCAAAATGATCTTCTATAACCCATTGGATAAAGGCTTCACCCATGACTGGACATTTATCGACAAATCCGGTAGCTTTTTGAACCCTTTCTGCAACATCCGGGGTCGGCCTTGGCGTAATCCGATCTACCATTGAACATGGAAAAGTTGTATTTCCTTCGATCCATGCCTTGAGGGCATTTTTATTGCTATGGATTAAGAATTCCATTAATCCAGCTTGAAATCTGGCACCATTATTTCGAAGATTATCACAACTTTGAAGGGTTATTTTTCCAGAATTGGCATTTTTCCGTGCTTCAAGAATAGCAGCAATTGTGCCATAAATTGTTTTCATCGATCCTGCTAAATCCGCTTTGATATCAGGATTTTGTAGAACCAATTTATCATGTTCATCAAGATAATATCCACCTTCAGTTACGGTAAATGAAATAATCCTACATTCGTTGCAGGACCCAACTTCGATTATTTCCTTCAAATCTGGTGTCCATTTACAAACCTTCTTTATTGATTGAACTTTTACATAAGCATGTTCGCCATGTGGCGAAATTGTTTCAAGGGTATATTCGCCATTTTGGGATCTTAAAGCATCCATAATTGATTCGACATCATTTCGGATATTCCCTGCTACAAGGCTCCATTTTTGGTCTTGAGAGGAATGTTGGGATTCTTGAAGTTGATTCAATTTATGCAAATAAAAAGCTTGATGGGCACGATGAAAAGCACCAGTGCCAAGATGAAGGATCAAATTATCATTGATGGACATGTTTGAAATTGGGGTTATCTGAAATTTTTATAACTATAATAGAAAATTCAACAAAAGTATTGATTAAAAAAGAGAGTGGAACCTTTGGCTCTGTTTTTATTTCTCTAACGTGTTTTTTTCGTCTGAATTTTCCTGACAATCATTCAAGAGAACAAAAAAAAACGATCCTGATCGTCAGGAAAACTCAAACAAAAATACGTTGAAGAAATAAAAAAGTGTCACAGGTTCCAATATCCAAAATTTGCATAGTTTTCATTTTTGACATTTTACATGATATATGGGCAGTCCTTCGAGGGGATTACGATGGAATGGGTCTTTCGAGCCGTAATTGCCTCAGGGGTTGCACAAATATGCAAATTTGCATAAAAATTGTTTAAATAAAATTTTTATTAAATCACGATTGCTTGGAAGTGAGATTTCTGAGCGGGAACGGAAACAAATCTCAACACTGTAAAAATTGTATCTATAGTAATTTTTATTATTTTTAAAAAGTATAAAATTTTGCGGAAGCTGAATGAAAATCAAAAAAAATACAGAATTCTGTTTTTTTACTGATACGGAACTCATTATAAGATACTTCTTAACAATATTATGCAAATTTATAAAAGAGATGTACACCGGTGTTTTGGCTTTTTTTATGGGATTGGACCAGGCTTTTAAAAAAATAGCCTATTGTTTCCATGATTAATTAAAGGATATTTTATTTAATAAACGTGGAGGACAAGTACGTGGACGAGGAAAATCTAAAAACTCCAGTTTTCTTTCTCAAGCTTCTTAATATCAGTGATTCAAATTTTTACAAAAATATTCAAAAAAAATCTGCTAAAACGCAATAAAAGCTTTTTTTTTGCGAACAAAAATGATGAATCGATGGAAAGCATCTTTTTTGCTAAAAAAATAATGAAAAAAGTTATGCCGGAAGTTAAACTGTCGATCCCAGTTTTTCTCATCGCTGTAAAAACAACAAAGTTGTTGACTTTTAAAAAAGATTTAAAAAAAGTGAAAAAAAAAATAAATAGAAAATAATTTAAGGACACAAATTTAAGATTAAAGTTTTTTTTGGAACGGTTTGACATAGCTGATTTGGTGGCAAAAGCAGTGTTGTTGTGCCTTCGAAGGGAATTATGCAAAAGATCAAAGAAAAAGTTCCGCTTTTCGCTAACGGCAGGCGCCACTGGAATCGATTTTTCGTCTCCGTCTCTAGAGGTGACATAAATAAAAAAGCACAACACTGGGCAAAAGATATGAAAATGATTGTTTTTTGGAGACACAATCAATATATTATTATTGAAATTAAAACCATCATTTGAGAAAAACAAAGATTTTTTATTTGTTTATTTTTTCTTTTGGACTACAAAAAGAGTAAACGATCTTTCATTTCTTTCTTTCTTTTTCTTTTTTTTTCTTATCTCACATGTCAAAAAAATGTGGTCGTTCGTTTTTATCAGAAAAAAAGAGAAAAAATCCAAAAAGATCATGATACAAGGAAACTTTGTTTCAGTTACCTAAGGTTTTTGAAAATTTTTTACTTTTAATCTTATTTGATGAAAGTATTTCGATATCGCAGGATTACATTATCAGGTATTAAAAATTTAGGAATACAGGTACTGTAGATATTTGAATAGATTAGTGTGAAAAAAGTATGTGTAAATTCAAAAATGTCACAAAAGTGTGACAGTTTTGTTCAGTGCAATCTGTTACGATTTTTTGACTAGAATTTATACATTTTTATAACTTTCAATGTCACTTTTCTGTGAAATTTGTCACAAAAACGTGACATTTCTGTTTACGTCAAACTGTAACATTGTTGTGCAAACAAATTTTGAAAATCACTGTCACGGTTATGTGACTTTTTATAAAAAAATGTTACATTTTTTATTGAAGTTGTACGGTATTTGTTTAGAATATTTAGTATCTCTAGGATGAAAATTCGCATAATAGCTTTATGCGACTTAATGGTTATTGTTTGTTTTGTGTAATAACTGTATTTACTAAAATTAGCTTAATTACTTTAATTGTGTAAATTTTAAATTACGATAAAATTTATTCAATAATAATTTTTTGTACATCAAAAAACAAAACTTGTAAAGCTTAAAACCTTCAATTTTAATATCCCGGAAGAGTAAAAACGCTAATAATTTCTTCTTTTTCAGTGTTTAAACTTTCCATCGAAGTTTCGGGTCGTTTCTTTTGTTTGGGATCAAGATTTTCTGGAAGTTCACTAACAAAATTTCCAACAAAAACTTTATATAATCCACCACCAAGAAGGGCACCAATACACGGACCAAAAATTGGGATAAAGAACCATCCATAATCCCGATAACTAAATACTTCCCAGCCATATCCGGCAACAAGGGTAAAAAGTCGAGGTCCTAAAATGGAAATGATTACTGTAGTTTAGGGAGAATAAGAAGAAGAAGCTATTGTAGTCTATGCAAATTTTTTGGAAGAGAACGCAAAAATTTGAATATAATCATAATTGAAAAGTCTGTACAAAACTAAATTATGAAAAAAATTTGCGTAAAATGGGCATCCTTCTAAATTCGGGGGCACATGCTCATAATCATCAAAATTCTTTGATCTTTTACCGCCGTCAACACAAGATCAAAAGCAAGCTCCCTCGAAATCGTTTCTTCACCTCCAAAAATTTGCATGAATTAAATATTCAACCTACCCAAATCTCTTGCGGGGTTCATGGCACACATACAATTCTCGGAATATGCCAAACTCAAAAGTGACACCGTAATTCCAACAAGGTATGGTTGAAAATGTTTGGGAATGCCATGCCTTCTGCGAGTGATTGCTTGAAGGAGGATACAAAGGGTCATTGTACTCATGATCTAAAAATTTGCATAATTGTTTTTATATAAGACAAATCGGAATTGGGCATTATAAAACATCGAGGCAAAAACGTCCCAAAAATCAATAAAAACTAAACACTAAGAATTTTTTAGTCTAAAATTTTCAGCTTCCATCAATCAATAAATTTGCATAATTGTTTTTATATGCAAATTTATTGATTGTAATCCAAACTTCGGTTAGGTAAAATATTTTTAAATCGATTTTTGGGACATTAAAATATCCCAAAAATCGACAAAAATGTATATAAGAAATTTCAATCTTCGATCATCAAAAAATTTGCATAATAAATTCTAAGATTCTACCTGATCAATTAATCCACCTCGAAGAGTTAAAAATGGTTTTGGATAAGTTGCGAAAATATGTGCGGTTCTTTTATCACCAGAAACTTGTCGAATTCCACCATCAAAATTGTCAATCATGTCTGAAAAGCTGATTTTAAAGATTTCTTCATCAATTCTGCAAATTTGCATACCGTAGTAAATGATAAAAGTCATTGCAGCTCCAACAAACCCTCCGGCAGTTTGTACAATTGAGTAAAGAATAAATCGAGTGAAACTAATTTTTTTTGAAACATATTCCAGTAAACTGATCGCAGGATTGATATGAGCTCCAGAGGTACGGTATCCGAGTTGCACGGACACAATTACTGTAAACCCCCAACCAAGATTTGTAAAGGCACCAAGTTTATCATCCCCAGTGGCAAGATCTCCAACGGCACATAAACTGGTTCCCATGAACTGAAATTTGTAAAGTTAACAAAATTTTTTATGCAAATTTTTGCAAAAAAAATCAGATTAAATGTCAAAAAATATTGAAATTTAATTAAAAATTTTGCATATTATTTTTGTAGCCCTTTTCAAATAACTTTATGAAGTTCATTTATGGTCCAAAATTTAAAAAAATATGAAAATCTTAAAACAAAGCTTTTTTTGCAAAAGTGCCGAAAACATAAAGAAATTTAATTATGATAAAATTTGCATAAAAATAACCTTTTTAAAGTTAAAGTAGTGCTTTGAAGTTTACTGCATTTCTTTTTGAATTTAATAAAAAGCGTATGCAAATTTTTAACGAAGCAGGAAGTTGTTTATAAAAACACAAAAATCAATAATAACAAATTTGAATAAAAAGTACTCCAGAAATCAAAAATCAAGTTTTGAAGTTTATGTTACAATTTAAGATTTTTCAGAAAACCAACAAAAATTTAATTTCAATTGAAATTTTTATTGATTATTTAAAGAAACTTTGTAATTTTCAACATTCTACCGTATACCATACCCTACTACAGTATTCTCATCCATCCAACTTACCACTAACAAAGCAGTACAAAAAAATTCTGTCATGCAACATGCAAATATTGAAGGCTTTAAAGGATCTTCTTTTCTCCATGGCTCACCAAGGCTTATTAATTTTAACATTATTAAAGTTCTGTTTTTTTGATGAACAAAAAATTTAAAAAAAATTGAAGCAACAAAATTTTACTTCTCTTTTTTATGACTACAAAAAAACCATTCGAAACACGGATGCTTAAAAAAGTTGGGGTGCCATGTGTCTTCTTTTTTTTCTTATCACAAAAAAAGAACAATAAAAATGCATGTTTTTAACCTTTCTCAATAGTATCGAAGTTCTTTCGATCTTTTTGGAATAAAACCGATTAAATTTTTATTTGTGTATCAAATATGTTTGGAAATATGGTATTTCTCCAAGTTTTTCTTCTTCTTCGACAGAGAACAAATTTTTATCAAAAACAAAAATGCAAGTAAGGGTTATATTTTGGACACATGTAAAAGTTGACAATTTTTTTTATTGCATTTGTGATCTTTGTGTTCTGCTTTTTAACACTTTATGACGATGTAGCAGTTGCGGACAGTGTGGAATAATATGCAAATTTGCAAAACTTTGAAATTTATCAAGGGGTTATGCACAAAGACGCCAGAAACATATAAATTTTGGAGGGACAAAGACCAATTTTGAGAAGGGCACCCCTTTTATCTCATGCCAATGGCGGTAAAAGATCAAAGGGTTTTTATGATATAAGAAAGGGCACTAATTCTTTATGATCTGACATGTTGAAGTCCGAAGAAATTTTCCGGCATTTTTTATGGCAAATTGTTTCTCTTTTTTCATAAACGATAACTATCATTTTTGAAATTTTTACATTCGCTTTAGCTGTATTTTAATAAAAAAAGATAAAATTTATTTGTTTTACATTTTTAAAATGCTAATTAAAATTCAATTAAAACTCATAGTAACCCAACACAAGTTTTTATACATACTTTTAAGAGTATGAAAATAGTTAAATTACGGAAACTTTTAACTTCTTTTGTTAGTTTTAATTTTGGCGCAGAAGATCACAGATTTTTTTCGACGAAATCAAAGTGTCATTATTGTAAAATAATCTTGGCCAAATGATTTATGAAAGATACCATAAGCAGCAAAATCTAGGTAAACTCAATACTATCCTAAGGGATGTCATTGACATTTTACTTGAAAAAAAATGAAGGAAAAATTCAGTCATCATAAAATAATCAAGTGAAAAATCATGGATTTTATTTTCGCATTAAATTTGGGTGCTTTTATAATGCATAAACCATTTTATGCCATTTCTAAAAAGGAGCCATCGCTAGTTTTGAATATTTTAGTCCACTTTTTAATGAAACATTTAAACCTAACCATTTTTATGATTTTGTTTAAAAAAATGCAATTTAAATAAAAGGCATTAGTAATGACATAAATATGAAAACAAATATTTTCATTTTTTATTAAAAGTTTTTTTTATCATTCATGAAAAAGATAAAAAATTTTTGGTTTTTTAGACAACAATTAATTTATTATTTTTAGGGTTATAAATTTGATTTTCCCGCTTTTTTGGGGAATTTTTTCTATTTCTTGGTTATAATTACAGTAGTTTTTGTTGATTACCAGATTACCAGATATTCTTTAAAAAAACAATGGCATAATTTGCTTGATTACAGGAAATACATGTATGATTGATTGATTGATTCTTTTTTCAAGTATTTCAAGAAAAATATAAATTGTTTTTACATAGAGATAAATAAGGTTTTATGGGCTGAAAATTTTAATGCTTTCCTCGAATCCGTTAAGGCATAAAAAATATGATTTTTTTAAATAGTTCCATTATTATTTCTGATACATTTGACTTTTCCCAATTTAATGAACAAACAAATAGTTTTTGTAAAAAAAATTTTGCAAGATCTGAAATTCTCAGACATCACAAGACAATATTATCCTGAGGGATGTCATTGACATTTTCTTCGAAGAAAATAGAAAAGACATATCCCAACTGTTATCTAAAACGGACTGCAGTAGATTGGGTTACGCTTTTCTTTATAAGGAAAAACGAAAAATCTCTAAGGGCAAATAGGTCAATTAATGAAAAAACCAATAAATACCAAAAATAAGGACGCTATTAAAAAATGCGCGCATAATTAATAAACCAAAATAAAAAAGTAATGTAAATAAAAAACTTTATGTAAAACATTGACAATAAAAAATGCAACACAAAAATTAAAAACAAATACAAATTAAAAAGGAGGACGATGGTTATAATAAAATTGAGGAGGAAATTGTTGGAATTGTTGATATTGAACAGGCAAAGACATATTCAAATTAAATCGTTGATTCCGTGGTTGATGAAATCGAATAAGATTTTGAGGATGTTGATAAAATTGTGGACGTAAAGGTTGATGAAGCATTTGTTGTACTTCTACAAAATTTTGAACTCCAAAAAATGGATGAACAAATTGTTGTTGTTGATTAATTGGTTGTTGTTGTGGTCGAGGATTTGGTTGTTGTACAGGTTGATCTTGAATATCAAATCGACGATCAGCTTCAGCAGCAGGAAAATCTTCAGTTGTACAATAAGCTTGTTTTACAGAATAACGCATAAGTTCTTGAATACCAGGATTTTGATGAGCTTCGAATAATACTTTCATTGCATTCTTTCTTCTGTGACGCCATCAGGCGTGGATCAACTGATGTTGATCGAGTGAGAGATCAAGAGAAGCAGAGATCGAGAGAGTGAGATAATAATCAACAAATTTTATTTCTAACTTGTCTTCGAATTTTTTGCGCTTTAACTTGATGAGGAGTTCTTCTCCAACAACAGTGATCACATTTATCAGGATCAGAATGAAATTTGACGATTCTGTTGGATTCACAAATTGTTCCAGTAACATATGTAACTTTGGGAACAACTGGAAGTTCAGCATTTTTAGCTTTAGAGTTTTCTGAACGGCAACCGGAACATCTGAATATTCCAACATCAGGATTCTTTTTATGTCGACGTTGTAAATTATATTCATATATCATTCCAGGATGAGTTTTTGATTGAAATGTTACATTGATACTGTTTCTTTCAGATACACCATAAAATTTTCCAATCCATTCTTCTTCCATAATTACCAGATCAGATCACAAAAAATTTTGAAAAAGAAATTTAATTTAAATTTAAATTGCATTGCCGTATTTAATTAATTGATTCATTAATTAATTAATTATATTTAAACAATAATTGTTAAATTTTTTACGTGTCCATTTAAAAAATAAATAAAAGAAAAAAAATGGGTTACTCCTACATAAAACCATCTAAAACATAATTTTTTTTATTTTTCAACATTATAACGCATTTTGTGACATTTTGAAGCTTTTTTGATCCAAAATGGCACAGGCGCAAAAATTTTGAGCTAGAAAGCTGAAAATTTGCATACATATGTTATTTTGTTTGAAACTTTCGAATTTCTAAGAATTTTTTTTCAAATTATGCAAATTTTTGATTTATGCTAATTTGGGCGTTTAATTATGGATTTTTGCACAGAAGCATCGGATTGATACGGGAGTGGTACCATTCGACGCGTCTCGTCGAGCTGAATACGATGGGCTAAAAAATTTTTAAAAAAACTAAATTTTTGAGGGCGAAACCTCAATTTGAAATTTTAAAATTTTCAATTTTAGAGGTTTTTTGGCGAAATGACCCAAATTTCATTGGGAACGGAAACATAAAAACCTCAGATTCGGATTCCCCATGTGTTTTTACCCCTAGGGGTAACAAAATATTGCAAAAGTAGGGGGCACATAGCACTTAGATTTAGACCTAAACATGTCACTCTCAACATGTCAAATATCGTCATTGTGGCATAAAATAAGAACTAGCTTAGATATTGACATATGGTAACTTGCGTTATGAAATATCATATTTAGAGAGTATTCTGGGTGAGTTTTGTAACATTTGAACATGATTTCGAAATATGCCATCAACATGAAATTTCGAATTTTAGCAACACTAGACTTCGGAGGGAAAATCAAGGTAATTTTAGTTTTTAGTTAAAAATAAAAGAGTTGATGGTTTTAAAACATAAAATAGATGTAATATAAGTAATTAAAACCACTAAACATTCATATATTGTTCATTAATGACTTTTCCGGTTGGTTTGAAATTTGCCTTATTTTTGGTCATTTTTTGAGGTATCAAAATTCTGTCAAATATCGTACTTGTCAACTTTTTTGTCGTTTTACGATCAAATATAACATGTTTAGAATTAGTAGGTACAATTTCAACACCTGAGGATACCCGCTTTTTATTTCCCATCATTTCAAAAATCATGGTATTTTTCACCCATAAATTATCTCTAAAATCAGTGTTTTTCTTCCCAAAAATAACAAAAACAATTTTTTCGAACTCATTAATAGTATTTCGTAACATTAAACAGAAAAAGAAAATCAATCGATAAAAAATCAATAATTCGAATACTCAAAAAAATCGAAATTTTTAAAAAATTTGCATAAGCATCAAATTTGTTCCTAAATGATTTATACTGGTTATATAAATCATATAAAATAATTTTGAGACACTTTGAACCCTTTTCAATGCGAAAAACACTGATTTTAGAGATAATTTATGGGTGAAAAATACCATGATTTTTGAAATGATGGGAAATAAAAAGCGGGTATCCTCAGGTGTTGAAATTGTACCTACTAATTCTAAACATGTTATATTTGATCGTAAAACGACAAAAAAGTTGACAAGTACGATATTTGACAGAATTTTGATACCTCAAAAAATGACCAAAAATAAGGCAAATTTCAAACCAACCGGAAAAGTCATTAATGAACAATATATGAATGTTTAGTGGTTTTAATTACTTATATTACATCTATTTTATGTTTTAAAACCATCAACTCTTTTATTTTTAACTAAAAACTAAAATTACCTTGATTTTCCCTCCGAAGTCTAGTGTTGCTAAAATTCGAAATTTCATGTTGATGGCATATTTCGAAATCATGTTCAAATGTTACAAAACTCACCCAGAATACTCTCTAAATATGATATTTCATAACGCAAGTTACCATATGTCAATATCTAAGCTAGTTCTTATTTTATGCCACAATGACGATATTTGACATGTTGAGAGTGACATGTTTAGGTCTAAATCTAAGTGCTATGTGCCCCCTACTTTTGCAATATTTTGTTACCCCTAGGGGTAAAAACACATGGGGAATCCGAATCTGAGGTTTTTATGTTTCCGTTCCCAATGAAATTTGGGTCATTTCGCCAAAAAACCTCTAAAATTGAAAATTTTAAAATTTCAAATTGAGGTTTCGCCCTCAAAAATTTAGTTTTTTTAAAAATTTTTTAGCCCATCGTATTCAGCTCGACGAGACGCGTCGAATGGTACCACTCATGTAGCACCAACTTAAAAATCTAAAATTGGGTCACCGTATTTGTGTAGCAAAAAAATTTGCATAATTAGTAAAAAAATTTTTTAAAATTCGGAAGTTTCAAATAAAATAACATATGTATGCAAATTTTCAGCTTCCTAACTCAAAATTTTTGCGCCTGTGCCACCCAAAGCTTCAGAATGTCACAAAACGCGTTTTATTTATTTGGAATCGTGAAAAAAGACAGTTAACAAAATCTAATTTTTTTAATTTGAAAAAAAATAGTTTTCACTTTCTATCTTATAAGTGGTAGTTTTAAGAAGGATAATTTTGGTGCATGTATTTTTTAGAATATTTAATTTAGTCAATCAAATTACCAGGTTGTTCCAAATTATTTTTGTCACATAAAAACAAGATTGACCAATGTAATTGTGTTTTCTGGTGGGGAAAGTACTTTAAAGGAAAGAATATTTAAATTTTGTCAATCAAAAAAAATTTGATTGACAAAATTTAAATATTCTAAAAAATATAGGCACCAAAATTATCGTACTCAATACTCCCACTTATAAGAGAAAAGTGAAAACTTGTGTTTATGCTTAAATTTTATGCCTTAAAAAGGTAGTTAAAAAATTAGATTTTGTAAACTGCTTTTCTATGAATAAAGAGTTGACAAATGCATACTGTAGAAAAGGTGAAAAATAAAAGTGTTAAAAAATAATTTAATTTTTGACCTAAAATAAGTATTATTTTATTTCGATGTTTATCATTAAAGATGAATTGAAGTAAAAAATGTTCTTTTCTTATATAATTTGCAAAAAAACAACAAATATATAAATTTAGCAGTAATTATAAAAAAAATCAAGAGTTTAAATTGATTTGTAAAAAATATTAAAAATATTCAAAAAAAAGTTATGCTTCCTTTTGTAAGATTACATAAATGGCCAGTCATAAATTGTGCACATTCCAGCACAAAAATCTATTTGAAAAATAAAAAAGGACAATTTTGCAATTGATTTGTTGTACTTTTTCTTCACTTTTCTTCATGGAAGATGTCAATGACACCCCTCACGAAAATTTTAGTTTTTTCCTGCGTTCCTTTTAGGGTTGCCCGAAAATCATGTGACCAAGAAGGTAAATAAAAATTTCCCCTTGATTTTCTTGAAAACGTAATATTTTATTACTTTATTTACTAATTTAATACCTTTAAAAAAGTACAAATTTGTGTATGGATTGTTTAATTTTTTTATTGAAATATATATTAAACAAGTAAATGTTACATTTACTAGTGTATAACCACTGACAAAATAATAAACTTTTTTAAAAATAATTTTTGAAAAGCCATATATTTCACATGTTTTTTTTATCAAATTTTAATGGCAAATAAAAATCAAGACTTTCAACACAACATATCACTTTTTTGTTTACATAAAATAATATTTTATGTGCAAATACTTTTGTTAAAAATATAAGTTTACCACATTTGAAGTTCGCAGATATCATAAGTCAATAATATCCTAATTTAGGGATGACATTGACATTCTACTTGAAGAAAAGAAAAAATCAAAAAAATTTAAAGAATCCAAACACAAATTTTTACACTTTTTAAGGTATCAAAATAGTAAAATTGCAAAAACGATTTTTTTTCGACAAAATCAAAGTGAAAATTTGGCTTATCCTCTTGGTCCTTGATTTTGGGCAACCCTACAGGGAACTAAGAAAAAAACAATATTACCCTTAGGGGTGTCATTGACATTTACCTTGAGAAAAGTGAAGAAAAAAGTACAACAACCATCATGAAACAATCAATTGCAAAATCATAGTTTTTATTTTCACATTGATTTTTTTGGTTCTGTATTTTTTTTCGACTGTCCATTTATGCCATTTTTGACAAAGGAACCATAACTTTTTTTGAATATTTTAAATATTTTTTTACAAAACAATTAAAACTCATCATTTTTGTAAAATTTACTACAAATTCTATTCTATAATTTTATTTTAAAAAACAATTTGCAACTAAACAAAGATGGTAAAGGAAAAAAAACAATTTTGACAAATAAAAAAAGATCAAATGTTCCAACATAATTTTTTACTATAAATTTTTTTGCACAAATCTGTCATTAAAAAAATAGTTTTGCAACAATTAACAATTTTTTAGGCTTTTAAATTTCACTTTTTATGGATTTTAATATTAATTTGAGAAAAATGGTATTCATTTCCATGTTACGATTACAGTAATTTACGAGGTATTTTTAACTTTTGTTACGAATTATTTTTAATTTAAGTAAGAGTAAAATTTACTTGTTAAAGATATATTTTTATTTTTGTAAAAATCAAAAAAATAAAAGAATCCTGACAAAAAGTTTTTCACTTTTTAAGGTATCAAAATTGTTAAAATAAATTAATTTATAAAGTACTATTTTTTCGAGAAAGTCGAGGGGAAGTTTTGTTTTACCCTCTTGGTCACATGATTTAGGACTAGGGATGCGGGCGCGCCCGAAAATCTGAAAAACTCGGGCGCGCCGGCGCGGGTTTAGGACAACCCTAAAAGGAAACACAGAAAAAGCTAATGTTATCTTGAAGGGTGTCATTGACATTCTCCTTGAAGAAAAATAGAAAAAGACAACCTAACTGTTATCTAAAACAATCGATTGTAAAATCATAGTTTTTATTTTCACATTGAATTTGGTGCTGAAATGAGTATTTTTTATGATTGACCATTTCTAAAAAGAAACTACAACTTTTTTTGAATATTTTAAATGTTTTTTTACATATCGAACAAGTTCGTGATCGAAAGTTGACGCGTTCTTCTTCGTCTGTTTTTTCTTCAATTGAAGATAATCAACAAATTCCAGAACAACATCAAAGAATTCATAAAACCGGCGATTTGTTGAAGCTTGAAGTTAGCAAATGGAACCTCCCTATACATTTGCATTTTTGATCATCCCATTACTATGTTACAATTACAGTAATTTACAGGTATTTTTTACATTTGTTACGAGTTATTATTAATTTAAGTAAGAGTAAAATTTACTTGTTTAATATATATTTAAAATAAATCCGAAAAAACTTAAACAATCCAGACACAAATTTTCCACTTTTTTAAAGAATCTAAATAGTTACAATAAATTTATTTATAAAGTATTATTTTTTCGAAAAAATCACGGGGAAATTTTTGTTTACCCTATTGGTCACGTGATTTTAGGCAACCCTAAAAGGAACGCAGGAAAAGACTAACATTATCGTTGACATTCTCCTTGAAGGAAAATAGAAAAGACAACCCAGTTGTTATCTAAAACAATCAATTGTAAAATCATAGTTCTTATTATCACATTGATTTTAGTGTTAAAATGTACATTTTTTTAAATACTGACATTTTTGCCATTTCTTAAAAGAAAACCACACTTTTTTTGAATATTTTAAATAATTTTTAACATATCGAATTGAAGTTCGCCATTTGAATCTTCCTATCCAACTTTGTGAAGATAGTGAAAATCCTATGCCAAACGGACCTGTTGTAACTTTAATCTGGTCCGATCGAGTAATTTCCGATAAGCTTATATATGAAAACCATTTTCGTATCGCCACTAAAGAAATTATTGAATTTAAAAGTCAAAGGAAAAGATCAATCTTGGCAAAAATTGTTGAAAAAGCTGTTGAATGAATGCTCATGACGCATTTGGATACTGAAGAAGCTCGGAATAACATGATTTATGAAAAATCCCGTAAGCAACATGCAGCATAAGCACACAAGGAAAGGCATCAACCTGGCCCGTCACTATTTGAACAAGACTTATCACATGACATTGCCTTAGGGAAATATTTTGGGCTTATAAGCCCAAAATATTTCCGGTGATTGGCTTTTTTTATGCTCATTTTTGCAAATGAAGTTTGAACAATCAATGACCCCCGGGGCGACGATTTTTCAAAAGCATCTGTTTCACGCACATTTTTCGAACTTCACTTTCATAGATTTGGGAAATGGGAAGACCATTCACATGAAATATTTTGGGATTATGCATAACTGCCCTAGGGGTATCTAATGGGATAGGTCTTATTCAAATAGCGGCGAGACCTGCTGATGTCTTCCCTTGTCAATTGTATCCTGACGGATGTCATTGAGATTTTCCCTGAAGAAAAATAAAATTAAAAGTGCTCCCGCTCATCATAAAATAATCAATTGAAGCCCATGATTTTTGTTTTCACATTGATTTTCTCGTACTGCATTGAGATAGATTATTATGACTGACCATTGATGACATTTTTGAGAAAGGAACCATAATTTTTTTTGAATATTTTAAATATTTTTTTTCAAAAATGGTAAAATTTCTTATTTTTTTGTTCCATTTACCATTAATCCTATATCTTTATTTTAAAAAACAATTTGCAACTATCTAGAGTTCTGATAACCAAAAAACAATTTTGATTAAAAATAAGATCAAAAGCGTTCCAACATAATTTTTTACTAGAGTTGCGCATTTACCGGTAAATCTGAGCTCCGGTAAATATACCCGTCGTATAGTAAATTTACCGAAAATGCCAAAAATGGTAAAAATGAGGTCAAATTATGTACAATATCAAAGAAAAGGTTATATATATGCTTAAAAAGTTTTTTTGAGCTTGTTTATTATATTTTAAATTTATAACAACATTTTTGGTGTTTTAAAGTTCGTCGGCAGTACATTAATCACTGATAACAAAAAATAAGGTTTTTGTCGAAAAAGTACATGAATTTAAACCATTTTTAGGCAAAATAATGATTTTTACAGCTTTTGTGCCACTTGAAAAAATAAAAAATATTTTAAAAAAGCAAGAATTTTTCGATTTTTCATTGAGTTTTTTAAAAATTTCTTCATTTGTCCTACACACAAATTTTTCCAATTTACCGGTAAATTTACCACCGCGCAACCCTATTTTTTACTATATTTTTTTGCACGAATCAGACATGAAAACAATAATTTAACAACAATTAACATTCTTTTTAGGCTGTTATATTTCACTTTTTGTGGAATTTTTTTTTGATTATTTTGCGAGAAATGGTTCCCATTTTCATGTTACAATCACAGTAATTTACAAGGTATTTTTTACGTTTTTTACAAGTTATTATTTATTTAAGTACGAGTAAAGTTTACTTGTTTAATATCTATTTTGATCGTAATAAAAAAAAGATTAAACAATCCAGACACAAATTTTTACATTTTTTAAAGGTATCGAAATATTTAAAACAAAGTATTATTGTTTCAAAAATCAAAAGGAAAAAACAAAAAAAAATACAGCATTTTAATAAAAAAAATTTAAACTTATCTTTAACAAAATTGCTTATCCATTTTAGTCTTTCGGCCACATTATACTCCAAAACAGAGAAGTTTTGGAGTATAATGTGGATTTTGAATTTGAGCAACCTACAAGGAACGCAAGAAGAACCTAATATTATCCTAAGGGATGTCATTGACATCTTCCATGAAGAAAAATGAAGCAAAAGTAAAACGAATCAATGGCGAAATTGTCCTTTTTTATTTTTCACATTGATTTTTGTGCTGGAATGTGCATAGTTTATGACTGAACATTTATGCAATCTTACAAAAGGAAGCATAACTTTTTTTTGAATATTTTAAATATTTTTTACAAAACAATTTAAACTCTTGATTTTTGTTATATTAACTGTTAAATTTATATATTTATTGTTTTTTTTGCAAATTATATATAAGAAACGAAATAATGAAAATATATCTTTAATGACAAACATCGAAATAAAGTAATACGTATTTTATGTCAATAAATAAATTATTTTTTAACACTTTTATTTTTCACCTTTTCTACAGTATGCATTTGTCAACTCTTTATTTATAGAAAAGCAGTTTACGAAATCTAATTTTTTAACTACCTTTTTAAGGCATAAAATTTAAGCATAAACACAAGTTTTCACTTTTCTCTTATAAGTGGGAGTATTGAGTACGATGATTTTGGTGCCTGTATTTTATTGAATATTTAATTTTGGTCAATCAAATTATATCCTTTAAAGTACTTCCCCCAAACATAATATTCAATTACATTGGATAAAAATTATCATTTTTATGTGTCAAAAACAGTGTAAAAAAGAAGCAAAAAAGCAGCGCAAAGTTTATTGTATTTTTATTTTAATGTTGTTTTAAATTTGATATATTAAATTACTCTTTTTTGTTGAAGGTGCTTGTACTTGTATTTTTGAAACTTAGATACATATAAAATACGTGCAAAACTACACAGTTTTGTTCCGACTTTTGCTAAGATATAAGTGATTGAAAAAAAAGTCACGGCGAAGTTCTGTGACACATGAACCCCAGATTTTCGATTTTGGAATTCTCGAAAGTGCCATCCATATTATCTTGACAAAATGAGTGATGTACCAATGTGTAGAAATGGATTTATTTTGTCACTAAAATATAAAAATGTGACATTTTGTCACATTTTTTTTGTGACACTTTTGTCCATTTTTTCTTTATGGGGACATTGTTTCATTTTCTCGATATAATGAGATTAGCACTTTTGAATATTCCAAAATCCAAATTCCGGGGTTTAAACTTTAATTTCCATATTTCAGGATCACTTTTTTTACCATGTCGGTCAACAACAATAATACCGTAATCAAAGACATAATTGATCGAGTTATTGATGTTTGTTATTATTCTGGAAATATTTTGGAGTTGCTTGTTTCTGCCGTAATTGCCAGTCATTTTTTCAAAGGCGGCAAAAGTGCTTCCCTTGCAACTGTATATTTTTATATCCTATTTTTTGGATATATCCTTGATGCACTTTATGAGCTTGGATTTACATGTCAAAGATATCTCACAAAAGATTATGATTCTAGTAGTATTATTGATTTACCATTTATTAAAACCTTAGAAAATATTATTGAATGGTATATTATGCTATTTTTGGGTAAGTGAAATTTTGATGGCGAAAATAAATTTGACTGTGAAAATTTGCATAATTGAGAAAACTAATATCTTCAAAAATTTATGATTGCCCAGGAGGGGGATTAGTAGTTTTGGTAATAGGGATCATTTTTATGATGAGAAATGTCCTGGCAAAATCACAAATACGTATGACTATTGAGCTTCGTTAATTTTCCCACCGCGGCAAAAGATCAAAGGAGTTCACAAGTTTGGGAAGTCAATGGTATCCTATCACCTACCTAAACCAGATTGTATTCATATTACCGTAAATTATTAAAATCCACAACGTTTTTTGTCACATTCATCGTTTTTGTTATTTATCAAGGAAAATTTGCATAATTGTGCGTATAACATACAGGGCGATTCAAGAATTTTTCCCAATTTTAAAACGTTATAAAAATTTTTCTACTAAATTTAGAAAAAATTGGATTGCACTATCCAACTCAGCTCTGCATAGGAAAATTTTTGATATCAAAAAAATAAAATTTTAAAAACTTTTTTTTTCGAGTTTCACGTACTCCCCCCTGTGGAAAAAAATCATTTTTTGGTCAAAATTGTGTTTTTTTACTTTTTTTACTTCTTTTTTCGAAAACAAAGGACGATGCAAATTTTCATATTGTTCAAAACTCGTGAATGAAAAGAAAAGTGAAAAAAGACAAATTTGACCAAAAAATGATTTTTTTCCACAGGGGGGAGTACGTGAAACTCGAAAAAAAAAAGTTTTTAAAATTTAATTTTTTTGATATCAAAAATTTTCCTATGCAGAGCTGAGTTTGATAGTGCAATCCAATTTTTTCTAAATTTAGTAGAAGAGTTTTTATAACGTTTTAAAATTGGGAAAAATTCTTGAATCACCCTGTATTTCTCAATTTTCTTTTTGGAGGTTTCAATTCAATGTTTTTGACCAAAGTTAATGTTTTTAGGACCTGCAAATGTGTTGCTTTCCCTCAACAGATTTACAGCAATTTGTTTACCAACAAAACATAAAAAAATTTGGACCAAATGGTTTCCGTTAATCCTCTTTGCCCTTCTTTTATATCCCTTCTTTGCCGGAAGGTATACTTTCTTGAACAATCTTCATTGTCGATTGGATATTTATGCTTCAGATTGTGTAACCTATTTTATGGCAGATTATTACAAAATTGCAATCTCAAATGGCATTTGTGCCGTTCTATCACTCATTATTGGCATTTCAACAGCAGCTTTTTATAAATTAAAATTTTCTGATAAAAGCCAGGCCCAAACAAATCAACTCAGAATTGAACACAAACTTTTTCTTCAATCTGTTTGGACTGCTTCATTCTTTGGGTTCTTTGCATTTTTGGAATCATTTTTTCCATTTTTTTATAAAAATAAAGATAATCCAGAATATTTTGTAATGGAAAGGATTTATGGATTTGTGCATGATTTGGCATATATCATTATATTTTATATCATTTATCATTATATCATTATATTATTTATATCATTATATCATTATATTATTCTTGTTTCAATTATATTTTATATCATTTATCATTATATCATTGTATCATTATATTTCGATTATTATTTTATTTGTTTTTCGTTAGTTTTTTGGTTTTAAAAAATACTGTATTTAAACAAACAAAGTAAGTCAGCATGAACTAAAAGTTTGCAAAAACAAGATCGCGAACTGCCTCAATGGCCTAGTGGTTAGCATCGGGTGTTTTCGATCTGGGATTGCCAAGCTCGAGTCCATCTGGAGTAAAAATATTAATAAATTGTATAGTTGGTTGGTCGGTCGGGGGATCCGGGGATAAAATTAATTCCAAAAAGAATTTCCATATGCGGGCATTACGGTAATGGGATCTATACAAGATAACAAAAATCTTTTGATCTTTTATCGCCGTCGGCACAAAATCCAAGGCATATCCCTTTTTAAATGGTTTTTGCCTCCTCCAAAATAAAATACTTCAGAGGCCCTTGATTGTCACATTTATATAATGTTGCCCTCTCTCTTGGCATGCATGTCCTAGCACAGCTTTGCATTTAGATAAAAAGAAAATGTTCACCCATTCAAAGCCATAATAATATCAAACAGTAATTTTTTAGACCAGCATTGAAATTCGAATTCTTGAAATTCTATCGCATAAAATGGATATGCGAAAGAAAGATAAGTGTGACCGTTCTATAACAGAATAATAATTTGCAGTTGTATTCAGTTGTAAAGGATTTTATTAGACAATTTGTACAATTCAAATAAATTTTTAATTCGAAAAAAATTATTTTAATAATTTTGTTTTGTTATGACTCACCAGTACTCGCAAAATTTTATTGGATAATAAAAACTACGATAAATTCAAAAACACAAAAACAAAAATATGAAAAAAAGGAATTCTAATAAAAATCATTTTGTAGCTTACAATTATGATAAATTTAGTAAAAAGAAAAAGAGGAAGTATATATCTTAAGTTAAAACAAAACAGAGACACTTGCGTTTCGGCCCAAAACACCATCAATAAAATCAACGAAAAAAAATTTGAATATCATGAATTTCATTCAATAAGATTTTAAAAAAGTGGCATAACAAATTAATAAAAGAATTCAAAAAAGATGTGACAGCACGGCGTGGTTATATGCAAATTTGCAAAACTTTGACGCTTAATTCGTTCATAAAAACTAAAATTCTCGAAAAAAATTATGAAGAAAACTTTTCGTTTTTATGCACGAATTAAGCGTCAAAGTTTTGCAAATTTGCATATTATCACGCCGTGTGGCAGCACAAAAAAGAAAAAGAAACAAAAAGGATTAAATTAAATCAAAAACCAATTCCGTCATTGGCTGAAATGGAAAAATCTGTCGTTAATGTTGCAGCTTTTTGATAAGCTTCCATTGCTTCCTTGTATTCAAGGAATCGAGCAGGATTTTCAGCAAAGGTATAATGAAATCCTGTATCCAAAATGAACATTTCAGCTCTATTTTTCTGAAAAATATTTAATATATTTAAATTTAATCTTCATTTAAATTTAAACAACTTACTTGAACAAACTGAAGAAATTTTTCGGCATTTAAAAGTTCACCTTTAATTTGACGTAACTTTAAAGAATAAATCTTGGATTCAAATTTTTGTTGCAAAAGTGCTTCACATGTTTTTGGGGTTACGATAACGGGAAGAAGTCTGAAAGTATTAATAAACTCGAATGTTTTGAAAAAAGAGAGGAATGTGACCTCCAGCAAAGCAACTTTACTGAACGGGTACGCTCCCATTCAAGCCATCATTTTTGGTTGGAGCTAAAAAATTTTGAGGGGGCAAACCTTTCATCTTTTGCCACCTTAAAATGCCGACGGAAAAGATCAAAGGAATTTTTCTATTTTACCGTAGACATCCCCAACTTATGATGAAGGTGAGAGCCCATATTTTGTCCATAAACTCGTCTTGTATAAGGAATAATTGTGGCAAAAAATTAGCTGCTAAATCCTCAAACTTTACCAGAGACACAAAGTTACTGTAATACAGTAATCCACAATGTAACATCCACATCTTTAATTCGCAGATTCTATAAAGTTTAGAGGCTGAACCGTTCCAAATGTCTCAGATTCGGATTCAGCACGTTTGAAAAAACGCCTGGGTGCTTAAGTACTTAACTATAGAAGATATGCAAATTTAAGATCCCTGTGACATATAATATACCCCGAGCTCCTAGTTGTGGATTACTGTATTACAGTAATTTTGTGCCCGGGGTAAACCCACAGGTTCAGAATCCTGCACTTATTTTTTGCCACAATTATACATTATACTAGACGAGTTTAAGTCCACAATATGGAGCCTCAACTCCATCATTAGTTGAGGAGGTCTACGGTTAGTGGGGGTGTCAGCCCCCTAGCCCACTCCTAAATACGGACATTCTCCAAATAATTCCTAAAAATTCTTACGTGAGTTCTTCAATTTTTGGAAGATATTGAGAAACTTCTTCCAAGGCTGGGCAATACAAATTTTTGGATCGATACATATTCTTCCATTTAAAAATGATAACATTTCCACTTTGAAGAAGGATTTTCATTTCTGTTGGGGTTAAATTGCATTGAATTTCAATATATTTGGCATCGCATCGATGAATTTTTGACAAAATTTTGGGGATAAAATTATCAGATGACAATTCATTAATAATTGAATTAGCAATAATAAAATTTTTGCAAATTTTTGCATTAAAATTTTCCATTTCTTCATCAAAAAAATGAAATCCAAGACTGTCTTCAAAGAATTGTGTTTCACGATTTTGAAAAAATCGATAACAAATTGGAAAAGGTTTTTGATGAAAGAAAAATTTACAAGAATGATGCAATTTTCTAAGGACTGTAGCATTAGCCTTATCCATGATATATTTCATGAAAGGAGTCTTAAATGGAAATTGTTGGATTGAATAATTGGCGTAAAAATCAGGAACTTCAAGTGATTCTACATCCATGGGATCATCATCATTATCATTATCAGAATCTGAATCCATGTCATCTGAATCACTTTCAACATTTGCATAAACACCAGAAAAAATGCTTGTTATCATTTCGGGAGTTATCGGTAATGCCACAAATTTGGATGAATTTGTTGGAGCTTGATTTTCGTTTTCTGAATTTGCATAAACTTTTGCATCCATTTTTAAACTAAGACCAAAGCCAATGGGTGATGGCTTTATATCATCATAATTAAAGAAAAGAGCTTGATTTTCATGATAAAATTTCTTTAAATTCATATTCTCAAAATCTTCGCCTTCATCAACTTCTTCAATTTTTGGCATTCTTGTTTCAAATTCAAATAGGTCATTCCATTCAACATAAACTGGACCATATTTTTCAACTTCTATTTTATATATTTCCTTCATAACCAAATCATCAACAAAAAATCTACAGTATTTTGAATACAGTTGTAACATATCCTGTAGATCATGTACTCGAAGATATTCAATGTAAAGTTTCCAAAGTTTAATATCAAATAAATTTGTTCCAAGACGATTTTCAATCATAATCCGAACATATTCATCATTACCAGTTTCATCAAAATATTTGCATAACATTTTTGTCCATTCTTCAACATCTCCTTCAACAGCTTTAATCTTTGTGTACCATTCCTTTTTATTATTGCACATTTCAAAAAGTTTTTTTGGAAGAAAATGTTCTGCAAAATATATGTTTTATAAAAATTACAGTACTTTTAATTACAAGTTTTTATCAAATGCAAAATCAATGTTAAAATTTGAAAATTTCAAATTTATCAGAAAATCGTTGAAAGAGTTAAAAGTTTTTTTGTGAAAAATGTTTGTCAGGTAATTCATTTGTTTACATTTATGCGCCAATTTTTAAATTTAAAAATAAAAAAAAGATTAGATTTTGAACATATTCATCTCTAAATAATGCGATTGTAATCATAATTTTAACAACAAAAAAAGTTATTTATAAAAATTATAAATAATTTTTTATTGAAGAAATTTGTCATCGTCAAAAAATTTTGCCTTGGCTTCTTTTATCGTCTGCTTTCTTTTGAAAATTTTCTTCCTTTCTTACGTATTTTTTGGGTTATTTTTTATAACAATTTTTTTTAACCAAAGTGCAAAAAATGGTATATTTCCAAATATTGCAGAATTTGATATATGATAAAATTGGAATTTGAGTGAAGTTTTCTCATCGAGCCACATTGAATGAAAAGAAAATACAATTATTACAGATCTAGATAAAATGTGTGACAAAAAAAACATTTTTTTCGAGTAAAATCAAGAACGTGTTACAAATTTCTACTTCTTCGATCTTTTTGATATTTTTTGACATTCTGTTAATTTTTATAGTTAGTAAAATTGCTTTACTAAAATATGTATGATTTTGTGATATTCCAAGTACATTTGTCAGAGCGGGGAAGTTGTTTTTTTGGCAAAAAATTAAGAAACGGTCAAATAAGAAGCAGAAGTTTGAAAAAAATTGGCCTAATTTTAAAACGTCATTTTTAGCATTTAAAAACTAACTTTTATGTTTTTTTTGTTCAAGTGAAAGAAAATGTTTTTTGATCGTTTTTAAATCATCCAAAAAAAGACGCCGAAAGAAAGAAAAAAAAATATCTCGCAAAGGCTACAGCAAATTTTTTGAGATTCATGATTGTTGCTTGTCATTTTTTATCAAGCCTTTTTTTTAAAACACACCTGATTCAATTTCAATTTTATATAAGCATCCATTTAAATGTGGATGAGGAAAGGAGAGATCACTTTTATCAAATTGAAAATCAACTGAATCATATTCATGACTGAACAAGAATGTTGTCATTTTATCTTTTGATCCTCCAATCTCCTATAACAATAAAAACATTTGTTAAAATTCAAGGAGTTTTAGTTTTTAAGTTACTTTTGGCCCAACAGCTCTGACCATGAATTGTTGTTTAGCTCTTTTTAACAATAAATTATTCAAGGATGCAATATTACATGGTGTTCTAAAAAAATGATAAGAATTAGAAAAACAAAAAAACCCTGAAAAATTGTTACCGTATAATATCATACCAATAATTTATTGGCATTAAATATTTCAATGAAAAATCGAGAAAAATTTCGAATTGTTTTCCAAAATCATCATTGCATTCTTCAAGACGTTGTTCAAGTTCAATAATGAAATTTTTGTAAGATGGACATAGCTGATTGAAAACTTCGTCGGATATTCTCATATTTAAACAGGTGTCACAGCTTTAACTAACAAACAAAGGTTACGATTAAGGGATTTACGTCTTAAAAAATAAAAACTCGTGTTTAATTAAAAAACAATTTGTAATAAATTTAAAAATCAATTTTGCTTGATAAAATTTTGACATAATCTATTATGATAAAAAATCTAACATAGAGATGGGGCACTCAAAAGACAACAGACAACAAAAAACGAAAAAAAGTTTTTTAAAATTTGCATTTTTATCCCCTGAGGGGATCCCGAATCCCGATATTTAAATCCACATAAAAAATTGTCCAAAATTATTACAAAGTGTCGAAAAGCGAAAATTATGCAAATTTTAATGCTGATCCCTTTAGGGGTCATCGAGATCTCTAACCGAGAAGTCCTAAAAAACTAGAATCCTCAAAAAACTGACAATAGATAATTAGAAATTTCAGAAAAGAAGAATTATACAAATTTGGACATTTGCATAATTCTTAAAAAATAAAATGTAGTCAATAATTTTTTAATCACCTATGGAAGGACAACATGAACGGGGACGGAAAAAAAGGGCTTAAAACGGTAATGGGGACAACACCAAAAGGGGGATTTTCCAGGATGAGTCAAAAGCAAAAATGCGCTTTTAACAAAATACAAATTTTATCCATGCTTAAATTCGTGTTTAATAAGGTAGAATACGGCAGCAGAATAAGAAAAAAATTATTCAAGAAAAAATCAAAGATCGAACATTTTTTTAAAAAAGAAAAAAAAAGTGAATCAAAATTTATGGGTAACAAAAAATTTAAGCATCAAACAAGGTATCAAAAAAAGGATTAAATGATTTGCATAAATGTTGTTGTTCTAATTGGATAACAGCGGGCGGAAATTTTGTTTCTGTTTGTTTTAATATAGTGTAAAAAGAAGAAAAAACATATGCTTTTTTTAGTTTAAAAAAAATAAGAAAGAAGGAAAAGGAAATATGATTTACGGCGCAATGACATAAAATATCAACATTGTTTTATGGCATTGTGTCGGATTAAGAAAATATTGTTTTGGGAGAAGTGGATTGGAGCAAAAAAAGATTTGCCAAATTTGTGTCAAAAGAAATTATTGGCAATCATTTAAAGAATGACAACAGAGGTGCCAAAGAACCTTTTTTTTGGCACCTCTGTTGCCGTTTTTCTCTTCCCAAAACAGTTGGATCATCTCTCTTGTGTGTTATATGTAATTAAATAAAGCACAAAAACGATAGCAACAAAGACAATGCAAAAAATTTGAGTTCTTCTTTTCAATGGCAGGCACAAATGTGCCGTTGCCAGATTTTGGAAGGACATAAATGCCAATACTATTTGTAACAAACATCTATTTGACAAATCATAAATTTAAGGGCAAAAACTAAAAGTTTTTGCCATATTTTGTATGTGTTGGTGAAAAAAAAGATATGAAAAAAGTTAATATAAGCTTCTATAAAACAAAAATTACTACAATAAAAAATGCATAAAAGCCGTAAACAAAAACCGTTAAAAAATTATTTATGAAAGCATAAACATAGCTGCTTAACTAACAAGGGAAGGTCCCAAATGTGTCGCCACTTTTTGAACAAGACCTATCCCATTATTTAGCCCTACGGCAGTTATTCAAAACACCAAAATATTTCCATCGAGTGGCCTTTCTTTATGCAAATTTGTGAAAATGAAGTTCTAAAAAATTGTGTGACGCAGGGGTTTTTGAAAAATAGTCGACCCGAGGGTCGTGAAATTTTTCGATCTTCACTTTCACAAATTTGCATACTACACGCCATTCACCGGAAATATTTTAGGATTATGCATAGCTACCCCAAGGCTATATAATGGGATATTGCTCTTTTAAAAAGCAACGAGATATGCTGATACTGTCCCTTGCGAGTTTAAAAATCTTAAGAAAGCTGTTCGTATTATTTGATCCAATATTTGTGAATTATAATTTTATCCACGAATGTTTTAAAGAGATAATTCGATTCTATGATATTATTTTTACGACCCGAAGGGGTACTCTAGGACAATTTGAGTTTAGTCCCCCTCACTGACAGCAAGTAAATATTATCCTGAGGGATGTCATTGACATTTTCCTTTAAGAAAAATAGAAAAAGACAACCCAACTGTTATCTAAAACAATCAATTGCAAAATCATACTTTTTATTTTCACACCGTTTTTGATACTAAAATGTGCATTTTTTTATGATTGACCATTTTTGCCATTTCGGAAAAGAAAACAACAACTTTTTTTGAATATTTTAAATATTTTTTAAAAAACAATAACACCTCATCATTTTAGTTTCCAGAAATCTTATAATTTTATTCAAAAACAATTTTCATCTGTTTAAAAATGGGAAACAAGAAATCAATTTTGATGAAAAACAAGATCAAATGTTCCAACATGGTTAATTACTCTAAATTTTTTCTTACCCCTATCAGTCATGAATAAAAAATTAAATCAATATTTTACAATTTTTTGGAGTTTAGATTTTTTAATTACCGCAGTCTTATTTCTTCTACAAAAAAATGTATTCTCGACAAACTCTGGGGCTGAAATGTTGAGAATTTTCAGGAAAATTTTTGGTCATGAGCTGTTTATTCAAATATTTTGAAAAAAAAAGAACATTTGCTCCAAAAGTTTGCAAATTACTACTCTACTACTGTAAGAGTAAGAAAACAAATTTTTTCAAAAAGACAGTGATTAATTTTTGTTGCAAGAATTTATTAAAAACAGTATTCACAAATGCAGTTTTTTATTGATAAAATTATGTAAATAAATACTTTTAATTGAATATTCAAATCGATCAACAAAAATATTTGATGTCAAATAATTTCAAATATTTATCAATCTTGCGACATTACAAACAATACCTAAAAACACTTTTCATAAAATTCTGAATGAATAAAATAAAACTAACTTTCAGAACACAACCTTCACAAATTGAAAAGTTATGATTTTCTGGATATACTCTTGCAATAATTTCGCTGCTTCCAGGATCATTTTGAACATTTTTAGCGATATTTTGATTCACTGGGAAGCTATTCAAGATTTTACGATTCCTCAAATTAATTAATCTCGACCCAGATCTCATCTGATTGTGGCCTGGATTTACAATATCCGTTGAGAAATCTTTGATAGCTAATAATCCTTGATGATTTCGAATAAGATAAAATTTACAAGAATTTAAATCAAATAAATATTTTTTGGGCATGGGTTTTGGGATTTTTATGTTCCAAAAATATTCTTTCAAAGTTGGATCGTAATTGTTAGAATTATTGTTGGAATAAAATTGTTCTCCAAGCCTAAAATTAAAAACAACAGTATAACTTTATGCAAATTTTTGTCATTTCACCTTTCCAAAATTGAATTCGGAACAAAAGTGTGCGCAGCATTTCCATTTTTATCTGTTATTTGTATGTTATAGCCTAAAAATAACCATTAATGTCAATGATAATTATGCAAATTTTTCTATCATTTACTTCTTCGGATTTTATTTGAAAATCTGCTTGATGAAGGTGGTGGAATCAACATCTTTTTGTGAAAAGCATCAGCATCAAGTAAGATCAGGCTTAATTCATCATATGATGAAAAGAGATATCTGACATTTACTGAAACAATGAAATTTAATTAGCGTTAAAATGGATTTAATCTCCAACAATGGCACATCTTTTTTATCATTTGTGATTATAGCACGCATTAAGAGCACGTCAAGATTTTTTGGAAGACGGTTAAAAATTACAAGAAAAAAATATACATTCGCCCTCAGAGAAAATTTTTTAAGCAAACGTTTTTTTCCTTGAATTTTTCTCTGTGACTGATTGCATAAAAAGACACCAAATGTCGCCTCCCTAATGGTCTAGTGGTTAGGATTTCTGGTTTTCACCCAGGCGGCCGGGGTTCGATTCCCCGTTAGGGAAGTTTATCTTTTTTTTTTTTTTTTAAGTTTGTTTTTAAATTTGGTTGCTGCATTTGGATGGTTGTCATTTTTGAAACACCTCCATTATTTTTTCTTTGATATTTGCCGTTTTAAAATTGTATTTCAGGTTTTTGCATGCCACTTCGCAGTTTTGGACAATCTCTTTTGCACTTACCAATAGTATTATGCAAAAATTCTATGTTCATTATAGGGAATCGAATATATGGAAGAATATCAGTTAATTCTTCCTTGATTCCTGTGGAGTCTTCTTTTCCTTCTTTTTGAGATTGATGTTTTGCCCATTTAAATACCTTTAAATTATCATAAATTTTAAGGCGTGAAAAAAATGGAAAGAAACTTACAGTATCAAAAAGCTCTTCTTCTTTAATAATTAAACGTTCCATTTTAACAATTTCCAAAACCATTTCTTTTTCGACTTCCAAAAATGCTTCACTTTTTAGCACATTTGTTGCATTAATTGCAATAAACTCATATAAATTTTCCAATGCATTTTTCAATGAATAAATTTTTAAAGGTTCAACAAGTTGAAAAAAATTTTCAACAGTTGGAGCCACATTTGTTAAATATTCATCACAGGAATCTTTGAGAAGTTGAATGTTGTATGATTCAGAAAGATCCACCAAAGCCATCACATTTTCCATATTTATGTTACATTTTCCAAGGTAGAAGAACGTTAAAAATTCTTTAAAATCCTCAAATGAATGTGATGTAATTGGGATTGGTTCTTTCTTTGCCCAAGCTCCAAAAATCATTGTTTCAAAAACTTCTGAAGCTGTCCAAAGAATAAATGAATGAGCGTGGAGTTCCTAAAAACTTTTACAAATGACAAAACAGATGTTTTGATATTATGCAAATTTTGTGGCAGCTAAAAAACGTGTGCAGACAAAATCTGCATAATCGAGTTTTTTCAAAATTAGAAAAATGTGTGATGTTCACAGAATCTCATTAATCAGGATTCAGAATCCGTAAATTTGGAATCCAATTAAAAAATTTTGGAATTAAGAAAATATTACCTTTGTCCCAAACTGAAAGGTAACATCAAAACGTCCAGTTTCAACATTTTGAAGATTAAAAACAGAAAATCGTTGAAGACAAAGTTCCGCAGCTTTGTTACTTTGTTCTTCCAAATTTGTAGTTTCATTCGCTACAAAACTATCAATTTTTAATGGAACATTTTTAAAACTTCGATTTTGCTTTCTATTTTGTTTGAATTGATTCAAATGATTCATGACCTAAAAGTTATATCAGAAAAAAAATTTGCATAAAAATTGTTATTTGTATTGAAGACATCAATAACACTAAAAAAAACATATATGATTAGTTTTGTTAATATAAAATTTATCGAATAAAATTTACTCAATTTTTTATCTAAAAAAATTTAAGCACTATTGATTAACGGCTTTGATAATGAAAAAATTGTTTTAAAAAGTCAAACAAATAACACATCCTTTTTTGAAGCACGCGAAAAAGGGATTGTTTTTTTGAACGTTTCTTAAACGCCTTGTTCACACGCAACACAAATCAACTATTTTGGCCTTCTCTAAAGCAGTGTCATTCTTCTTCCTTTTTGATCTTTTTGCAGCAATTGCAAAGTGGTGTCATTCTTGCTGGGTTCCTTTCTTTCTTACTTTTAAATGATGTCATTTTTGTGAGTGCACCCTTTTTTATTTGAATGAATGAGTCATTGCAAAATTTTTTTATTACACAAAAAATGAATGAAAATTGACGCATAATTTTTGCTTTTTTGATTACAATAAAATCGTTTGAACACGGATGCTAAAAAAGATGGGGTACCATCCATGTATCTTGTTTTCTTATCACAAAAGAATAACAATAAAAATGCATGTATTTAATCTTTCAATAAATATATATATGTTTTTAATCTTGAAAAATATCGAAGTTCTTTCGATCTTTTTGGAATAAAACCGATTAAATTTTTTGTGTGTGTCAAATCTACAAAAGAATGCTCAAATAAATTAATTCAAATTTTTCTATTGTTTACAGTAATGTCGACTATCATGCTACTTTTGTTCTTTCTACCATGAAATTCAATTGATAATTTTTATGCAAATTTCAGTGAATGAATTATTCTGATTAGTTGTTTCTTTCTCCATTGCAATGTTTATCATTTCATTGTCAAAGAAAAAGAAGAGTGTTGGAAGGTTGCTGTGCCTGCAGGGAATGGTAAAAGAAATGATGAAAATGAAATTTGTTGTTTTTCTTCTTGCTTTGATCTTCTTCATCAATTTCTTTCAACAAAAATGGAGAATGTTCGTTGGTTGGTTTGTTGGTTTGTTGGTTTGTAACGCTTTTATTTTTTCATTCACAAAAGGAAAAACGAAGAATAAAAACGTGAAATTTGCATGCAAAAGCAAAAAGTGAATTCAAACTTTGTCCTGCAAATACTGATATGTGCAAACTCATTTAAATTAACATAATTTGCATGAGATTGTGAGTGATTACATCTTATGTTTTCTTTTGAGCAGATTGCACAATCAAACATGTTTATCTGTATTTTTTTTGTGACTGAAGCTATTTTCAACAGTTCACTCTAAAATTTTGCTACGCGGTTTGGAGCGTCCATTAAATTGGTTAATCCTCTCTTTGTTGTGTATTTGCTATTGAAAATTTGATTGAACCTTTCATTGTTTATTGTAAGCCTGTGAGACAGTAAAGTCTAAAAATGTCAAGAAAAAAATTGCAAGAAAACCTCTTCAAGAAGCTGCTCATAAAAAAGTTCAAAAAGAACACAAGCAGAAAGGCAAAGAAATAGGCCTGATAAGCAAACCTTTGAACAAAGAGAAGCAAAAATGAGCGAAAACGACAACGGATTTTGTCTCATAATCGAGAACTATTTTCAGAAGCTGAAAAAGCCGTATGAGTTGAAATAGATAGATTGAGATTAGAAGCTCAAATTTATATTTAAAAACATACTTTTATAGTTTAAACTAGACGCTTGCGGGCCGAAGGCCCGCTTTATCCCTAGTCTTTCAACAAATCAATAGTGAAATCAAGGATATTGGATGCCAAAATTGGGGTGATTTGTTGAAGAATCAAAATATGGTTGAAGTAACAAAAGATTATTTGTATCGATTTAAAAAGAATGGCAATGGATATTCAATCTATTTGGGAAATGAACCCGTCACAATTTGGATGGATTTAAAGAATGCTACGTCATTTACTTTCTTCGTATTAGACCATCCACGAGGAAAAAATCTAAGGTATGTTTTCCGAAAAATTCTTAGTTTCCAGTTTTAAGTTTAGTGCATTTCTTCAAATTTATGGAAGATTTGATTGTCAAATAATTATTGGTGAAGATGCTTTTCGCTCATATTTTCGTCTTCCAAAAAACCCCGATTGTTTTACTTCATGTCCTCGATATCAAGATAAATACACTCCTGTTACAATGTGGACTGAAGGCGGTCCTGATTCGATTTGGGTAAAAATTTTTGCCTTTTAACATTGATTGTAATTTTGTTGTAGAAAATGCATTCAGAGCTAGATGATAAACTTTATCTTCCTGAAAATGAAATGAAGGAATTTATTGCTGCAAGACCTTGTAAACAAACAAAGTAAGTTTTTTACAAGGCTTTTACTTATTGAAACAGTATATTTCTAGTTGGTTAGTATCAACTTTTCCATATGCTTTTCCGAATTCTGATTATTCACATCTTAAATCAGATCCAAATGAAATGTTCAAAAATGAAAATGGAATTAATTTTGTTCATCTCAATAATAATGGTACGGATACTGTAGTTTGGGTTGAAGTTAAAGATTCCGCCCCTGAACATTATGTTATTATTAAAACGGAAGATGATAATCAAAGTGTTGAAGAAGATGTTCGGTAAGTTTATTGATTTTTAAATGTTATATATTATTATGCAAATTTTTTTAGGATTGGATTAGAAGCAAATGGTCTTGAACCCGTTAGTTTTGATCTCAAAAAGAATTTTACCGAAATTCCAAATGGTATAAAAATTTATTTGAAAAAGGTTATTTGTTATGGGGACGTCAATTTTCTTGGACATGTTCGATATATTTTTAATGTTAACAGTACCACCAATTTTACTGCAACAGTAAGTTCTCTTTTTAGCTTTTTTATCCTAAAAATTCTTTTTTTTAGTTTTATGATGTCAATGATACCAATCTTGAATTAAAATATTTGGAAGAAGAAAAGAATGGAATCCCAAAACCTTATTCTGAACCAAATCAATTTGAATTTTTTACCATCTCACTTGTACCTGTAACAACAACTACAACATCACCAGTCAAAAACATTCCGAATGATGAAATTCCTTCTGCAGCTCCACTTTCACAACCTGAAAATGAAATTCCATCCAAAGCTGCTGAAATTCCTGGATTTTTTTTACCAGTTTTAGTTGCACTTTTTATGGCACAAAAACTTTTCGTTCTCTTTTATTAAATCTGTAATTGTATGGAAAATGCATTTATTATATTTGCCAAAAAAAATAATAAATTTTTTATTTAAACTTCACTCGTTTCTCTTTTTTTTAAAGCTCGATTTTGAGAAATTCAAGCAATTTGAAAAGATTTTGGCACAGAAAAAAAAATGTCTTAGAAAAAAGGTGTAAAGTTGTTTTTCTAGGTAAACAAGATGCGAGAAATCCATTTTTGCTGTCAGTTTTGTTTCAAACTGTCTAGATTTCGATATGCAAATTTTTGGGGCGAAAAATGAAAAATCATCATCTTTGAAGATAAAAGTACCAAAGTGGTACCATTCGAAAGCCCTTGACGAGTTGAGTTCAAAAACGTTTGGGTCTAAGACATTTGACCCTTTTAAAGGGGCGATAACTGTCACAGAACGCCAAAAACTGCTTTTTTCCTCATAAATCCTGACGTAGCAATTTTTTTACATGAAAATAGATTCTGGAGTTTACAGAATCGGGCTCCAATTGTACTACCTGAAAATGAAATTCCATCCAAAGTTGCTGCTGAAAATCCTGGATTCTTTTTTTCAGTTTTTATTGCATTTTTTATGGCTCAAAAACTTTTCGTTCTCTTTTTTTAAATCTGTAATTGTATGAAAATTGCATTTATTATATTTGCCAAATCATAATAAATTTTTTATTTAAACTTCACTCGTTTCTCTTTTTTTTAATACCTTGTATTTATTTTAAGTTTTTTAAGTTTTTTTCAAAGTTTGTGATTTTAATTCTTTAATGGCTTCAATTTTGGAATCCTCAGAAATCTTTAATTTTTGAACAAATATGACGGGGAAAAAACGGAATGAATGTGAAAACATTGTCAAATTATTGTTTATTTAAAATTTAATAATTTTTCATATTTAAAACATGATAGTTCTTCAAAGTTTAACCAATTCTAAATTGGTTGTGAAAGTGCAAAATTTCCTTTCTCAAAGTATAATTTTGCAATTATATCTTTGCAGTTATTGATGTTAGGCATAAAATAATTATTCATTTAATATCACAATATTAAAAACAAATAACGAAAAAAATTCTTTTTAAATGATACAAAAACAGATAAATTTAGTTTATTGACTTTTTACAGTTTTGTGTTACGAATCACCACCATTGTGGTGAAGAATATGAAATTGCGTCAGGTTGTATGCTTGGAAAATTTTGGTTTTCAGACAGAATCTAAAATATCGATTTTTACGTTCGCATCAAAAAAATAAAAGAAATAAGAACTTTTAATTCGCATCCTTGACCAACATTAAAGTGTTTACTTTGTAAGTACACTCTCGCAATTAAATCACAATTCAGAAGATATTTTGGGAGCAAAGGCTTCGGCAAAATGTGATTATTCCACGTTGACAGAGATGCATCCCCTGGAATCTCATCTTCATCGACCTCCCATTCAGTTTCATGTTCAATAAATGGGATAGGTGTAATAGGCTGAATGCCAACCTGAGGCATAGCCTGAGTAGATGACACAGGTGAAACAGGTCGAATATGTTGGATGTCCCGTGGCGTAAAAAACTGATCAGGTACCCCAAGTGGCTTGAATTGGTTAGATGTTCCGTGGTGGCATAACCGGAACTAATGGCACAAATGAAACAGCTCGCGCCTCGAATCTCCGAAGTTGGCACAGGATTAGCTGTTGATTGCAGCCTGTTAGTTGTCCGAGGCACATCATGTTGTGCATGCCTCGGGGGCAAAGGCTTTGAATAAATTCTGGCCGTAGAATTGGAAGTCCCGGAACCGTTCGAATACTCATAACTTTTGTCTTGAACAACTTTAGTTGAAAAATCTTTTAAAGCAAGTTTTCCTTTTGAATTTCGAATTAAGTATATTTTACCGGAATCCAAATTAAACGAAGTATAATTTTCCACTGATTTCAAAATATCAAGGTTCCAGTAGCATTTTTTACCGGCTCTCCCAATTGGATAAAATTGTTTGTAATCACGACTTGATATAGCTTGATTTTGATTAATAAGGCTGTAAATATCAGATGATTAAGAATGTTGCTGCTTTTTAAAAATCCTACTTTTCAATTGATTTTGGGACATATGCATAACCAATATTTCCTCGATTGTCGGTTAATTGTAAATTAAAGCCTAAAAACCCACATTTTCAAGGGTCCTATATGCTCTGACTTGTCGATAAAAAATTACTTTATTTCAAGAAAGAAAACCGTACCTTTTCGAATTAACCATGAATACTTGCTTGCAGGCACTGTTAATAGCTGTTTTTCAAATGCATTGGCATCACGTAATATTTCACTTAATTCATTATATGAAGAAAAAAGAAATCCTAATGGAACTAAAAATTATATTAAAACTTGATTTTTTCATTCTTCATTTGTAACGTACCAACAATGTTAAGCAAATAATCGATATTCATAACAGGAAAACGGATATACGGAAGTATATCAGCTAATTCTTCTTTAATCCATACCGAATTTTCTTTATCCGTTTCTCGATTTTGATATTGAAATTGTGCCCATTTGTAAATCTTGAACAAAAAATTAAGGTTTACGAAACTTAACTGTCTTTAAATTTAAATGAAGAACATACCGAATCAAAGAGATCTTCTTCTTTTATCACCAGAGGATCCATCTTAACGATATCCATTACAATATCTTTTTTGGTTTCCAAGAATGAACAATTCTTGAGCAAAGTTGCTGCATTTAATGTAATGTAATCATTTGAATAGACCATTGCATTATTTAACGAATAAAGTTTCAAAGTTTCACAAATTTTAAAAACATTTTCAGCAGTTGGGGTAATATTTGTTAAAAACTGATCACATTTATCCTTCAAAAGTTGAACATTATATGATTCAGCAAGATCAAGAAGCGCCACAACATTGTCCATAGTGATTGTGCATTTTCCAAGATATAAAAATGCCAAAAATTCTTTAAAATCCTCATACGAATGTGCAGTAATTGGAATTGGTTCTTTTTTTGCCCAAGCTCCAAAAATCATCGTTTCAAAAACTTCTGAAGCTGTCCAAAGTACGAAAGAATGGGCATGAAGTTCCTGTAAAATTTTATGAATCTTCTATATAAAAAAACCAGTGTTACCAATTTTTCCAAAACGGAGCCACCGGCGTCGGCGCCTCTGGTGTTGTCACCGACTGACGCCGCGTAACTTTTTTTCGACGTCGAAATTTTTTTGTCAAAGTCGTTTTGAAATGATTTAAAACACATGTTTTAATTAATAATATAATTAGGGATACTCGGATACAAGTAAATTTTAAAAATTCGATCTTTTTTGTAAAAAAATGTCTCTGGTGCTTTTTCCGGCGTCGAGGCTCCAATCACCAGAAAGAGGCACCGACGCCAATGCCTCGATAGCATCGATAACCTCTCAAAATGCCCAATGTTCCTCATAAACGTACTTTTTCTTTAAAAGTAAACGTAACATCAAAATGTCCATTTTCAACATTTTGAAGACTAAAAATGGAGTATCTTTGAAGTGAAAGAGTTACTGTATTATTATCATCATCTACATGTGACTCCATGTATACTGGATCTGGATAAACGTTAGTTTTTGAAATTGGAGGTATCGCTGCTTGCATCTTTATCCAAATTTATTTGACTTGGTTCAAATGGTTTATCTTCTAAAAAATAATAAAATCATTATAAATTATTCTCGCTTCTATGAAGTACAAATGATGCTAAAAACTGCTAAAAAGGTCAATTCCTTTTTAAAAAATAAATAGCAAAAAATTAAAAAAATATTTAAAGACAAATTTTATTTAGCATTGAGTGATTAAATACCTTTCAGAAATTAGAACTGATAAAGAACATTGCTGTCTTTTCTTTTCTCTCTTTTACTGATTATGATAATTATATATGTTAAAACATTTTATTTCATTACATTAAAGGCGTGGATGTTTTTCATGAAAGATTTAAAAAATAATTTTTTTTTAAATTTTAGGAGTAATATTCAGATTTTTGCGTTAAAATCGTAGATAGTGTTTCCTCGCCGACACCTTGGCGTCGACGGCGATAAACTGAAAAGTTCAAAGGGATTTGCCCAAGATCAAAGGGTGCCGCCGGCAGCGGGGTCGGCGACGATTACTCAATTTTTGTCGGCGGCGGCGTTGGCAACAGCGGCCGCGATGTTTCGAAAATGTTGGAATACTGATCGTAGATGTGTTCATGGAATGTATGGTATTTCTCCAACAATTTTCTAAACACAAATCAATCATTTACCACAAAAAAAGTGTATAAAAGTATGAAAAATGAAAGATGATTTTTTAGAAGAATGTTAAAATTATGACTTTTGGAAGCATTTGATCTTTTTATTACGGTTTGAACTGTGTCGATTTAGAAAAGCTGCAAAATAGTCGACTTTGACATTGCCAAAAAAATGGATTTTGTCAAATTTCGACCGAATAATAGTTTCTGGCTTCTTAAAGAATGATCGAAATCATAGGTTAGAAAAAAATTTAACCCGTGCATTTTATTTTGATAAAATTTGATGGTTTTTAACTTTGTTTCAACAAAAAACAAATATTGCATACTTTTTTGTTGATTCTGAAAAAATGCAATAAAACCAGCCCTAAATATCAAAGAAATTCAAATATCAAACTTTAAAAACTATCCAAATCTTTATGGATGGTTGTAAACAAAGTTGTAAACACATCATCAAACATTTTTTATAAAAATCATTCTATTTTTTGGGTTTTATCATTTTTTTTCTTTCAGAGAAACACTCATTTCCATGATGATAATAATTTGTGATAGAATTTTCAGACAATGAATAGATCAATTCATGAGCCTGTTTCTATTAGACAAAAGGCGCTTAAGTATCATAAAAATCTTCTTGTTGGCACGAACCAAAGACAAAATGTTCTAGTGCCAATGGTTGAAAAAATCAAAACATTTGAAGCCCCAAATTTAGTTGACGGTCATGATCCAGAAGAACTTGCACTTCAACGATATTCTATTTTCACTCTTCAAAACACTGAAAAAGGGCATTTTGATGTTACTTTTTTATTTGGAACAAAGGTAATATTTTAAAATTTAGAGTAAATAACAAATTTTTTCAGCAACTCCATGCTCATTCTTTCATACTTTGGACAGCTTCAGAAGTTTTTGAAGCGATGATTTTTGGAGCTTGGGCAAAAAAGGAACCAATTCCAATTACTTCCCATTCTTTTGAGGATTTTAAAGAATTTTTAACATTTTTCTACCTTGGAAAATGTAACATAAACATGGAAAATGTGATGGCTTTGGTGGATCTTTCAGAATCATATAATGTTAAACTTCTTAAAGATTCATGTGATCAATATTTGACAGATATAACCCCAACTTCTGAAAATGCTTTTCAACTTTGTGAAACTTTAAAAATTTATTCATTAAAGAATGCATTGGATAATTTATATGAATTTATTGCAATTAATGCTTCAACTTTGCTGAAATCAAAAAGTTTTTTAGAAACAACAAAAGAGATTGTTTTGGATATCGTCAAAATGGAACGATTAATTGTTAAAGAAGAAGATTTGTTTGATGCTGTAGGATTTATTCATTGATTTACAATATGTATGAATTTATAGATTTATAAATGGGTAGAATATCAATACAAAAAACAAGAAAAAAAGGAACCAATTTGGATCAAGGAAGAATTAGCTGATATCTTACCGTATATTCGATTTGCTATAATGGATATTGAATTTTTGCATAACCGTGTTGGTATGCTTTAATAAAGTTTTACCATAATCTTAATACAGTATATTTGTTTTAGTCCCATTAGGAAATCTATTTTCGTCATTTTCTGAATTAAGTTTAATTTTACGAGATGCAGATGCTTTTCAGAAAAAGCAATTAACTCGACTTTCAAGCAAATATCCACATACTGTTCGAAAAGGTTATTTCGTAAAGGCTATTTTTGTTGGTTCTAAATTATAATTTTAGGTTTCAATGTGCAAATAATACATGGTCGAAATATAGCTCATACATATTTTTCCGATATGCAAATTATTCAAAAGTTAAAATTAATTTTGAAATCTGAAAAATAATGTTTCTCAAAATTTTAGGCTTACGAACATTGGTCAAAACTATAGTTATTTAAATAATAACTGTTATAACTATTACAATAATAGCTATGGTAATGGGGAATGTTACTGGAATATAGAAATTCCAAAACCTGCAGCCAAAAATTCGTTGTTTGACTTAAATGCCTGTAAATTTTATCTTATTCGAAATGCTCAAGGATTGTTAGCCTTAAGAAATTTTGGAACAGAAACAACAAATCTTGCCTTGATGGATAACCGAAATCGTGGACTGGTTCACCAACAGCAAAATACAAATCGTATTGCTCAACTACGCTTAATGGTTAATAACAATGTTCAAAATGATTCTCTTGATTATGATATTATTGCAAGGGTATATCCAGAGAATGACAATTTTAACGTTGGTCAAGGCTGCATTTTAAAAGTTGTTTTTTATCGCAAACAAAATATTAAAAAAAGTAATTTTAGGTGATCCCTGAAAACCTTTGATTTGCCAGTTTGTATCCCTCATAACGATGGTAGTTTTTGCACCACGAAAATTTAAGCTTACTTAATATTTATATTTTCAATTGTTTTTAACTGTTTCGTAAATAAATCAATGTTTTTGCAAAACATGTGACATTCTTCTAGAACAAACATGAACTTGACTTTAATCTAACCACAGTTTTACAGCCAATAAAACTGTAACTTCAAAATTGTAAAAAAATAAAGTTCATTCATTTTATTGGTTAAAAAAATTAATTATCAGAAAAATATCAATCTTGTTTTTTAAGTGAAACAGAAATGTTTTAAATGAAACCTTTTTTATTCAAAGATCAAACAATTCTAAATTGACATCCTTGTGAAATTTGAAAATTCCCTTTTTCGAAATATAATTTTGCAATTATATCTTTGCAGTCATTCATGTTAGAATTTGAAAATTGTTTAATCCCAAATTTTCCTTCTCCACTCCGAACAACAAAATACTTTGAAACTTCATCATTCAACGACATGTTAATTTTTGGTTTTGGAATATCCGTTTGCCAATAACATTCTAAATTAGTACTGTTTGTATTACTTGAACGGTACCATGAATAAGCTGTTGGAGCCATTTTTAAACACTCAAAAATTGCTTTATCAGGAATAAACGCAAAGGCTGTGTTTTTTGAGTAATCTGTAAAGCTGACTTTGTTTTTACCTAAAATTTGCATAATTTCTTTGAGTGATAAAAAATTTTGACTTCATACATTTCCGTATTTTATCATTGTATTGACTTAATTCTGGCATAAATTTTAGAGTGCCAAATTGATCAGCATCTACCAAAATTGTGCTCAATTCTTTAAGGGATGAAAAAAGATAACCGTTTGGTACTGAAAAGATGTGTTTTTATGGAGTTGTAAATTTTTAAAAGGTTGCACATAATCCCAGAATATTTCCGGTGAATGACCTTCCAATATGCAAATTTATGGAAATGAAGTTTGAAAAATCCGCGACACCCGGGTTGGAAATTTTTCAAAAACCCCAGTTTTACGCACTGTAAAATAATTTGAATAAATAAAATATAAATCACGACACGCACATTTTTCAAACATCATTTTCTTAAATTTGCATAATAAAAGGCCATTCACCGTAAATATTTTGGGGTTTTGCATAACTACCAAAGAGCTAACTAATGGGATAGGTCACGTTCAAAAAGTGGCACGACATGTTGTTAATGTCCCTTGTTAACAAAAAATAACTTTTGACATACCAATAAAACCATGCAAAAATGCAATATTCATTACTGGAAAACGAATATACGGTAGAATATCCACCAGCTCTTTTTTCATCCATTTTTTTACATCACTGTTTGTTTCACATTTTTGAAATTGATGCTTTGCCCATTTTATTACCTAAAAAATCAATAAAAAATGATTACGGTAAATAAAGAAATGTAAAAATTTACTGCAACAAAAAGACTTTCTTCAGTTGTTGAAAGTGTTTCCAATTTTACAAGATCCAAAACAAAATCTTTGCTTGCATTCAAAAATGTTGGGCTTGAAAGAATTATTTCGGCATGAAATGAAACAAATTCAAGTAAATTTTCAAGCGCCGTATTCAAAGAGTATAGTTTTAATCCTTCATATACAGTATGCAAATTTTCAACAGTTATTTCAATATCCATTAAAAACTGGTCACATTTATCTTTAAGAAGTTGAACATTATAGGATTCTGAAAGATCCACCAAAGCCATCACATTTTTTATGGTGATTGTGCATTTACCGAGGTAGAAAAATGTTAAGAATTCTTTAAAATCTTCATAAGAGTAAGTTGTAATTAGAATAGGATCTTTTGTTGCCAGGGGTCCCAAAAGCATTGCTTTAAAGGTTTCAGATGCAGACCAAAGAATGAAAGAATGAGCATGAAGTTCCTGCAGAAAAGTTTATTTTCATTTCAATGACAGCAGCAGCATTTTGATTTGAAAGATTACGGTAAGCAACAGAGCATTTTGTTTCGGGTAAAACCCATTTTGTCAGGCCGCCTTCGATCATCTAGCAACAGTGGTAAACAATCAAAGGCAATTTATAATTTTGAAAATTGAGCCATGTTTTACATTTACCCCAAATTTTTACCTCTTTTTTGACAGTTAACTACCCTTCTGATGGGATAAGCACATAGAATTTTGCTGCATGAAAGACAGAACATTTCCAAACCCGATCTTCCGATTGATTGGTTTTCTTTGATTTTCGCCGCTTTTAAGACAATTGTCAGATTGTTGCTTACCGCTTCCCTCTCTCAAAATTTTAGTCTCAAGCAAACCTTTTCTTCAAACAAAAAAGTGACATCAAAAAATCCATCTTTAACATTTTGAAAAGAAAAAACTGAATATCGTTGAAGTTCAAGTGAATTATTGTGCTCCAAATCTGGAACCTCAATTTCCTTTTGGACAGAAGATGACATTTTTTTTGTATAAATTTTGATAAAAATTCTAAAAAGTACAACCAATCTAAATTAAAGTCGAAAAACAATATCACTCTTTTTTGAAAGCAAAAAACAGCGTTAATCAATAAACTGATAAAAAAATTTTAGCAAGACTCGATTTTAATCTTTATAATGATTCATTGTTTTTATGGGCTTTTTTAAACAAATATTTTTATTTAATTAACTATTTAATAAAAAACGAAACATTAAAGAAGGCAGCGGCTAAGGTATTTTTTGATCCCTGATTTTCAATTTTGTGCAGACCAAACCTGAAAATCAGGGTCTTTTTGTAGACTCAAACAATGTCGAGTCGACAAATAGTTTATTCAAATTTATTTTTAAAAAATTTAAAAGTTACGAGAACCAAAATAACGAAAAATTACATAATCCACCGCTTCTGTAAATAGAACGTTTAATAAAAATTAAACAGAAATGAAAACTAATTTTTTTACAAAACTTTAAGCAGAGTACTTCCACTTCCACAACTGAAATTATTGTTTGATGGAATTACAGGTGCTAAAATACATTCCCCAGAACAAATTGATGTTTTTGGTTTCAAGGCTAAATAACCATTATAATTTTTTACCAAGTAATATTTAACATTTTCAATCGTGTTAATATTTGATTTTGTTGAAATTTGCTGTTGACTCCATGGACCCCATTCTGATGCATTGTTATAAGTGGCACGGGACTGCATTCCATTATACACTTTCATGCCATTAAAAATATGTTTATCAAAAACGTATACGTTTGCTTCATTTCCATGCTTATCAGTTAGGAGAATTCGACGACCTTAAATTTAAAAGAGTACAAGTTAAAGATACATTTATGCAAATTTTTGGCAGAGTTTTTCTTTAGTGGTGGAACTGATTTTTAAAGCTTTTAACGGTAAAAAAGGAATGAAAATTTACATAAAATTTTTCACATTATGCAAATTTTTCAAGTTCATGTAAATTCTTAATAATTAATTATGTAAGACTTTAAATGAAATTCTCTCAAATTTTGTGACAAAAAAATATGCAAATTTAAAGGTATTATGCAAATTTATGAAGATTACACTAACTTATAGAAATTGTGCAAATTTCAAAAAAACATGCAATTTTTATTACTTTTTCAACGTTCGATCTAATTACCATTTATGCAAATTTTTTTGAATTGTGCAAATTTCAAACTCCAAACAAAGGTCCATTATCACTTCAAAAATTTTGCCTAACTTAACTTTATGCAAATTTCACATATTTTTGGTTTCCATTTTTCAAATATCTTACCTCGATATTTATTTGAATAAGCACTAACCGGCGGGGGAGCAATTCCGTGTTGAGCAAATGCAGCGGCATCAATCAAAATTTTACTTAATTCTGCATAAGTAAATAAATATCCAATTGGAACTAAAAATCATACCGTAGACATTGATATTAATACAAAAAATAATAGTTTACCAATATTATGATGCAAATATTCCAAACTCATAATCGGGAATCGAATAAATGACAAAATATCTTCAATTGCATGCTTGAAAGCAGCTTCAAAATTTCCAAAAGTTGAAAGAAATTCTGTTGAATTTTGTTTTGCCCAAATTTGAATCTGTAAAAAAGTTACTGTAGAAAAATGGCGCCGTTTTGAGGTATTTAGAATTTAGACATGCTTATTAGGGATGGTGCGGGCGCATGCGCCCGGTCTTTTGCGCGCGGGCGCGCCTGGGCGCAGACACCTATGCGCCTGGGCGCGCCCGTTTTTTGCGCCGGACCAAAAAATATTTAAACTAAAAAATTTTAAGCAAAGTGGTAAAAATTCATTATTTTAAGCATGTTTTTTTTAAAACTACCCAAAAAAGCGATAAATTAAAGACTAAATCAGTTTGAACTAATTTTGATACTGTATTTATCAGGATTTACAGTAACCTAAAAATACTATATTTTCAAAGTTTGCGTTTTTTATCTTTAGAAACTACTTTAATTTTTTATACATTCAAAAACAAGCTTTAATAACGCTATAAAAGCCAAAAACACCATTTTTTAAGGGTTTCGGAAAAAATTTCTAATACATCTGAATTTTGAGGTTACGGGCGCATGCGCCCAGGCGCGCCCGGGCGCGCCCGCGCCGGCGCGCCCGACTTTTTCAGATTTTTGGGCGCGCCCACATCCCTAATGCTTATTTTGAGAATTTCGACAAGTAAAATTTTTTCACGTCATTTTAGCATGCAAAACGTAATTTTTTAGTCAGATTTCCCGTGAAAAGCAAAAACTTTTTTATGCAAATTCCTTTTGATATGTTTTGAGGGTATGTTTTGATGAACTTATCCTGAAATTCTAATTTGCTTATTTGTCAAGATTCCTTAAAAATTGAGGGAAAGTGAAAAGCTAAATAACCAAAAATTGCTGAAATTCGGATTTCAAAAACGTAAGTTTTTTTAAGCTTTTTAAGTTAATATTTTACTCTAATCACTTGAAAATGGAAAATTTCAACACCAAAATCAACAGATTTCTAAGAAGATTTAAATCATCAAATCTTCGACATTTTTATTTGATAATGAAATTCACATCCAAGTTTCACCAAAAAATTGGCTCTCGTCGTTTCCCATCCCCCCAGGGGATCTTTTTTCCTCATGAGAGGTTCAGAGAATGGGATAAATTTAAAAATGAAGGGGCAGTAAAGTTTTGTGACAAATCAAAGAAATCGACACTTTGTTTCCTCATCCTTGATACTCCACCCCTTTACAGCAAAATTACAAAGCTAAAAAACAACCTTACCGCTTCAAAGAACTCTTCTTCTTTAACAGTAAAATGTTCCATTTTTGCAATATCAATTAAGATTTCTTTTGGAACATTGACAAAACTTGAACTTTTAATGACATCTTCCGTGTTGGTTTTAATAAATTCCAAAATTCTTTCTGAAGTTTGCTGCAATGAATATCTTCGAGAATATTCCAAATATTTTAAAGCATTTTCAGCTGTCACTTCTGTGATCATTAAAAAATTATCACAATGAGTTTTAAGACCATGAATTTCGTAGGATTGTGCGAGGTCAACCAAAGCCACAACATTTTCAGTTGTGATCGTGCAATTTCCAGTGTACAAAAATGTAAGCATTTCTTTGAAATTTTCGAATAAACAAGTTGAAATTGGAATTGGTTTTGTTGAACTCCAAGGCCCAAAAAGCATTGCCTCAAAAGCTTCGGAAATCGGCCAAAGAATGAAGGAATGGGCATGAAGTTGCTAAATAATGAATATTGTTGGATTATAAAAATCCATGAAAGCATGTCTTTTAAGATTTAGTTTAACGTATGTTTCAAGAAATTTCTCAATTATTCAAATTTATCCCTTGCAAGTGCGTTAACAGCGATTATGGAAATTTTGTCATTTGTGAAGAGATAACATTTCATCACTAAACATAATCCAAAACACCTATTTTTTAACTTTTCATTCGAATATTCAAATTTGTTGAAAAAAAACATGTTTTTTGCGAGGAGGGATAAAGCTAATCTTCCTTGATCCCCCAATGGGTCTAGACAAAAATCCGAGATTTAGCAGTGCTTTTGGAAAGCAAACAAGATCGTAATGCAAAAAAATCAGCTTTTTTTGAATAAATTTGAATAATCGAATTTAGACATCTTGCACGAAGTTGAGAAAAATGCGTGTCTTAAAATTTTTGATTTTCTTGATTAAATGGTTTTTAAAGATGAAAATAACCATGTTTTTAGATATTAATTTTAACAACTACTTTGTCCCATCTTTTAAAAACATTTTTTAAAACCAAAAATGTTGCAAATCCGATTTTTGCAGTACAACAAACACTATCTTGTTGAACTGGTAAAAATAGCATAGGTGTTTTTGAACATCTTAAATCTTACTGGATTACATTTGAACAATTGTAAAATAAAATGAAACATGTTTTAGACAATATTGCTGATGGCTAACTTTTTCAAACAACAGATTACGGTAATTTTATTTCATATCTGAACTCTATCCTCTTTCTAAAAATATCAAAAAAATCAATTACCTTATTCTGAAATTGAAAAGTAATATCAAAATGTCCGCGTTCAAAATCTTGTGCTTCAAACATTTGAAATCTTTGATTTGTTAAATCCAACAAAAATGAAATATTTTTATTATCACTGAAATCATTGTTAACAGCCATATCTTTTTAAGTTTTTTTATGATAAAAAAACAATAATCAATAAATAACACCCAATAAAATTTATTTTTGATTTATTAAAAACTGAACCACACACGTGAATCAATCAAAAAAAATTGTAAAAATTTATGACGTCGGTGAACAAAAGAAAAACACATTTTAGAGGGTGTCTTTTTTTCTCATCAAAAAAAATGGGAATGGGTCAAAGTTGTAAAAAATATAAAATTTTAAAAAGAGAACATCCAAAAACGTCATCCTTGATATAGTATCGACATTTTTATTATCTACAGTATGACCAACATCATGGACGTCATCAAGATTTTTATTTCGGAGAAGATGGAAATCATTTCGATGGGAGCCGCCTTTGATCTTTTATAGATGGCGTGAAAAGATCAAAGGATTTTTATGACATTAGAGGGGCATATCTCCCTTGTGTATCATCCTGCTGATATCATTTTTTCCTTATTCTTTAATATGTTCCATAAAACCATAGCCACTGTAAATTCATCAATCATCAAAACTACAGTAATCTTAAATTTTATTCCGAAAATTCACAAATAAAAAAATTATACATAAAAGAGATGACTAGCAAAGTGGAAGATATCATAAGTAACAAAAATACAAACTTTTAAAAATGCCATTCAAAAAATATTCATATCATGGAATTCCCTTTAACAAAAAAAATTAAAGCTCAAAGAATTTTACCCATAATTTTCACATTTTTCATTTATCAACCTTCTTTATACAATTTGATATTTACATCCATATCCAGGCAAGAATTTCAGAAAATCTGGAAATACTTCAGCAATGAGAGTAATCTTTTCATTTCCAGTTCCACCAAAGCAATAAGATTGTTGCCGCTTTGAAAGATATTTCAGCGCAAGAGTTGTATTTCGATCTCGAACAAGGTAATATTTTGAGACATCTGTTAAAACATCATCATGAAGACCATTTTGAACTTCTGGTAACAAAATATCCCAATAACAAGTATTATCATAACCATCAAAAGCCATTTTATTGAAAGATTTTTGTAGAGTTTCAATAATAAAATGATCATGAATAATTGCATATGCTTTACAGCCTTCACCATCAACAAACTGGATTCGCTTTCCTAAAATTTGAAAGATATACACAAACAATTGTTAGAGATAAATAAGATAACAACTTACCGCCACGATATCGATTTGAGAATGAACTTGTATTATGCAAAGTTGTCCCTTTTTGAGCAAAAACATTAGCATCATGAAGAATTTTGTTGATCTCTTTAAAGGATGCAAAGAGGAAGTCTTTAGGAACTGAAAAGAACCAGCGATAAAATTAATAACAAGTCTTCAAAGGATACAAAAGAAGTGTATGCAGAACTACAGTAATCACAAAACTCTGACAACTTAATTGGGACGGAATTGTTTACATTTTTCAAACCTTCGAAGTCACGTTTTAGGCAAAATACTAATTTATAGACAAAATTTAACTTAAAGCACTGGAGGTAATTCAAATTATAGTTATTTAAATTTCAACGACAGGTCAATTCTACCAATATATGATTATGTCTTACTGTAGTTTCTCATATACTACATATTCTTCAACCGAAAATCACAAGAAATACGCAAAACTACAGTAATCACAACCAGTGTTATGCTTTTTTATTTTAGTCGCCTCCGCCTCAGGAGGCGGAGGCGAAACATCGACTTCGGAGGCGCAAAGCGGCATTCTCACGTTTAATCTTTTGCAAAACGCGCCTCCGCCTCCGGAGGCGACTTGGGAGGCGCCTCCTCGCCTCCGGAGGCGCAACAACACTGATAACAACATTCCGTCAACTATTTTTGACAGTAGAAGTGCAGACTGTTTCGACCCGTTGAAATCAGTATACAAGCATAATTGCATAATAAAGAGGTGATAAAGCTTAAATTATCAGAAGGCAAAATAGCAAAATTAAAAACTGCATAGGTAACTTCCGCCAAATAAAGCAGACAGAATTACATGATTACTGTAGTTCCACAAACTTCAGATGATAAAAAGCACCAAAGAAAAACTCACCAACAAAATTATGCAAAAAATCAACATGCATAATTGGGAATCGAATATACGGTAGAATTTCGAATAACTCAAATTTAATCCAATCTTCAATATTGCTATCTGATGATTTTGCCTTGGAATTACTTAAACATTTGTATTCTGCCCATTTGTAAATCTAAAAATCACATTTGTAAAAACTTTCTTTAACTATAAAAAAACATACAGCTTGAAAAAGATCTTCTTCTTTAACCGTTAAACAATCCATTTTAACAATATCCAAGATAGTATCCTTTGAAAGCTGCTTGAAGTAATCATCTTTTACAACTTTTTCAGTATTATTTGCAATATATTCAAGGACAGAATTCAGTGCATTATCAAGGGAACATTCTTTTAAAGCTTCATAAACTTTTAGAGCATCAGATTTTTCTGCAGCTTTGATCAAAAAATCATCACATAACTTTTTCATCATTTCAACATTATAAAAATCAGCAAGATGAACAAGTGACATAACATTATCGAGAGTCATTTGGCAAGTTCCAAGATAGAAGAATGATAGAAATTCTTTAAAATCTTCATATGTGAATTGTGAGATATAAATTGGTTCATTATTGTTGGAGGATGATGATCCGAGAAGAGTGGATTTGAAGACATCAGACAGTGACCAAAGGATGAAAGAATGAGCATGGAGTTGCTGAAAAAATAAGATATTATTCAAAAGTGAAAAGCGAGATTAACGAAGTAAACTTAAAGGAAGGGTTTGAGTTCAGGAAAGTTGCTTTGGAGGGGGAAGATTCTCAAAGCAACTTTGATCCATCCAAACACAGCTATTAAAATTTGAACTATACCCATCGGGTATCTACTGAAACTTCAACACCTAAAACAACAGAGAAAAAAGGGACAAATTTGTATAATTCTAGACATTGTAGTTAACAAAACCTTGGCAGATGCCGAGGTAGTTCATCATGATGATGAACTTTGTAATGCCATCTATTTCGGTTTTATAAACTTTAGCTATTTTAAGTGTTTAAGTTACAGTTTGTAAAACTTTTTTGTAGCAAAGTTCCAAACAATTTTTCATTTCCTAACATGAACAACACATATCCTTCAACTAAATAACTATTTAATAATGTAGGACTTGATAAATAAAAACTTAAAAAAGAGTACAACAAAGCTTAAACTTACCAAAATCAATTTAAACTTCCTCAATTGGATCCTAATTCTCCCTTTCCCCCAAAATCCTCTCCAGAAACATACCTTATCCTTGAAATGAAAAGTAACATCAAAACCACCATGATCAATGTTTTGTGCTTTGAAAATAGCATATCTCATTTGAGCAATTTTTGCAGCAGCAGCATGATTATCCATTATTTTTTGATATTCTTCAATAAAAATATATTTGAGACAACCTTTTTTGAAGTATACAAATATAAAACTGTTATGAAATAAAAGAAATAGAAGAATTATAAAGCAGTTGCCGGTTCCTTTTCAACTATGTGTAAGACTTTGACGTCATTAGAATAAAAAATTAAATTGGTTTTTTTAGTTATTTTTAGAAGCAAGCAAGCAGCAGCAACATCTGCGTCAAACGGAAAAGGAAAAAAAAATGATGCTAGAAATGTTTCAATTTTCGTGTCGAGAAATTTTTTTTGATTGCAACCTTTTTTTAAAATTTAAAAAAAAAATAATTTAAAAAATTAAATTTGAATAAAAGGCATTTTTTCTAAAAATCAAGCTTTTTTGAAAAAATCTGGCATTTCGAAAAAAACAAATTTTAAGTTTGAAAGCTAATTCGGCGTATATATAGCAAATCGAGGTCGGAGAATCCGAATTTTTGGTTTATTTCGAAATCAGAGCAACCGATTTCGAAATACAGGTGCGCGTGCGTATATTACTGTCAGAATTGTTAAAATTAAGTTAAAGCTATAAAAAAAAAAAAAAAAAAAAAAAAAAAAAAAGCAATATCTACAACATCATTTATTCGATGCCACTTGATCAAAAATTATTATTTTTGGCCAAAAGTGACACTAATCGATGCAGAATTAAATTGTGCATCCATTGGATACTGGTTTATAGGAGTTATCTACCCCAGGTAGGTCAGGGTCCGACAAAAACCGAAAAATTTTTTTTCTCACATTTCGACATAAAAACGTTTGAAACAGGGGTATTCGACCCCGCTGATTACGAATATCAACTTTTTAACATAGGTTTCTCTGTTGGTTTTCGAGAAAACGCAAATCGAAATTTCAAAAAAAGTTATATTTTTTACAACTAGTTTCTCGAAAACCAACAGAGAAACCTATGTTAAAAAGTTGATATTCGTTATCAGCGGGGTCGAATACCCCTGTTTCAAACGTTTTTATGTCGAAATGTGAGAAAAAAAATTTTTCGGTTTTTGTCGGACCCTGACCTACCTGGGGTAGATAACTCCTATAAACCAGTATCCAATGGATGCACAATTTAATTCTGCATCGATTAGTGTCACTTTTGGCCAAAAATAATAATTTTTGATCAAGTGGCATCGAATAAATGATGTTGTAGATATTGCTTTTTGAAAATTTGCATGAAGATGAAACTCGTATAAAAAAAGAAAAGAGTGTATTCGATGCAGAATTTTATGGAGAATCTGAATCTGACTTCATTTCACCCCGCACGTATCAAATAAAAGTAGGGCGACGCAAAAACCTCACACGTTTCACTTTAAGCGGTGTTTTGACCCGTAAAAAATTGTGTTGAAGATTTAAAAGTTCATGATTCGTGTAGAGCTGTTTAAGGCGCGTCGAATGATACCAAATTTATAGCTTTAACTTAATTTTAACAATTCTGACAGTAATATACGCACGCGCACCTGTATTTCGAAATCGGTTGCTCTGATTTCGAAATAAACCAAAAATTCGGATTCTCCGACCTCGATTTGCTATATATACGCCGAATTAGCTTTCAAACTTAAAATTTGTTTTTTTCGAAATGCCAAGCAAAGCTCGATTTTTAGAAAAAATGCCTTATAAACATGAAAAAAAATTTAAGATAAAATTTTAATTTTTTGTTAAAAATCGGTTATACTCATTTATTTTATTTCAAAAACTAAACAAACAGCAATAAACTTTGTAAGAAAAGGACAAACGATAAGCTGTTTTTCAATAGAATTCAAATTTCTGCAATTTTGCAAGTAACAAAACTACTCAAAAATTTCAAAAAATCGACAAAAAAACTGGAATTTTTTCTTCTAAGCAAATTCAATTTGGCATCGATTATTATAAGCAAATGTTCCAAATGGTACATGAACAGGTGCAATAATTGAGCCGACTGGAATTGGGTTTGAGTTGATGTAATATGGTGATAAGGAAAGAAATCCAGAAGGATCTCGAATAAAGTATATCATGGAATTAACAATTCCAGAAGTACCAACGCTAACACTAGGCCATTGAGAATAATAATCATTTATATAGTTTGAGAATTTTAGTTGTCCAAGATTTGTGCTTTTTGCGACCATACTTTCAATTGCAGTAATAACTCTTTCATCAGAAATATCCGCAAATGCTTTTTTACCATATAAATCAGTAAACATTATGCGCCTCTCTATAAATACTTATAATCTAAGTAATAAGCAGAAAAAACTTACTTTTAGGAATTTGTTCATCTAAAATTTTTTGTTGGTCTAACATTTTTTGCATTTTGGTAGTTGCTTCAGAAAGTATATCAGCCAAGACATCATATGATGGAAAGAGAAAACCTTTTCGGACTAAAAATTTAAACAATTAATTTTAACAGGATGGCATGTGTTGAAATTTACCAACGAAATTGCTCAAAAATCCAAGATCCATATTTGCAAAATCAATTAATGTAATAATATCTGCCAATAAACTTTTAAGATAATCATTCTTGTTTACAGTATCTTCAGGGCAATTATGATCACCCCATTTACATATCTAAAACTAGCATAATTTATTTATTACTCAATCCTAAAAAATTTACCGCTTCAAAAAGTTCTTCCTGTTTTGCTGTCAAATTTTTCATTTTTGCAATGTCCAAAACCGTTTCCTTTTTAGCTCCCAAAAATTCATCAGTTTTCAAAATTTCTACAGTATTCCCAGCAACAAATTCCATCACTTTTTTCATTGCATTTTCCAACGAATAAATTTTTAAAGATTCATAAACTTTTAAAACATTTTCAATTTTTGTTGAATTTTGTGTTAAAAATTTATCACAATGATCTTTAAGAAGTTTAACTTCATAATATTCTCCCAAATCCACTAAAGCCATAACATTATTCCTTGTAATTGTACATTTTCCAAGATACAAAAAAGTAATGAATTCTTTGAAATCATCGTAGGAATGCCAAATAACTGGAATTGGGCCTTTATGAGCTAAAGGACCAAAAAGAGTTTTCTCAAAAACTTTTGAAGCCGACCAAAGGATGAAAGAGTGGACGTGAAGTTCCTGGATAATATAATTAGTGCAGTTAAAGTAAAGCAAATGGTTGTTTACCTGAATTGGTTCATTTTCATTATTGACGTAATTTCCATCAGAATCCTAAAATATACAAAAATATGAATATTTTGGAAAACGAAACTTCTCGCGCAGCATACCTGAATCATTCCAAATCGGAAAATTACATCAAAATGTCCTTCCTCAAGATTTTGATCACAAAAAAGTTCATATCGTTTACTGATAGGATCTACAGAAGACATGTTAAAAATTTACTCTTTCGAAAAAATTATTTTTTAAATTAAATTTTTACTGGCACAAGACAGCGAGATCAACCGATTATGCCTTTCTGGCAAGATAATAAAATTGAATTTATTATTTAATAACCACTAAAAATTTACAAAAATTTGTTTTGGCATTTGCATCCATCCCAATTGGTATGAGAGGTCATAACAGAGGGAGAAAGAAAAAGCTACGTGGCATTCTCACATACTTTCTCATATATATGCATGACAAAAAATAAGAATGTATTTCCTTCATTATCAATAGCATTCGTGGGGAGTAGTCCCTTTCTGTTGGCCATAAAAACCCCTAAAATTTTGAGATCAATGAGAATGCCACGTATCTTTATCTTTCTCCATCTGTTATGACCCCTTAAACGAATTGGGATGAATGCAAATGCCAAAAACAAATTTTAGCGAATTTTTTACTGGTCATTCATTTAATTTATTTGGTCACTGTATATTGTTGTTTAAAATACAACAATATACGGTGAGAAGTGCAAAAAATAGAAACAACAATGTTTTCAATTAATATTTTAAACTACTCGAAAACGTAATTACAAAAAGAATTTTACCGGTGCAAGTTGTATTTCTATATTGTTTACTTTTGTTGATGTTGGAAAAAGTGCATCAAAATCAGCCCTAAAAATTTAAAGAAATGCACAAAATACAATGTTTAAGAAACTTTAAAAACAATCCAAATTTTTATGGATGGTTGTAAAAAACCCTTGACTTGTACATCATCGTACTTTTTTATGAAAAATCTTTTTGGATTTTAACTTTTTTTTCTTTCAGAATCGACCACATGAAAAGAGAAATCTAATCTTAAAGTGAAGTGACGGATGATGCATTCACTGTTTGTTTGCCCCCCCCCCAACGAACGTATCATTCAACGTGCATTGATAGTCAAGAATGTTGAACGACCATCTAATCTGATTTGTATGTAACTTGCACTTTGATACTGGACATATTGCATTATGTTCCCATGTGTTCAAACATATTCCTACACCATTATACCTGTCCTCATGAGCAAGTAAGCACCATTTTCACCTTATTATAGTTATGCGTGATAAAGTGGTTTACTAATTCTTTAACTTGCTTTTGAATTGTCTAAAAGCTACCAACACTTAAAAAGTTAAAATAAAGGAGGATGTTACTTTGACGCATTTCAATTTAATTCATTTTTGAAAAACGCGCGGAATTGCACAGCCTTTTCCTTGCGTGGTAGGAGTTTTTTTTCTACGAAACTTTTCGAAAAAGCTTTTTTTCTTTCAAAAAATGTAGATGAAGAAAATCAAGGAATTTGTTGCTAATATTATTAAATTTTCGCGTATTTTTATCCGTGTTTTGGTTTTTTATGTTTGTAATCATGTATTTATATGTAATAATGTTAATAAAGATGTTTTTTTGCCATTTTGTTTAGAGGTTTATATTCCTCAGCTATATCTTTATGTATATATCTCTTTTTTCTATGTTTTAGATTTGGATGCTTTCGATGAAGTGTAAAAAGGTAAGTTTAGCTGGATAAGGTTAGTTTTTTTACTTATTATACATTTATTCCTTTGGCATATACTAATTTTCTTCTTTTTAGGTGAAAAGTTTGACCTCGAGGTGGATGAATGATTGGGGATGGAGGAATCATTGATGTGATGCTGATATGGCTGGTTATGAATCACCAGCGTGATGATGATTATACGTCGGATTGGTGATTCATAACTAGATGCTGTCCGCATTACTTTTGTAATGCCGCACAGAGGTAGGTTTTGCCATGGGACTCGGCGTTTCCTGATGAGTCCAGTCGGCCCATATATGGCACTTTTTTTCCCAATGGTATCGGAACTAATGGACGAAATACCATTGGTTCCTTTTTTTATTATTGCTTTCAGGTTTTAATCATCTTTAAAAAACTATTCTTTCTTTTCTTCACTTTGATGGTGTTATTCTTTAGTCTTCTTTGCAAAATTATTTGAAGGTTTATGCGATGCGGTATTGGTGTTATTTTTATATTTTTTGTTGGATTGGATTAAATGAATTGCCTGTTACTTCTTATGATCCATCAAATGGTGTTGGAGTCCTGAAACTTTTCCTGATTCAATTCAATCATCATCAACAGTAATGCTAAGTACTTTTACTCCTCCAACAACGACCTCAACCACCAATTCGTGCAACAACAACTCCAGAGCATGTTGAACCGTCAACTTTTCCACAAGAGGAACATCCAACACCACCAGAAGTACAACACACTCAACAACATTTCAAGAATCTCCAGAGAATCCAGACGAACTATCAAAGGCAACAACAGATCCATCAAAAAGTTCATCAACTACTCCAAGTAAAGCTTCATAGAATCCCAAAAATGCAACTTCAACTAAACGTCTCAAAAATATAACTCCTGAATTACCTCATGAATCAGCATGTGATTATGATACACGAGATTGTAGGCTTTTAAACTTTTTATTATTAATTCTAATCAATATTTCATTTTTTAGTTCCATACTGTGGCGGTAGCGCTGGAAGTTCTTTTTATTTACCACTTGGACTCTTGATTACGATTATTTTTGAACGTCTTATTCGTGTTTAATATCTTTTCTATATTAATGTTTAATTACCGTATTATGATTTGTGTTACTAGTAAATAAAGTTATTTCAATGATGTATACATTTAGTTTACAGTACACAACAATTGGAATGCCAAAACAAATATTTGGATGTCGAATAGATTTATCATATGCAGATGGAGCAGAATCATGATTTAGAATATTTTCAAGATTATCACAAAAGCATTTTCCTTTACATTTGTTTGCAGGAATTGGAAAGAAATAACTTTTCAAATTTTTAAAAAATTTTTTTTGACCTTCAATACTAAAAAGAGAGGATGGAGAAAACCTGAAAGCAATAATAAAAAAAGGAACCAATGGTATTTCGTCCATTAGTTCCGATACCATTGGGAAAAAAAGTGCCATATATGGGCCGACTGGACTCATCAGGAAACGCCGAGTCCCATGGCAAAACCTACCTCTGTGCGGCATTACAAAAGTAATGCGGACAGCATCTAGTTATGAATCACCAATCCGACGTATAATCATCATCACGCTGGTGATTCATAACCAGCCATATCAGCATCACATCAATGATTCCTCCATCCCCAATCATTCATCCACCTCGAGGTCAAACTTTTCACCTAAAAAGAAGAAAATTAGTATATGCCAAAGGAATAAATGTATAATAAGTAAAAAAACTAACCTTTTCCAGCTAAACTTACCTTTTTACACTTCATCGAAAGCATCCAAATCTAAAACATAGAAAAAAGAGATATATACATAAAGATATAGCTGAGGAATATAAACCTCTAAACAAAATGGCAAAAAAACATCTTTATTAACATTATTACATATAAATACATGATTACAAACATAAAAAACCAAAACACGGATAAAAATACGCGAAAATTTAATAATATTAGCAACAAATTCCTTGATTTTCTTCATCTACATTTTTTGAAAGAAAAAAAGCTTTTTCGAAAAGTTTCGTAGAAAAAAAACTCCTACCACGCAAGGAAAAGGCTGTGCAATTCCGCGCGTTTTTCAAAAATGAATTAAATTGAAATGCGTCAAAGTAACATCCTCCTATAAGATTAAATAATCAAATATTCACTTGTTACAGTATACATATCGAGAATTTCCAAATTCGGTGTTGCAAATGCAATAAGTTTTTACAAAAGCTTCTTCTGGTTTGTTTGTGCCAAAAGCAGTATCAGTGAGAAATCGACACAGTGAAAGTAAAAGCTGATAAATTAAAAGTTTCAGCAACGTTTTTGATATTCGCTGCAACATTTTCAATCGGTTTATTTAGACTAAATAAAAATAAATGTAACATGTTACACGAAGAAGGCGAAAATAACACTCATTGAGGTGACGTTAGTTATATATAAATTTGGAGTAAAACTTTTAAATACATTATGAAGACAATGAAATACAACCAGTTTCAAACTACGAGTCACTGTGGAATCGGTTGTGTATAAGCATGGCTCAGGGCAATGACGTTTGGTTTAATAAATTTATAATTCCAAATTTTTCAACAATAGATAAAACAAAACAAGATATTTTTTCAAAAATTTATGCAAATTCAATTTTACATCGAGTTTTCAAATCAAACGTCCCATTTAATAAATAAACAGGTGCAATTACAGAGTTGACAGAAATTGAATTTTGATTATACCTGCTGTTTTCTGTTAAAACAGGATATCCGGATTGATTTCGAATAAAGTAAAATTGAGGAATAATGCTTCCAACGATAGCCTTACCCCATTGACAAAAAGATGAATCACCTCTGCAAAATGAGGCTCCCATATGATTTGTCTTTTGCGTAATCATGCTTTCAATTGCGGTAATAGCAGCTTGATCAAAAATATCTGCATAAGCTTTTTTATGATTTTCATCAGTAAAGATTACGCGCCGATCTATAAATTAATTTTATTTTATTTTATTTTATTTGTTTATATGAAAAAAATATTACTGTTAGGCATTTGTTCATCTAATTTTTTTCGTATTTTAGTTGCTTCACATAGAATATCAGCTAAGACTAGGGGTGGACATAAACGCAAAAAAGGGAGCTCGTTTTTTTCTTTCGTTGTAAAAACGCAAAAAACGATGTTGAAGGTATTGAGCGCGTTTAATTAAAATTACTAAAAAACATCAATATTTATGTCATAAATTTATTTTTTCTATCTTTATACATAGAAAAAAGGTTGGAGAAAAAGCTTATGATGCTTAACACTGTTTAAAAAAATGTTTAAACTCAAAAAATTACAGTTTTGTTAACCATGTAAAATTTACTGTATTATATAAAATAGGAAAAGTATATGGGCGCTTCCGGGCGCCTTTCTGATTTTTTTATATGTAATAACTAGGTTCATTACGTATATTTTAATACATAAACCAAGTTCCCCGGGCTAATCCAACAAAAGTTACAGCGGATTTTCTACATCCCTCTGGATTTTGTAAGAAAAACAGATGTGTTTCGTTTAAACTTAACGGTTTTGTCTGCTTTAAGTTTCCTAGGGGTAATTAATACTGTTCTTTCTATTAATAAACCTTAAAAATGCCGAAAATAAGTGTTAAAATGTGTTATTCCAGGATTCTAAGCTTCTTGATTCATAACTTTAAAATTTTTCTCTAGCTTTTGGCGAAGTGAAACACTGTTTTTTAAACATTTTCTCGGAGAAATCTCTGTTGTAAAACGAGCTCCTTCTGATTCCTACCTTTACAGAAGCCATATTTACCTTTTCTTATTTTTTATCTATCTAAGGTTTTAAAGTATGCAATTTCCAGCATTTTGAGCCATCGCATGTGTAATATAAATGCGTAGATGCTGAGATTTGGTGCAACGAAATATTTTATGCCCACCCCTAGCTAAGACATCATATGATGAAAGAAGAAAACGTTTACGGACTAAAAATAGATAATTAATCCTATGATAAAACTACTGTATGAGCATACATACAGTAGTTATAACTCGAGTTTAGACATGGCAAGTCGCCCAGACCAAAAAAATGCTAAAGCCTTACCACGTGAAAAAGAACAAAATTTAAAAAGCCTGGCCACATATCAAATCGTTTTCAAAGTAAAACCAAAATTTTATGGGACGCATTTTTTTTTTATCGAGATTGAGAAATTTTTAAAAAACGAATCCCGAAATGTCTCACAAAATTTGCTCTTCGTTATGATGTGGCCCGGAGTGAAAATTTCCAAACAGGACGTTTTTATTTCCAACTGGTTAAAATTCTTACCAACGAAATTATTCAAAAATCCAAGATTCATGATCGTAAAATCAATCAAAGGAATAAAATCAGCCAATAAACTTTTAAGAAACTCATTCTTATTTACAGTATCTTCAGGGCAATTATGATCGCCCCATTTACAAATCTAAAATTAGCATAATTTACTTATTACTCAGTCACAAAATATTTACCGCTTCAAAAACTTCTTCCTGTTTTGCATTTAAGTTTTTTATTTTTGCGATATCCAAAACAATTTCCTTTTTAGCCCCCAAAAATTCATCAGTTTTTAAAATTTCTACCGCATTTGCCACAATAAATTCTATGACTTTTGCCAGTGCATTTTCCAACGAATAAATTTTTAAAGATTCATAAACTTTTAAGACATTTTCAATTTTTGCTGAATTTTGAGTTAAAAATTCATCACATTGATCTTTAAGAAGTTTAACTTCATAATATTCTCCCAAATCCACCAAAGCCATGACATTATTTATTGTAATTGTACATTGTCCAAGGTACAAAAAAGTAATGAATTCTTTGAAATCAGCGAAAGAATGTCGGATAATTTGAATTGGACCTTTATGGGCTAATGGACCAAAAAGAGTTTTTTCAAAAACTTCTGAAGATGGCCAAAGTGCAAATGAATGGGCGTGAAGTTGCTAAAAATAGGGCAATAAAAGTTACCAAACTACATTTTGTATTTTAAGATTACTTGAATTGGTTCATTCTCGTTGTTAACATAATTTCCTTCAGAATCCTGAAAAGAGATAAATAAAGCTTCTCTCATAAATACCGTGTAGGAAAATACTATCCATCAACCATCAAAAAGATTTTTAACATACCGTAGTCATTCCAAATTGGAATGTAACATCAAAATGCCCCTTTTCGACATTTTGATCACAAAACCGTTGATATCGTTGTTTAACGGGATCAAGTTGAGAAGACATGTTAAAAGTTATTCTATCCAAAAAATATTGTTTTTTAAAAAGTATTTTACTGCTAAGAATACCGGACAGTAAAAGCAATGGACTATACCGTTCTGACCAGACAACTCAACCGAATATGATATTAAGTAACCAATGAAAAAACTTAATTAAAAGTTTTTTTTGGCATTTGCATCCCATCATCAATGGAATGAGAGGTCGTTAAAAAGAGAAATAAAGAAACGTGGCATCTTCAGTGATCAAACTTTCAGGGGATTTATGGATTTTTGATCAATGAAAATGCCACGTATCTTTTTTTCACTTTTTTTATGATCTCTCATACCAATGAAGATTGGATGCAAATGCCAAAAACAACTTACAGTGCAGTTTTTCCATTAGTCATTAAATATAAAAACTGAATTCATCTGGTCAGAAAATATAGTTGTCCTCACTGTTTTGTATTTCTTGCTAGTAAAAATATAATTCAAAAACAATTTTTAGAGCAAAAATAATTTTTGTCATGTCTTCCCAACTTGATCCCGTTATACAATGTTATCAACTTTTTGCTGACGAAAATATCGAAGAAGGACATTTTGATGTTACATTCCGATTTGAAATAGCTTATGTAAATTGAACATTTGCTAATATTGTAATTTTTTTAAATGTCGTACATTTTTTCTTACCCACATATCTGTCGAATAGAAAAATTTGCTACATTTTTGAAATATCCTAAATTGTTTGAAAAAATTTTAACTACACTACACTGAGAAAAAAAGTGTTACTGAAGAAGGTCAAAAATGTTACAAAAGTGTAACACTTTTGTTTCATTGTCCCCCTTGGTACTGAGTGTTACATGTTCGTAATTCAAGTGTTACCGATCTGTGGCACTTGATGCTTCAAAAATTATGTAACCAATGACCCATTTAAACGTACCCCCTGGGGGAGTAATTTTTCAAAATTTAAAGGGGTACCCTTGTCCCCCATGCAAGGGGTAAGGGGGACACCCCCTTTTCATTCTTAGCATCCCTGAATACGGATGGAATGTATGGTTTGGGTAAAAAACCGGCAAAATCTTATAAAAAATGCAATGTGTATGCAAGATAAAGCGCAAAAAGAAAACAGAGAAACAAAGACACGCTCTCTCTCTCCGTGTAATAAATGCAGCGTTTAGTGTTACATTTTTGTAACACATTTTAGCCTTTTGATGTAACACTTTTGTGATTGTAACACAAAAAACTGTAACACATTGTAACTTTTTTTTCTCAGTGTAGGCATTTTAAGGATTCTGATGGAAATTATGTTAACAAAGTCTTTGTTACAAAGAGAGTGAATCAATGCAGGTAAAACTGAAAATTACTTTTTCGTTACTTAAATATCCGGATATATCCTATTTTTAGCAACTCCATGCCAAGAGGTTTCCTTTTTCCATCTTTTGATACTTTATTTGATGCACTTTGTGAAGCCGCAAAGAAATGAAATACATTTACGAATTAATATACACCTAAATTTTCAAGCACAACTCAGGTCCATAAACTGTAACCAGCTTTTGTGCCTGCATCGGTAAAAAGGGAAAAATCTTCGAACGTTATGTGTTATGATACAAAATAGCTTTTTTTGTCTTTCATAATTGCCAATCATCTTATTGTCGTTGATTCAATGAAAAAGAGGCAATAATCATTTCATCTGCGGTCCGCCTTTGATCTTGTGCCGATCGCGGCAAAACTTTTCACCTTCTGGATTTTTATGATTCAGAAGGTGAAATGTACCCCTGCAGCTTCACCCTGCAGACTTCCAAATTTATAATTAATAAAATTAAATTTTTTAACGGAACAAATGTTTTTTATTGTTAAAATTTTCAACTTGAAAAACACAAAATTTCAAAAGAAATACATTTGGAAATATTTAAACAAATTCAATTTTGCATTTTTGATCGATACGAAAATTGGGATGAAGTGAAAAAACTGGAGCAATAATTTCTTCTTTATCTTCAACATATATTTTTCGTTGTGGACATCCAAGATTATCACATTCATCATCTTCCAAATAATAGCCACTAGGATAATAATTATAAGGAATATTACCATTGGGATAATAACCACTAGGATAGTAGCCTTCTGAATAATCGATATTTTCATTTTCTAACTTGTATTCAACGCAACATTGAGAATTCGAATTATGAATGTAATTTGTTTTCAAGGTTAATAAACCAGAAGAATCTCGGATAAGTCGAAATTTCGGATTTGAATTTGCGCGATGTTCAATATTCATTTGCCATTGGCACGAATCTGACGTTGCTCCAGGCATGGGAAGATTGGTGTTTGATGTTTCCAAAGCGGTAATAACATTTGGATCACAAATATCCGCATAAGCTGTATATCCGGTTCCATTGGTAAATTGAATTCGTTTTGCTAAAAAAGTTAAATTTGGATTTGATTTTAGATTAAAGAATGAATTCCTTACTTCTTGGAACATTCTTCAAAAGCTCTTCTTCAGCTTTTTGCTTTTTAGTTGTTGCTTCACAAAGTGCATCAGATAAAGCATCAAAAGATGAAAAAAGAAAAGCTTTACGAACTAAAAAATTTGCATAATTTAACATAAACTTGCTTTTTAGGAAAACATTACCAACAAATTTATTCAAAAAACTAAGTTCCATATTTCCAAAATCAATTAAAGGAATAAAATCAGCCAATAAATTTTTAAGGTAATCATTCTTATTGACCGTATCCTCAGGGCAATTGTAATCTCCCCATTTACAAATCTAAAATCAGCATAATTTATTTATTACTCAATCCCAAAAATATTTACCGCTTCAAAAAGTTCTTCCTGTTTTGCTGTCAAATTTTTCATTTTTACAATATCCAAAACCGTCTCTTTTTTTGCCCCCAAAAATTCATCAGTTTTTAAAATTTCTACAGTATTCCCAGCAACAAATTCCATCACTTTTTTCATTGCATTTTCCAATGAATAAATTTTTAAAGATTCATAAACTTTTAAGACATTTTCAATTTTTGTTGAATTTTCACTTAAAAATGCATCACATTGATCCTTAAGAAGTTTAACTTCATAATATTCTCCCAAATCCACTAAAGCCATGACATTATTCATTGTAATTGTACAATTTCCAAGATACAAAAAAGTAATGAATTCTTTAAAATCATCGAAAGAATGTCGGATAATTGGAATTGGACCTTTATGGGCTAATGGACCAAAAAGGCTCCTTTCAAAAACTTTTGAAAAAGGCCAAAGAATGAAAGAGTGGACGTGGAGTTGCTAAATATTAACATTATTGTATTTACCAAGAAACAATTTATTGTTTACCTGAATTGGTTCATTTTCATTGTTAACGTAATTCCCTTCAAAATCCTAAAAAAATACAAAATACATCACACCTTGATAAAATTAGTTTCCAAAAAAGGCTATCCCAAAAAGTTATACGTTAAAGGAACTGTCCAAGGCAGAACAAAACTTTTTTATTCTTTTAGATGACGTATCTTAACACGAAAGCAATAAAAATCAGGCTTAACTTCTAAAAACTCCGAATCTTAAAATTCTGATAACTGGTACTTTCTTAATTATTTTTTCTGATCCCAAAAATGGTAACGATGTTAGAAATCGGTTGGATATAAGCTGAGTTTCAGCCTTTTGAGATTAATCCTTGAATATCTTGGATATCCAAGAAATGCTAAAATTTAGTCTTTATCCAACTGATTTCTAACATCCATATCATTTTTGGGATCAGAAAAAATAATTAAGAAAGTACCAGTTATCAGAATTTTAAGATTCGGAGTTTTTAGAAGTTAAGCCTGATTTTTATTGCTTTCGTGTTAAGATACGTCATCTAAAAGAATAAAAAAGTTTTGTTCTGCCTTGGACAGTTCCTTTAATAAAAGATGTCAATTTTTCATTTTTCAACATACCGTAGTCATTCCAAATTGGAAAGTAACATCAAAATGCCCGTCTTCGAGATTTTGGCCGCAAAAATGTTGAAAATGATGGTTAATAAGATCGACAGAAAAAGAAAACATGCCAAAAATTTTGGTTAAACTGTTTTAAAAAAGAAAGAGAGCAATATCTTTCTGCTAAGAAAATAAGGACCAATAAAAAATCCAATCAAATATGTTTTTGGCATGTGCTTCCATTGGTATACCTATAGGTATGTATGTAAAAGAGGTCACAAAGAAAGAGGAAGCAAAAAACGTGGCATTTTTATTGATCCAAAAATATAGGCGCTTTGTCGAAAACAAAAATAATATGTATATTTTCATTAATTATATCAGTGACATTAACGTGGTTGTTTTTAGTTTTTAAAAATGACATATAATTTGAATATTGTTATAAGATACATAAACCTTTCGATACATATTTATTCATAGGAACGATTGAACACAAAACAAACAATAAGATGCCAAAATTTTCGGGCATAAATTTCTCTAAACTCACATCTGACTTTCATAAATTCTCATTACCGTTAATGTAATGACATTTAAAAAAAGTTGCGTCATTCTTATGACATACATATATATTGGACGCAAAGAACCAAAAGGAAAAGCGTAAAAAAGACACATTTTCTTTTTTGTTACATTTCTTTTCTCAAAGTTTGTTTGTCCTGTCTTTTTTTATATTTTTTCCAACGCTTTCTTTACAAATAAATTGTTCTTCATTTAGTAAATCAATGCTTTCAGATGACAGCAAAAGAAGAGAAATTGTTTTTTCAAAAGCAGTTTTATGGAATTGATTATTCAAGTATTGATTGTAGAAGTCAAATTTCGACCATGAACTTATATCAAGGTCCAAAATGTGCATTTCCTGTTCAATCTTTTAGTGAATCAAACAATGATAAATATTACGGTAAAAAATTATTGCATTTTCAAACATGATTTTTATTTAGGAGGGGCAAAAACCCTTTAGATGCGGCATATCTTTGATCTTTTGCAGATGGCAGTAAAAGATCAAAGGATTTTAATAATCATAGAGGAGATATCTGCCCCTAATGCCCCAACTCCTCCTGACTTCCCTGATTCCACAAAACCCATTAAATCTTTTTACAAAAACTTATGTAAAATCAGCAACCTTTAAATTTAACAACAATCTAAACTTTTGCGATAGGGTCTAAACCTTTAGTATGTCATACAATACTTCATACTTCCAATACGGCATAGATAAAATAAACTAATAGAAAAATAATCATTCATTTTTTTCTTTAAAGAAATTTATTAAAACCGTTTTAAATTTTTTGTCAAAACAAATTTTTAAAAGCAAAGGTACAATCTTTGGCAAAATGTTACTCAAAAATGTTTGCTGCAAAAAAAATTGCAACGTTTTTTTAAACGTTTTATTTTTTTATAGACTTTTTAAATTCTTTAAAGTATTTAATTATTATTTATTACAATTTATCTCAGAACTTTCTACTATGTCGGAAGATGCTCCAGCACCATTCTATGGTGCACATATATTAGGGACAAGTACCCTTCGAATTTTTGATGCTTTAATGGATGATTCATATGATAAAGAAGTTCATGCTTCACTTGTTCCAAGTAATACACAATTTTATAGATTGGGGATTAGATTAAGGACTTTTCATGATAGTTTTTTGGGATGTGTTGAGGTAGATGTTTCTCAGCTTCTTCGATATTTTAGGATTTTTGATCATTTCTTTACTGTTAAACATAATAATAAATGATGAATCTTATCTATGCCGTATTGAACGTTAGAGATATTGTATGATAAATTAAACATTTAAGATCCGTATCGCAGAAGTCTATAAACACTATATTTTTTGATAGAAGTACAACTTTTATGCAGATTTTTCCTTTGGGGTTAGACTTTCGTGGAGACCGGATATAAACTTCTTGTGTCTTACATTATCTACAACTTCTAAAACGTTGTAGTCACAATTAAGTATGTTTTTGGTATGTCTCGAGGTTAACTAATGATTGAAAAATACTAAAGTGTCGTATAAACCTAAGGAATATCCACCCTTTTTGTCCCTAAAAGTGCCGGGTTATTACAAGTTTTAACGTATTTTTCTTTTCAGGTACTTGGACAACTGATGCCATTGAAGGACATATCAAAACTTTGTTAAATCTTCTTCCACGTAAACTTGATTGCATCGTATTCGTCAATGATGGCCTCTTTAAAATTGATCAAATTCTTGCTGCTGTTGGAGCTGTAACCAAAGGAACAATTATTCGTGTTATACCAGCTTTGATGGCTCGATTCCTTTATATTACCCATAACATCAAACCTACAATCAATGAAAATCAGAATATTGTTATTCTTACAAAAGTCTCCGATCTCTCTGATTTTCATGTTCTTCAACGCAAAAATTCAATATATAATTTTCATCATGAATTTCTTGGCTGGCCTGCAAATGTTTCAGCAGTCTTTGAAAAATATATTGGAAAATATGTAGCTGGTTCTGGAAAAGATGCTGCTGCTGTTGCGGCTTCTGGTGGTGTAAATGGAAAAGCTGTAATCCTTTATGATGAACTCAATACAAAGATAAAAGATGAAATAATTTCAAAATGTTCTGGAATTGAGGTTATGCCATTCTTATGCCAAAAATGGAATGAAATGTTACTTGGTGGTGGATTAAATAAAGCTTCAACGGTCCTCTCAGAAGCATATAAACTTGAAATGGATGTTAAAGATTTTACAATTGGATGTCAAATGAATATTGGACAAAAATCTGGGAATGATGGAGAAAAGACTATTCTCATCAGTGTTGGAACAACAATACCTTTGAAGTTTTCCAGAGATGTACCGTTGGAAAAGCAGGTTAAGGTTTGTATCTTTTACTTTTTATCCTCAGGGGATTTTCTTGTTTGATTACGGTAGCGTTACCATTTTGAGAAGGAGTGTTTTTCTCTATGCTATGCCTTATTCTTACTGTATAAATTCTGTTTCCCATGTATTTATCATTTTTACCATTTTCAGATTCGATCAAATCCTACAACAGTTTTCAAAGAAAGAACACACAAGCGTCTTATGAATCCATTCTTTTCACAAATTCTTCCAAAAGATATGTATTCACTTGCTGTTGAAATTGAAGAAAATGGTGTTGAAAATGTTATTATTACAAAAGTTGATGGAACTCCAATTCCAATGGAAGAATCAAAAAAAGATTCACCACAAAAGTCAAAGCAAGCAGCATCAAAATTGGGAATAAAACAAGAAGAACGAAAAATGCCTCAAGAAAAAGATACTGTACTACCTCCACGGATTTCTAAAGATACTGTACCACCACCGTTGTCTAAAGATACTGTACCACCACCGTTGTCTAAAGATACTGTACCACCACCGACTTCTGAAGATACCGTTCCACCGTCACCACAACCAACTAAAGATACCGTACCACCACCGACTTTTAAAGATACCGTAACACCACAACCATCTAAAGATACTGTACCACCATCATCTGCAACTCCTAATCCTAAACCTTCAACTACAGTAATCTCTGAAAAATCATCAACTGCTTCAACAACAGTAATCCCTGCAAATTCAGTTGTTCTAGCTTCATCTGAATCTCGACCCGAAAAAAGGCATCTTTCTCCTCCACCTCAACCTCCTTCATTGAAACGTTCAAAGTCACCAGAAGATAATCAAAACTATGAACAAGAACGGCAAGTTCCACAAAATAAACCATTACCACCACTATTTCTATCTCTTCAACAACGTGAAAAATCTCCAATTATTGATTCACAATTCCAACAATCTTCTTCATCAAAATCTCAACACTTTAATGCTTCTGCCCATCAACAAGAAAATGAAAAATCGTCTCGACAACCAAAACAACAACAACCTCAAAAGCAACAACAAAAATCTTCAAAATCTCGTTCTCCTGATCATCAAGGTGGCGGTGGTGAAAATCATCAATCATTAATACCTCAAAAATCATCTACCGAAGAATCTCGATCTCAATTAAGTCCAACAATTTCACCAGAAGTTGCAGAACAAAAATCTCTAATTTGCCCAAATCCAACTGCAGAATTTATGATTTGTTTGAATGAACGACATTGCTGTATTTGTTTACCGGCAGAAGGAAATACAACAACAAGAATTACAAATATTAATGGTTAGTTTTGATATAATTGATTTGTTATTCATATTGATTAATTATGAATGATAATTTCTTATAGGCAATAAATGGACTCCAATGTATGTATCATTTTTGAAATCTCCTCCAGCATTTGGTGAAGTTGCAAAAGCTGATATGGATGTCAATCCTGAAGGTGTTATCTTTGGTAGGTGGTTTTATTTTATAAATTTGCATAATTCATATTAGGAGGGATAAGATCTTTGTGGTTTTTTTATTAAGTCTTTGTGACGAAATTCGAAGAAGGGTGTTTTGCAGTGTGGGGGCATAACTGGCACGTTGCCCCTTCGTAAATCTTATAAATTCTTTGATCTTTTACCGCCATCGGCACAATATCAAAGGCATGCTACTTCGAAATGGGTTTTGCCCTCTTTGAAATAAACTGCCGTTGGCATACTTCATTTCGAAGTTAGAATTTATGCGTTTAACATCCTTTATTTTTTCCATCTCTCAATGCTTGTACTAATGATATGCAAATTTTTTCAGATATCTGTCAATTTATATCTGTTCCATACAAAGACATCACGATTAATTCAGAATGGGGTTTTGGAGTTGCATATACTGGAAAAAAGATTCAACAAACTGTTCTAGAAGTTCTTACATGGAAAGGAATTCATGCCGTTGATCCAATCAATATCTTGGCAATAGTAATTATTGGCTTGCATAAAGAAGCTGAACGAGTTGCAGGAAAATCTTTGAAGCGAGTTTTCATCAAAAAAACAAAACCAGTTGGAAAAGAAGAAGCTGCCGCAATCAAAGAAGCAGTAAAAATTGCTCGACTTGAATGTGCTGGAATTGAAACAATGCCAAATATTTTTGTTGAATGAAAAACAATGCCAAATATTTTTGTTGAATGAATAATTTATGTATTATGGTAGTTTTATTGTTTGAGCTTTAATTATTTATCGTTGTATTTTTATAAATCGGGTTTTTTAGCCTGGGGAAAATGAGCTTTAATTGCCAAAGGGGTTTTGTGTTATTTGCTTTAATATTTTTGTTTAGTTTTTTTGGATTTTGTTTGTAATTAAATTTTGCAAATAAAATTGTTTTATTTTGATTACTGTAGTTTTGAGGAAACATGGCTTTTTGAATGATGTAGCCAAAGATATAATTAATCATTAAGATTTAATTTAAATGTGAAAATTTGCATAAATATTGTACAAATTGTCAAAGTATTTTACAAAATTTATTCAACACCATAATAAAGTTATGCAAATTTTTACTTTTGAGTACAACGAATTTAGAGATAGACTAAACACAAATAATAAGAAGACAGTTAGAAATTTGTCTAAATACCCAACAAATATTTTTAATTACATTTAGTTAGAGATTCACAACTCAAAATCTAACAAGAAGCTACATATATGCAAATTTTTGTATTATTCAGAAAAAATTATTAATGAATGACCCTTGAAACGGCTACTACCATAAACAGTTGGAAATTTGCATAAATACTCTACAAAAATTATTAAAAACATTTAATAAACATTTCCTGACTCAAAGTCTTGTAAATCTTTTAATGTTCTTTCTTCATAAAGAAAAAATCTGATATCCGCATGATCAAATTTAATGAATGGCGAAAGTTCAACGATCACGGATTTGATGAATTCATCTTTATCAGCAATATTTTGTGGACAACAAGCTTCGGCCCATTTCAATACCTGAAAATAACACTTTCAAGATTTTATGCAAATTTTTGAAGGCCGTAGCGAGAAAAAAAATTTGGCTTTTTTTTTTGAAGAGGGCACGCCTTTGAACTTTTGACGCGGCAAAAAATCAAAGGATTTTTGGGGGCACAGGTAACGAATGCCCTCTTCCCCTAAATGCAACCTTGATTATGTCAATTATGCAAATTTTTAAATATTTCAATAATTATACAAATTTTTTAATTAACAAAAAAAAATTGGAATAGAACTCAATTTTTTTGTTAATTAAAAAAAGTCAAAAATTTGCATAATATCTTGACACATCCCTAACAACTTTGCCTCAGGTAATAAACATAAAAAACCAAAACCTACCATTAAAAGAACAAATTTTCCTTTAATTGGAGCTTGCTTCTTTTTAAGAACTGTAATAACCATTTCTTTTTTGAATTCCAAAAACATGGGTTCTTTCATAAGTTTTCGAATAGAAAAAGCTCCTGCGATTTCTTGTTCAGTTTTTGGTAAAGAATATAATTTAATTTGATCAAAAATTTCAAAATAATTTTTTGATTCTTTGAGTTTTTCAACAAAAAATTTGTCACAAGAATCTTTAAGAAGTTGAACATTATAGGATTCTGCAAGATCGACCAAAGCCATAACATTTTCCATGTTAATGTTACATTTGAAAAGATATAAAAATGTAAAAAATTCTTTAAAGTCATCATATAAGTGTCCAGTGATGGGAATCGGGTCCTTTTTTGCCCAAGGCCCAAAAAGCATTGCTTCAAAAACATCTGAAGCTGACCAAAGTACATAGGAATGAGCATGAAGTTGCTGCAAAAAGTGCTTTTTTTTTAAATATTCAAATTTTTTAGATTTTTTTTCATTAAATTTTGATTAAATTTTAACACAATTTTAAGAAATGTTCCCTCTTTCGTAAATTTAATATGCAAATTTTTATGTTATATACCCGAAACTTCATCGTCGTTCTCGAACCTTCTTTTTTTTGATCAATGGTAAATAAAAAAAGGACAATGCGTTTTTGCCTGATTATCACTCGCGGGCTTAAGAAAAATTTTTATGAAGTGAGACTTTAAGTTAGAACCTCTGTAATCTAACTTTGTATTTTGTAAATATGCAAATTTTAAGAAAAATATAAGACATTTAAGTTTTAGCAGCTTTAAAAAGATCGTAAACTTTCTCCTGACGAAACACAAAAATAGCTATTTTTTTTCTCCGTAAAAATTACACAAGCCAAAAAATTTGCATATTATATTCATGCTCATAATTTTTAGTTTCGATCTTTGAATAAACCTGTTCAGTAATGTTGGAAAAATTGTTTTGAAATATTTAAAATTTTTGTTTTTGCAACATTATTCAGCCTGGAAAAAGTCATGCATACTTTCGCAATTCCCCATCCTCGGAGAAAGCAAAAAGTGTTTATGCCTTTTTTTGTCAGGAAAAAAACATTGATGCTTTGCTTCATTATTATGCATAAAAATTTAACACATTTTTTACAACCTGATTGAAAAGAGAAGAAAGGTTTTTTGACGATCGACGGCAGTTTAGAGAATGAGGGGCAGAAGAAAAATGAAAATTCAAAAATCAAACAACAAAATCTTGTAGAAACTAAAAAAATTACTGTGTAATAATATCCCCCAAAAATTTGCATATTCTTCTAAGCATTTTTTTTTAACATTTTTGTTTTTAAGAAGTCAACGAACCAAATGCTTTAAAATTTTCTTATTTTATTCATGTAGACAAATAATTAATTTGGCATAGATTTTAAAACTGAAAATTTGCATAATAATTGCACAAATAATTAAAAATATTTCAAAATTTATTCATTACTGGACCATTATGCAAATTTTTGTTATCAATTGTAAAAATTTTTTAAATAGACAGATGAAATAAAAAGACAGTTAGAAATTTGCATAATTACGAAACAAACATTTTTTAAAACTTTTCAAAGTTCAAAATCTGACAACAGTCTATAATTATGCAAATTTTTTGTTAGTAACTTAAAAGAGTTAATAAAAAAGATGGAACCGTCAACTATTAAGAAACACATATAAATTTGCATAAATACTTAACAAAATTATTTAATAATATTTAATAAAACTAAAAATACTTTGCCAACTCTGAATAATCAATAACTTTTAATTTGCATTTGCCATCACTGATATCAAAGGTTTTATATCCATCTTCAAGTTGAAGATGTGCAATAATTTCATAATCTTTTGTTTCACCATTTTCGGCAATCTCATCAAAATCACCACTGCTCAATAAATTTTTTAAACCTAATTTCCCAGAAGATGAATTTCGAATTAAATAATAGATGGAAACTTCAGTGTGATAAAAATCAAATTTTAGCTTTGGAGCTGGAATTTCGATGGTCCAAATACATTCATTTTTTGAAAGTAAATGACTTTTACTTTGGCATCTTTTTTGAAGCAATAAATTTTTGATTGTTTGAGGTATTTGTTTTTCTTTAATCCATGCAGAAGCAATATTATTGTTGCCATCAATGAAATAAATTTTTCTTCCTGAAAAAAATTTGCATATTAGGAATTCGTCGAGATGAGATTCAAAATTTCCATAGAAAACTTACAAGGGAAGGTATCAACATGTCTCGCCGCTATTGTAACAAGACGTATCCTATTAGATAGCCCCAGGGCAATTATACATAACCCCAAAATATTTCCGGTGAATGGCCTTTTGTTATGCAAATTTACGGAAATGAAGTTTGAAAAATTCACGACTCTCGGGGACGATTTTTCAAAACCCCCTGTTTCGCGAACATATGGGAAACTGAATTTTCGTAAATTTGCATAACGATAGCGCATTCACCGGAAATATTTTGGGGTTATGCATATAGTTATAACTGTCCTGGGGCTATATAATGAGACGGATCTTGTTCAAAAAGTGGCAAGACATGTTGATGCCTTCCCTTGTTAGTAAGTAGATATTTTCCAAATTTTGGGATAACTTGACAGCTGAAATTTGCATAAAACTATGTAGTGATCTGGATGGTCCAAAATTTTGCATAAAAACCCTTATAAAAATTGTGCAGATCTGATACCAATCTTTTAACGGAACGACTTGACAAGCGGCAAAGATCAAAGGAAAAAGGATATTATTTGACTTGTCACTTTAATCAATTGTGTAAAAATTGTAGGATAAATTAATACTTGAAAATTTGATAAAAAACACTTAAGCCGTTTTTAGTTTGAATTTTTTGAGGGCAAAAACACAAACAAATTTTAAAAATTTGCATACTTTGAAGTGCCATGTAAGCTTTTTCCTTTAATTCTTTATGTAATAAATTTCCATATGTTTCTGAAGCACCCCTTACAAGATCAAAAATATCATCTGGAGATGGCAAAAGGAAAAGTCGTAAAACTGAAAATTAAGCATTAAACAAATTAAAGTTAAAAATAAATGCCACAAAACCTACCCAAATATTGTTGCAAAAATACGATATCCATATATTCAAATTTAATTAACGGCAAAAATTCGTCTATTTCAGATCTGATGAATTCGGTTTTATCTTCAATACTTTGTGGACACCGAGTTTTAGCCCATTTGTATACCTGAAAATAGTGTTTTCAAAATGTTATGCAAATTTTTGAGGATTTTTGTAATCCGAGAAACTTAAAACTTTTAGTAACTATAAAAGCTTTCAAAAAATGACGTAACTCACTCCACAGGATTAAAGCTGATAAAAACGCGTCAAAATTTGCTCAAAAATTTTTTGGAAGTTTAAATTCATTTGTTTTTGTAAATTTGCATATTACAAAAGTATTCGAAAATTTGCATATTATTTTGATACATATCAAGGATGATTACTTATTTATGTTCAACGAGCTAGGACCTAAGTGTACAATTGAAAACTGTGTCTCCCAAATATTATGCAAATTTTTAAGTATTTTGGTCATATGCAAATTTACTAAAATGATGCAACTGAATTGGATGTAAACTTTAAGATTTATTTGAACAACTTTACTTTCATTTGTTTTATGTAAATTTGCATGTTAATGAAAAATTTGCATAATACTTCTACACATTTCTAATAATCTTGCCTGAGGCAATAAACAACAAACAAAAACCCACCATTTTTAGAACACGTTTTTCCTTAATTGGAGCATGATCTTTTTTGAGAACTGTAATAATCATTTCTTTTTTGAATTCCAAAAATCTCGGTTCACGAATAAGATCTCGAATAAAATAAGCTTCAGCAATTTCTTGTTCAGTTTTTGGTAAAGAATATAGTTTAATACGATCAAAAGCTCGAAGATAAGCTTTTGGTTTTTGAATAAGCATTTTTTTATTGCTTCGAAGAACTTCAGCAAAAAATGTGTCACAAGCATTTCGAACAAATTCAACATTGTATGATTCAGCGAGATCCAGCATTTTCATTTCATTTGCGGGGATAATGTTACAGTATCCGAGGTAAAGGAATTTAATAAATTCTTTAAAATCATCATATGAATGTCCAGTGATGGGGATCGGGTCCTTTTTTGCCCAAGGTCCAAAAAGCATTGCTTCAAAAACATCGGAAACTGACCAAAGTACAAAAGAATGAGCATGGAGTTTCTGAAAAAATGTTGAGAGTTATATATGCAAATTTTGTATTAAATTTTTAAAATCTGTGACAAAACAGGCACAAAAGGGTCGGCAATGTATGGCACCTGTGGTCATGGGTTCCCTCCGAAAGAATGAAAGGAAAAAGCTTGAAATTGCACTTCGAAGTATGCAAATTTTTAAAATTTGTATTTTTACCCAATTTCATAAAAATTATTCTATCTTTTTTTCCCTGTCGGCACAAGATCAAATGCGGTCCCCTTTGAGCTTGTGCCGTATCTACTTCTATCGAAATCAAATGCTGCTGGGGCCGTTGAAACTACGTTATTATGCAAATTTCTAATACGGATAAGACTCTTAAGAGCGTGCTTCACATCCCTGCATGAAATTTGCATAGGAGGATACCGAATTTTTTTCGACTAACTCTCTGTTATTGGCCTTTAAAGAATGAAAAATAAGTTTGCCAACTAAATTTTGGTGTATTTTTACAAAATTTGCACAAATAAAAAAACAAGAAAATTTGCCCATTCGCATTTTTAAAGAATCTCCTCCCGAGAAGATTACACATGCTAAAAATTTTGTTCATAACAACTCCAAACTTTTGAAACATATTTTAAAACTTTACAAACCTTTCCATCTTCTATCGTAAATTGAAAAATAACATCAAAATGCCCATTTTCAATATTTTGTTCATCAAATAAAGTATATGGTTTAATAGCCGATGTTGGTAAAGAATTATTCGTTTCCATTTCAGCAGTCATTCTTGATCCCATGAAATAATGCAGCTAAAAATGGAATAAATTTTGTGTGAAAATGCAACAAAGAAAATACACAGTTTTTATTAAATCAAAAAAAGAGAAGAAAGAAATCGATAAACATCGGAAAAAAAGCTAAATGGACATTTTCCTTTTTTCCGCTTTTCAACACAATGATAAATAACAGTTTTTTGCCTTTTCTTTCTTTTTTTCTTTTTTTAAATTGCATAGGGTTCAGCCTGGAAAAAGTCACGCATACTTTCGCAATTTTCAATCCTCGGAGAAAGCAAAAAGTGTTTATGCCTTTTTTTGTCAGAAACAAAAACAACATTGAAGCTTTGCTTTATTATTTTGTATAAAAATCCATCGTATTTTTTATGAATTGATAGAAAAGAGTAGAAAGGTATTTTTGACTATCGACGGCAGGTAATGAAAATAAAAATAATTATATATGATAAAAGATATCAAAAAAATCAAAATATATAATTCATCTTGATTATTATTGTTGCAAAATAATAATATTTGACAACGAAATCGCAATTGTCATAGGGAAAAGTAATAGGATATGCCTTTTTTGTCAAAAAACAGAAAAAAAACATTGTAGCTTTGCGTTATACAGGGTGTATCAAGAAAAAGTGCCGATTTGATTTGGCTCGCAAATTAATTCTATCGACGTTAGGAAAAAATGAATGGTACAGTTGTTCTCAGCTCTGAATAGGGTTTTGTTTTTTTCAAAAAAATCTTAAAAACGGAAAAAAATTTTTTCGAGTTTCACGTGGTCCCCCCTTTGAAAAAAAATTTTTTTTACGTTGAACTTCACGTTTTTCTAAAAAAAAATTTTTTTTCAAAGGGGGGACCACGTGAAACTCGAAAAAATTTTTTTCCGTTTTTAAGATTTTTTTGAAAAAAACAAAACCCTATTCAGAGCTGAGAACAACTGTACCATTCATTTTTTCCTAACGTCGATAGAATTAATTTGCGAGCCAAATCAAATCGGCACTTTTTCTTGATACACCCTGTATTTCATTCTTGGGTTCAAAAAAAATTAAAGATATTTTTTATTACCATTAAAGACAGAAAAAGGCCTTGCCGAAAGTTAAAAAGTTTTGGTATAAATAGAACAAATGATGGTTTTAAATATATTTTTTAAATATAGTTGCAAAATGATGATGACGATTTTTAGTATGAAATCACACAAATCAATTCAAATATTACTTTGAGAATCTGATTATCCAGAAATTATATGGGTATGAAGTAAAATGACAATGCCGCCTTTGATGTTGGGCAAAAAAGTGTTTTGAGGGGATAACCTAAAATTTTATGTAAGGTAATTTCTGGAAGAACCAAATGGTAACATTAAAATCATAAAATAAATTAAACGACATTGTTTTTGCTGGGTACATTATCAGAATTGAAGATACTTGTTAATTTCAAATTGGAAGAAAAATGAAAGGGACAAAAGTTTAAGAATTTTTAGGTTTAAAAATCTACACAAATTTGTTAAAAATCTGCAAGAAAAACGACTTTACAGAAATAAAACCTAAAAAGACTACAGTACACTAATCTCACCTAAAAAATTTGCATATTCTTCATTGCTTTTCTTTTTACTATTTTTGCTTTCAAAAATGTCATTGAAGCAAATGCTTTAAAATTTTCTTCAACATTATACACATTTGTCTTTACTCCATTTTATTTTTGATATTCATTTTTTTGGGCATCAAAGAAAACCCATAAAAAATCCACAGCTTTTTTTCCATTTTTTTGCTTTCCTTAAAAAATGTCAGAAAAAAAGGAAAGAAAATGGAAATGCGCAAAAATTGGATGTTTTAAAGCTTTTTTTTAAAAAGAAAGAAAAGGAATGAAAAATGGCAAAAAACAACTCTCTTTCTTTTTTCAATAAAAAAACAAAGAAAAACGAAATATAGCTTGCATGTTAGAAAACAACAAAAAGAAATTATTTTCAGTTATTTTTTTTGTGTTTTAGCTTTATAGAATGTAATAAAAATAACGAAAGGTATGCATGTCTTATTTTTGGTTTTTTCTTCTTTTATCTAGAATTTCAGTAAAATTTGAGATTTTTTTGGGCATGATTATATATTATGCCACCTATAGTCTACTGTAATCAACAGATAAATCTTCTCGGATTGTCTAATTTTCATGTCAGTAAAAATTGGAAGTCTTAATTTCCACCTTTCCACCAACGTTTTTTTGGTGGAAATCATATCTTATGCTTTGATCTTTGCCGCTTTTAAGGTGAACGACAAAATTTTACTTGATCTTCACACATTCATAAAGTTGCAAATGCCAGATCTGGACACTCTCTCAAAAAAGTATTCTTTTCTTATCAATTACCTGAAACATTTTTTTTTGTTAATAAATAAAAAAATAGTTTTTTATCAAGAGATTACATCATCATAAAAAGGACAAAACAGCTAACCAAAAATGATGATGTTTTTAAATGGCGGAATAGATCAAAGGAATTTTGGTAACTACCAAGAAGATCAAATTTTTTAAAAATTTTAATTAAATTATCTCTGGTCAAAGTTCATGTTCTTGCTTTTTATTGATTTTTTTGTTTTCAAACATAATTGATGAATACGATTAAAGACATGTATTGTAATTGCCATCGAAGATTTCTTTATGTCTAGCCATTTTTTCAATTTTATTTTTTGAATTTTTTGCGAGTTATACAATTAAAAATTATTACTCACTTAGATTTTTGAGTTTTAAAAAAGATTTTTTGACAAAAAAAGAAAACCTTTTTATGTTTTTTTTATGAATAATTTTTGGTTCCATAAAACGTACTGCAACCATCATCAGATTGTCTATTTCTTTTTCTGACTTAAAAAGAAAGAAAGAAAGCATCATCGGTCAATTTACATTTTAAAAAGGCAATAATTCAGTGTTTTTCTTCCTATCCTTCTCTCCCATCTTTTTTTTTCTTCATTTTCTCATCAAATGCTTTATTTTTTTTCACATCTTTGAAGCAAAAAAACCTCCGATTATTGGTTTTTAGCAACATCATTTTTCATATTTTCTGTGGAAAAAACTGCTTTTATTGTCAACAATTGATTAGTAATAACTTTATTTTTTGACAATATCATGTTCTTTGTTGATTGTTCAGATGTGATGCAATCAAAATAACAATTTTGACAGAAGATTTTAGAGGGATTCAAAAAATTTACATTTTTTGTTGGCTTCATATTTCTACAATCGTATTTAGCACGATTGAAGAAATATGACATTTCTAACCTTTTTGAGCTTAATTAAAACCCGTTTATGAATCAAAAATGCCATGTTAAGGTGTTCCTAAATTAAAAATTTTTGTGCCACGGCATTTTAGATTTTTTTTTATCACTCTTCCTAATGTCATTAATTGATGAGATAATTACCGTAATTGAGGATGTTTGGTTACAATGAATGTTTTATTAAATTTTTTGAAAAATTTTCTTAGATCAGATTAAGGGTACACGATGAATTATTGATTATTAACATTTCTGACCATGCCCATGGACCGAATGTGACTTTTTTTGAAATACCTCGAAACACAAAAAGAAGCAAAAACAATTTTCACGATTAAATTTCTTTTTTTGTGTGTTGTTTTTTTGCCTTTTTAATAACTATAAATCTCTTCCTTCGCTTATGGCTTTAAGCCGCAAATAAAAAAAACATTGGAATTTTTGAAATCTAAATCTTATCCGAGTTATAGAGATTTTAAAATTTTAATTTTGTCTGAGTACAACAACAGTAATTTCAATTTCTTAAATTTTTATGAAGATACTGTTATAGTTACATATAAGGCAAAGAGAAATGCAAAAATTTGAAGTAAAAAAGTGTCATTTGACTGTTTTGGAATGATTATTTTAAATAAAACGATGTTTTAGCTTTAAAAAAATTATGCAAATTTATGGATGTGAAAATTTGCATAAATGCGTCCGAGACATTTTCATGTAAACTTACTTTAGATTAGGCAGTATTGACCCAAAATTAGTCTAGCATGAATAAGAAGTAAAATTTTAATTAGGAGGGGCGAAAACATTTCAAGGGGGTATGCCTTTGATCGTGTACCGATAGCGGTAAAAGATCAAAAGAATTTTATGTACGCAGAAAGGGACACATGGCCCTGATGATGTCTGAGCCTAATAATTCTTAATATGTTTCAATTAAAATTTTGCGTTTTCTCCATCCAATTTCTGTTATAATATTTTTTTAACACTTAATTACCGTAAACTACAGTATCTCCATTTTAGGTATCTCAACCCTGAAAAATGTGCTACAAAAAACTGAAAAATAGAAATAATTCTAACTCCAAAACTGCCGAAACAACAACAACAATTATGGAACAACGACGAAGTCGCCGTAGAACATACTCTGAAAACTTGATTGAAGAGGAGCAAGCTTTAGCTGAAGCTTTGGATCATCCAGATTGCCGACAACATTTATATAAAGCTTTATACAATTCTCAAATTGGTTGTGGACTTTATACCAGCAAAAATATTAAAAAGGGTGAAGTTGTGGTTGAATTTAAAGGTATGTGAAAATTTGAATAAATTGTTGTAAAAATAGGTTGTTGGAAATTTGCATAAGTTTATTTAACCGTTTCGGCACTGAAATTTCAAAATTATTTAAATATGCAAATTTCGCACAGTCAAATATTTTTTATGACGGACTTTTGAAATGCTCGGACATTTCCACAAAACAATTTTGGCAAACAAAATTTTATGCATTTTCGCCGAATACAATTTCGCCGATTGCAGTTTCGCCAAACATTAAAAATTTTGTATGAAAAGCCAATTATTTGGCGAAATGTCATTTTTTGGCGGAATTGCATTTGGCGAATTGTCGAGTTCGACTGAAAAAACTATTCCCTGACAAACTTTATTAGGCGAAATGACCTTTTTGGCAAAATTGCATTCAGCTCATATCCATGCTAATTTCGATTATATTTTTTAGGCAAAATTATAACCCGTGCTGAAGGATTATCAATTGAAAGATACCTCGAAACTCAAGAACCCTCCCCTGAAATCACCGATACATATGTCTTCTTTTTTGATTTTCCAGTTGGTGGTCGAGCTTATGCTTTCCTTGTTGATCATCAAGATTTAAGCTATTTTATTAATCATTCACATTTTAAACCAAATGTAGTTCCAAAGGTTTGTTTCAAGTTTTTAAGGGGGTAGTTTCAGTTGTAAGAAATATTTTAATAAATATGCAAAGTTTACGTTCTTGAAAAATTCATTGTCCTCCTCGAATTTTCTTTTTCGTCAAAAGTGAATAAAAAAAGATCAATGCATTTTTGACTGATTTTCAATCCCTGCTGCAAGAAAAATTTGCATAAACTGGAAGTCCTCCTTTGAAATAATTTTTTTAAACACATGCATTACAGTGATCCAAATTACTGTTTAGATTACTGTAACTACCATATTTCATAAAAAATCAATAATTACTCGTCAAAATTTAACTACAGTATTCCTTCTCTCCAAAAATTTGCATAAAAAATTTTAGGCTTCAAGTGTCAATGGTGAAATTCGATTATATTTTGTCGCATTGAAAGACATTGAAATCCATGAACAACTTTTGTATGATTACGGCGACAGTCAAGGTGAAAGTCTTCAAAATTTTCCATGGTTAAAAACAACTTAATTTTATTAATTTTTGTTACTGTATTTATGATTGATTCATTAATTAATTAACGTTATTATGGTTAAAAAATAAGTTTAAAAAGTTTTTAAATAAAAGTATGTTTGAATAAAAGATTAAAAATATTAAAAACGAAAGTATTTGGTACATAAAATGAAACATTTTAATAAGGATTGAGTTGCTTCTGATGCATTTTTACGGGGATTTTTTTCCTTTTTCGGAGGTCCCATAATTGTTATTTTCTTTAGGGGATCATTATGCAAATTTAAATAGATAGTTTTTCTCGTACGTTATGCAAATTTGCATATTTTTTCGTTCTCTCTTTTTATAAAAATAGTTTTCAGATGCTTCCGAGACTTTTCCAAAATATTTCTCGTCGATTATCTCATCACGTACGTTTTAATATCACCAAGCCACGTATGCCAGACCTAAAAATTAAAGCCTTCAATTAACTTTTGATTTTCTTTGTTACACTTTGTTTCTTTTTCGTTAACAATAAAAACAATTTTAAACAGCAATAAAAATTTGAATATAAAAAATGCTGATAAGCAATTTTCAATTTCGACCAAAAAGTTGAGTTGTTTGATTATAATGTTCTTTCAAATTTGCATTTTGTTTACCTTAGAATTTTGAAGGAAAAAACTAATTTCTAAAGCATCTTTAAATATGCAAATTTTTTTGTTAATTGCCTGAAATTTCATCGTCGTTCTCGAATCTTCTTTTTTTATCAATGGTAATTAAAAAAAGAACAATGGATTTATGCCGGGCGCAAGGAAAAGTTGTATGAAGAGGGACACTCCCCCTTTAAAAACAAAATTTCAGAATGTGTTCTAAAAGTTTTATTGGTTTCGTACAATTGGCAAAATGGTCAATACAATAAAAAAAACTTTTTTAACAACTTGATGTTTGTCTTACATTTTTGTCTTGTTAAATATATTTTTATACGAATTTCCCCCATGTGACTGTTTCACAAGAATTTCTTACCATATCCCTTTTTTGTCATTTTTTGTCATCATCTTTAGATGATGCAGTTTTTCTTAAAAGAAGAAAAACAAACATAAAAGCTTATAGTCTCACCTCATCTCACCTTCCCTACCTCAATTGATATTCACTTAACAAAAAAAGCAATTTATTTAAGTATGTTTTTTTGAAAAAATCATAGAATTAAACTTTTGCTTTCGGGTAATATTATTTATTTTTAATTTTAGTAACAAAACAACAAGTTGTTGTGGGTACACAATTGATTTTGTTTTGTTTTTGAATTAGTTGCGTAAAAAAACCCGCAGGCATTATCACCCAAATTAGATACACAAAATATTACGTGTGTGCTATTTTTTAGGCTTAAAAATATAAATTTTATTTTTTAAAGGAAAAATGACAATAATTATTGAAATTACGGTAACTAATGGTAATTTCAATAATTTTAAAAAAAATAAAAATAGACCTATTATGTTTTCCAGCCGGTCTTAATTATTTTCGGGCTCTTTCATTTTTGTTCATTTTTCAAGTGGTATTCCAACTTGGATTCCTAAATTCCTGAAAATCCAAATCTGGCACGTGCCGGATTTTAGGATTTACAGCACTTCGCACAGTCCACTGCCATGCATCTACAAAAGTCAATTAAGTAATTATTACAATTTCAAAAATTGTAAATTCAACGATTTTTGTATTCATTTTTTTGAACATATTCTCTGAAAAAAATAGATTTATTAATCCTAAAATTCATTTTATATCCTCTTTTATCTTTCCCTCTTTTGAAGAGAGAAAGAGGTAAGTAAGTCATTGTCATCTTTGAAAAAGGGATAAATAAAATCCAAGAAGAAAAAAAGAATAATAATAATATTATTTTTTTCTTTTATTTGTTTCAACAATCGGATTTACAAAAAGTAAGATAAATAATACGATGTCAAAAATTATTTACATAAAAATATGAATTACTGTAGCTTTTTATCTCTTGTTTTTATTTCTTCTTTAAATAGGTAAAAAAACTGTAAAAGATTTGAGTATTTTTGTTAAGAAACAAAAAACAATAAATTGTCATTCTTACAAAATTTTTGTTTGTTTGGCTACCCAAAATTGGCACAACCAAATAAGAATTTATGTAATCATGACACTGAGGCAATCCAAGTCCGGAAAAGAGATCCATCCCTGGGCTTTAAATTAACAAAATTGGAAAAAATTGAGTTTTGTCACATGAAAATGCAATTAAATGAGATGTTCCATTTTCTGCTGTTTTTGTTCGCGAAGCCTGAAAGTAATTAAAATTCAGGAACTTTCACCTTTTTTTAACTTTTTTAAAGGTAGAGATCCACCGTGAATAACTTTTTTCTACACAAATCAGGGACTCATTGGAGCTGCTTTTTTCTTTGCTTTTTTGCAGCTGCAGTGATCAAAAAAACAAGCTCCAATGAAGGTGCTTTCGCGTCGAGAAATGCAATCGAAGTTGCGTGTAAAAAGTTTATTCACGATGGGGCTCGTCCTTTACCAATAGAAAAAAATGAAAGTCTCTGATTTTTAATAAGTTTCAGCTTCGAGAACTTTCTTTCAAAATTAAAAATGATAGATTTCCTTTAATCAAGAAAAAGCTCTTTTTCAACGTTTGGCTTGGGCTTAAATTTTTCAGGCTAAGGTTCTTTTTACAGACCAGGCGTCAAAAAAAAGTTACCTCGTTTCTTTGACTTTAAATAATGGACTAAAAAATGTAAATTAATCGAAAAATCCAACATTGCTCATTACGCCCAAAAAAATCTATGATTTACATTTCAAAAAACATTTTTTTATGAAATTACTTTCAAGGTTATCTATCGGCTGCAGCCATTCACAAAAGTTTCCCAATACCAAATTTCTCGTTTGTTTTTCTATCAAAAAAGTGTCACTGTTCTTCTTTCTTTTTTTGGAAAGAAAAAAAGTAAGAGGAAAGAACTGCTTTTTGCATTTTTGCGTAGATAAAATCTACGTTCAAGCAAATGAAACACTGATAGTTTTTTTTTCTTTCATTTTTCAAACTTTTTATTCGCCGCTTTTTTGAATGTTTAAAATATTTTTTAAAAATAGGAATAGCTGAAAACTCTTGCAAAACGCTAAAAGACGCTGTTGAACTAAAGATTTAAGAAAAATGGAACGACTGGTACTACTTGGTCTTACACTAGTAAATAAATTTAATTTTTGATTAAATATTCTAGGGAATGATTAAAATTTTAGTTTTTAAGCAGTATAAACAAAACAAAAACTTTTGGGTCTTGCAAAGAAAAAAGATTTAAATAAATTTGCCTCACCAAAAAAACTCTAATTTTCTGGTTTTATCCTGTGAGAACCTGAAAATCAGCGATCAAGAAATACGTAAATTGGCGTCTTCATTAACAATCAATTGTAACTTCAAATTTTAACAATTTTTCGATTGGTTCAAATTTGAAGCTTTCTAGATATCACTAAATGTAAAGAAATATCCCTTTTGAATAACAATTTTTTCAGTGTATTAAAATTGATCTTTCTTTGATAACAAATTTAACATCAAAATTCATAATTTTAGATGAACAACTAAACCAGTTGAAACATCAAATCGATTTTTTAATGAAAAACAATTTCCACAATCATTTCATGTAAAAGACCGATTATCTTAAAATTGTATTCAACAGATTATTCATGACAAATGTCTATGGCAGTTTTAGTCAAATTTCTACAAAAAATTAAATCATTCATTGTGTTTGTGTTTCACTGTAGTGCATGTCTCAATTTAAACTTTATGCAAATTTATCCAAAACATTTTGCAGCAGAAAAACATAATCACTGCAAAACCATCAATAAAGGTATACTGTATGATAAAAGATATTTGCAAAAAAAATAAAATTATCACATACAAAATTGTGTCATGCCAACAAATTTACTTTAAACTCTTCTACGTTCGTAAATACATTTTTTAAGTGTTACCGTCACACAAAAACACTTAAAATAAAGTGTAGAAAAGAATCCTATTTTTTTTTGAAAATTTCCAATTAAAGTAATTTGTTTTCACTTTATTTTTTTACTTGACGCAATAAAAAAATAGAAAATATATCCCCCCTCCTTGAAGACAAAGAAGAAGAACAACCACTTAATTTTTGATGATGAAAAAATTCCTACAAAAACTTTAAAAATATCTTTACAAAAAAGGGGTGGTGATGATGGTGTGATAAAATGGATGCTTCTTTTGACGTGATACCTGTTTTTAACAGTTCAAGAAAATTTTTTTTGAAAACATGTCGGTGATTGTTTTTAGTACTAAAAGAAAAAATAATAAAAAGTTTTTTTATAATTCAGCAGGTGTTACGGTAGAATCGGATAAAATTACAGTATCCCAGTTTCACTTTTTACAAAAGGAGTTTTTCATTTTGTAGACATTTTGATATCGGCCGATCGAGAACATCAAAATTCTGGGTCATTCTACCGTAACCCTGTTTGGCACTGGGATATCTAGACCGAGATTTTTTTAAACAAAGATCATTTATAATTCGAGCATAAGGAATTCACATTTCCCGTATTTGATTTTGAAATTTATTTTGATTTGTTGAACCTGATCCCTGAAATTTTGCTTTAAACTCAAATTACGATTAAAATTCAGGGATCTGATTGAAAAAATAAAAATAGTTTTAATGAATCCACATCAAACTGAAGAGCAAATTTTGTGGGACGTTTTGGCATTCGTTTTTTAAAATTCTCTCGACAAAAAATGTTGATTCCTCGAGGAGAAACACTTTGCCAAGCGTCCCACAAAATTTTGCTTTCTCTTTGCAAAAAATTTCATGTGAATCTGGCTCTTTTTAACTGGAAAAAATAGGTTTTTAATATTAGATAAAATTTTAAGATTTTATATGGAAGAAAAATTTTTATTGTTCATCTAAAAACTTTTGGCCAAGTTTCTGATTCTCGAATTGTCAGACTGTACCAGTTCAAATAAAAAAGTAATTTCCTATTAACAAACTTTAAAATTTTTGTCAAACTTTTAGGAGATTTTATAGTTTTTTGAGTTGGGTTAAATAAGAATGACTAAGGATCAGTTAAACGCAAAGAAAGGCAAAAGCTATTCCCGGCTCTTTGGTCCATGCTTTGCTTTACTTTTCACGGGCTCGGATTTGACCTTGCCAGAAAAAATCGACCCATTGCCATATTGAATATGAAATTCAAATTGTTTCAAAATTTTGAGATAAAAAATTTGACACAGACTTTTTAATTTAAATTTCTTGCATTTAAATCTCATTTGCTTCTTCCCTCTAATTTTTCTCGGTTATTGTTGTAATTTATCTGTAATTACACAATTTTTTAAATGTTTTTAATTTAAAGAAAGTCCAAGAAAAGTATTGAGCAAAACCGTGTAAAGAGAAAGATATAAGCAGCTTGGTGGTTTTCTTTTCTTTCTTTCATTTTTTTCATGGACAAAAAAGGATTAGATAATTTTATGAATTTTTGTTTTTCATTTCGAATGAGAGCGAGAAAGGGAAAGAATTATATCCTTTTTCTTTTTCTTTTCAGGTCAAAATCCGACTTAAGCTAAAATAACTGAACTTTTAAATCTTTTCTTTTCCTTTCATAAAAAAAACAAGGATAGATACAGTATGAAAGTGATTGGAAGAATCCTAAAATTTTTAAAGTTTTTTTTAAACCAAAAATGTGTGCCATTTTTGTGCACTATAATCATAGTTTAAAAACAGAGATAAAATTTTAAAAGTGATGAAAAATAAAAATTTTTTGTATTTTACAATTTTTTACGAAATTTTTAATGTCTTTTTTTTTAAAATAAGTGCGACTACCGTAATCACAATTTTCTCATTTTTGTAGGCGTGGTAAAAAATAAATATATATTTTTATTCGTGTTGATGAAATTGGATATTCTTTTTTTTCATGATCATCTAAGCTGATTTCTTTTTCATATCTACTTTTTTCAAGGACTTTTTTTTTCAAATGGATAAAATTTGTTTTGTTGTTCTGTTAAAGTGGTAAGTAATATATTTTTTTTTAAAAAAGTGTGCCTTTAGAGGATTTTTGACGTTTTATTTTTTATTCTTACAGTTATGAAACCATATTCAATTCGGAATAAAACTCCTCCATCAGGAAGTAGTAGCAGCAGTGGAAATAATACAAGACAATCTAATCCTGTGTTAACAACTGATAACATGGCAACATTCATTCATCCAATGTCAATTTTTCATAACTCCAGGGCACAAAGCTTGCCAACTATAAATGCAAGTTTCTCCTTTGTCAATCTTTTAAATTTCGCTTTTTTGTAGTTTTTAAAATTTTTTAACATCAGATTACAATCAGGGCTGTCCGGGATCCCGGATCCGGGGTCCCGGAATCCCGGATCCCGGCCATTTTTCCGGGATTTTTGTCCCGGATCGGAATCCTGGATTTTTTGCCGGGATTTTTCGGGTTTCCGGGACTAACTTTTATATCAAAACCTTCGAAAAAATCAAATTTTTTGCTTATTTTTAAGCATAAAATTGAATTTTGTTCTCAAAAAAGGAGTATAAATCAAAAACTATTTTTATTGTTTTAACGCAAAGACATAAATATCGAACCTTTTTAGGAATCAGATTTTTTCCAAAATTTTTTACATTTTAAAAAAGTTTTGGAAATCAATTATTTTATCTGAAATGACTTTTTTGTGATTTTTAGTGATGATTTTCTTCTTTATATTGCAAATAAGTCGCATTTTTTTCATTTTTATCTAAAAAAACACTGTAATTGGCAAAATCCCGGAATCCCGTCCCGGAATCCCGGATCCCGGAGGTCGTCCGGGATGTCCCGTCCCGGATCCCGGATCGGCCAAAAAATCGAGTCCCGGACAGCCCTGATTACAATAGAGCCTAGACAATGTTGATGTTTTAAAATCTTTCTATTTCCCCATTCCCAATCCTGAATTTGACCAATCATAGAAATCAGCAGCATTTTATTTTTTCGAAGATGCCGCCTTTGATCTTGTGCAGATGCCATTTGCAGGCATCTGCACAAGATCAAAGGATCTTAATGATTTGCCATTTTTTCTATTTTTTAAAAGGGGTAACAGCATTTCGTACAAGTTATTGTTGTGTCCGAAACAAAAAATCAGGCTAAATGCATTGTTCTTTGGGCCTTTGAGAAAAAAAGAAAGTGCAAGATAGACATTGCATTTGGATGTTAAGGAATTCTCAAGAAAAAATTCAAAATTCGTAGAATCAACAATTATTTATTGAATAATAATTCAAATAACAATCCCGAACCGATTCTTTAAAAAGTCAAAAACAATTCAGCGAGAAGGTGATGGTGAGAAATGAACATTAATTCTACTACCAAAACATAAAAATCTTCGCAGAAACTAAATTACAAATATCTAATACAGTAATTTTTTAGCTAGCATATAGTAATCCTGAACTTGGACTTGAAGGTGGCCTAATTGAACACCCCTCCTCAGGGCTTGAATTGTCACAGGTAAGTTTCTTTTTAAGTTTTGCAAAGCATTAAAAATTTGCATAAATGTGTAGTTGTTTTATTTTATCAACAAATATAGTAATGCGTTCTAAAAATCAAATTTGAACTTATTATTTTAAATTAACCAATTTTAAGATTCCTGGTCCATCTCGAATTACTCCAACTGTCCCAGAGTATTCCCATAGTTTATTGAATACCCTTAACTACAATAATGCTTCTTCAATTTTATCCTTGCCATTTTTGGCATTGCCACCGATGAGCTTTCCAGATTATCGAAGAAATATCAAATGTGCAATTTGTGATGAAGTTGTAAGCTTTATGCAAATTTTTTAAAATAATGCTAAAATTTGCATAATGTCTTTTGCAACTGTGGAAGGATTGTTTTAGGATATTTTATTCAAATTTCAAATTACAAAAATAATAAAATCTTAGAACATTTCCCACAAATAATATTTTTAGGCCACTGGAAGGCATTACGGTGCAGCCTCCTGTTTTGGATGTAAATCATTTTGGAGACGATCAATTTATTCTCAACGAAAATATCGTTGTAAATTTGAAGGAAAATGTGAGCTTCGAAAAGCTCCACATCAAAATTTATGTCGAGCTTGTCGATTGCGGAAATGCTTCGAAGTTGGAATGAATCCTGAAGGTAAGAATGGTAAATTAAAAAACATAGCTTATATTAAAAAAGGGATGGGGTTAAGTGATTTTTTCAATCCCTGATTGTCAGGTTTTTACAACATGAACCTGATAAAAAGGATTTCGTACAAAAACGTCGGCAAGATTACTTTTTGGAGTGGACCGAAACCACTTTTTTCAAAGGGAACGTCTTTGATCTTGTGTCTATGGCGGTAAAAGATCAAAGAATTTTTAGAATTTTAAAAGGAGCAAGTGCTTTTGATGAGCTACCCAGCTGACTCCGAACCTGATAATCAGGGTGTTTTTGTCATAACAAATTCCTTCAAATCTGTTTTCGTTTCGGGATCCTAAAAAACAAAAAAATACGCAACCGCTGGGCTCCTTTGATAATTTGAAAGTTTTCGGACATTAACTTTCGTGAGAAAGAAATTTTAGAAATTTTACATGTTCCAAATTAGACTCTAAAAAGGTCGTTTGAGCCAAAATTCCAAAATTTTCGAATTTTAGGAATTTTATAGTTTTACATAATTTTTTGTTTGCCAAGAATTTGTGTTTTCATCTTTGCTCTTTTAAAATAAATAATTTTCGGATATTACTTATTAAATTAATTAAAAAAGTAATATTTAAAAGTAACATTGAATTTTTGCATTTGAATATTTCCTTTTTTTAAGCTTAAAATATTATATTTTTTCTTGGATATTTGCTTATTTATTCACTTTTGTAGTTTCTCTGAAATTTTCATCCTCTTAGAGGTTGTCTTATTATATATTTTAATTTCATAACTAATTAAACATCAAATATGAACAATAATTGTTCCTTAAATTTAAATATTAGTTTTTTACGTTTTGTCTTTTAAAAATTTGAATAATGAAAAGATTGGTACAAAAACAAGAAAATTTGCATAGATATTAGTTTGTTTTGGATAAGCTTTTAGTTTTTCGTAAGCTAGATTAAACCAAGGATTTAGGATAATTTTCTTTTTTTTGCGTCAAGTAATACAATATTTTTGAAAGGTACTTGTTTTTCCTTATTTTGACTTGCAAAGGCATATTTCGATTTTTAAAACATCAAAAATAAATTATTCTTTTAGTGAAATGTAATATTTTTATTATTACTAATTTTTGAATATTTTTAGCTATACAATTGGAACGCGAACAAAGTGTCCCAAACGAATTCGACCATTTACAATTTGATCAACCGATTCTTCCCCTTCAAAGAATTACAACCATTGCACAACTTGTACGGTTAGTTTTGAAATATTTTTTGTTTTAAGTTTGAAAAAAAGATTATGCAAATTTTCATCTGCAGACAATATGCAAGGTTTTAGTTGCGCGAAAATTGCAAGATTATATCTGCATGCAACATGTGCGTTTTTTAATGCATGCAACATGCAACCTGTTTTTAACATGCAACATGCCATCTTTTAATTGCATGCAACATGCAACCTTTTGTTGGCATGCAATATGCAAAATTTTCAAATCTATGCTAAAAAATTCTTTTGCATATTCCTTGCAGCAAACAATTTTCTCTCTTTTTTCTAACAATTTTTTTACAGAAACCCTTTCCAACTTGTCCAACATCATGAACAAGTTTGTAAACGTGCCGATGAGCAACCGATGATATCCCAAGATTTATCAAGTAGTTCAAGTGGATCCTCAGAATCTCAAATCAAAACAATTTCTTTTGAACATGCCTTTTTTAATCCAACTGCATTATGTCCAAGAACAAAAGTGAGTCTTACTTTAATGGGCTTTCTATTATTAATTTTTCGTTGTTCAAATATAAAATTTAATTTATTTGAACAACGAAAAATTCAAATAAATTAAATGTTAAACCAGATTTAATTTCATAATCTTAGATTGAGGATTCATCTATTATTAATGAGGACATAAAGCATAGTAACGCCCCAGGGACACGAATGTTTCAAAAAATCGGCGGTTTCTCATTTTAGTACCACTTTGCCAAAAAGTTTATTTTCTAGTAGATGCGAGTTATTTTGTGTTTAGGATACTTGGTTAATCTAATAAAAGTTATTCTACCGGTTTTTTTGATGGTAAGTAATTTTACCATCAAAAAATCACTTTTTGGCAAAGTGGTACTAAAATGAAATGCCGCCGTCTTTGATCTTTTACCGCCATCGGCATGAGATCAAAGATATGTACCATGGAAGTGAAAATTTGCATATTTCGGCTTATTAAGTTGATAATGATTTTTTGTTTTTTGAAATGATCCCGAAAGCTCTTTGAAATATACAACTAGCTAGAAGGAATTCAACAACACTTTTTGGGACTTTATCATTTTTACCTTCAATCTTTTTGCTCATTTTGACTTTTTTAAAAGCAAAAATAAAAACTGATTAGCCTTTAAATACCTTTTTAAAAATTTTGGTGATTGTGATGATTATTATTTTTAGCTAAATCCATCCGGAACCCGTGTCGCTGCAATCAATGACATAATAGAAGATTCAAAGCGTTGCTTCGTTCTATACTCTGATTGGCTACAACCATTAGCAGAATTTCAAAATTTATCTAAAGAGGATCAAGTACGTAATTAATTAACATATTATTTAAAAAATATAGTTTGACTTTGTAATATATACATATCCAGTGTAATTTCGATTTTTTTTACTAAAATTAATCAAACAATCCTTCAAAAAAAACAGGGAATTTATGAGATTGTTTTAAAAGTTCAAAAATCTTATAGGGATTTACATATCTGTTTGTTGTATGTCACTTTTTTATCCACAATAATATATAAAGATCAAAAGTTGAGATAATCCTTTTCCAAAGCTATTATGTATGTTTTTTTAGGTAATCCTTGCAAAACGAAGATTTTCAATTTTTCATTGGTGGATTTGTAGTTTATGGACAATTGACACAAAACGAAATGTTTTTTGTTACTCAAATGGCGCATATTTTCCACTGGATGCAAATGCCCAATGCATCAGTGATTCATAGTAAATTAATTTTCTTTATTTTTGGTTTTAATTAATTATCCAAATTTTTAGTTCTATGATTGAAAAAATGTTCAAATTATTTATTGAACCTATGAGGGCATTAAATTTGAACCTCGTCGAAAATTGTTTACTTTTTTCGCTGGCACTTTTTCATCCAGGTAAGTTTTCGTCTATAAAATTTGAATAAATATCCCTTCAGGGATACCGTATCATTACCCAAAATTTGCATAATTTTTTTTGAAAAAGACTATCGCATTAGGATTTTTTGACGGTTAAAATAATGGTCAACTTTTAAAGATTTTTTATTCAAATTTCGGATGATCATCCCCTGAGGGGATATTATGCTTATATCCGCAAAACCGAGATTTCCTCAAACATTTATCTATAAATAATGTTAAATTTTTTAAAACTTCAATTTTCCCTCGGAGGCATATCTCGTTTATAGATGTGGATTTACAGTTATCAGAATATTTATCATGCAAATTTTTATCCCTTAATTTTTCAGAACCTCTTTTATCCCCAGTTGGACAACAACATCTACAACGATGTTATGATAATTTTGTAAAATTATTGTATGAATTTATTGCAGAAAGCAAACGATCTTCGATTATGCTTTTAAATGAAGCTTTACAACATCAAACAAATTTTGAATCCGCAAAACGAATGAGTGAAATTATGGGGCTGCTAAACACTTTGCAAGCTGTAAGTTTTTTTCCCTCGAACAAGGATGTCAGAAGGATTTTACTTCGGAGAGGATAGAAACCCTTTTTGAGGGGTCGCATTTGATCTCTTTTGTCGATGGCGTAAAAGATCAAAAGGGTGCTTTATGATTTCGAAAAGGGCGTGCTCCTCTGGTGTCTGATATTACCGACATACTTGTCCTCAAAAATCTGTTGCAATTAATTTGAAACTCTAATTTTATTATGCAAATTTTCAGTGCACATTTTTGAATTTAAATAATGAAGGCTCACTCCCTGATATTTTACATATCGTTGATTGATAATTAAAGATCATTTTAAATTTATGTGCAAATATATGTGTTTTAATGCTCAATTTTAACAAAGTAAATAAACTATTATAATAAAATGATTTTCAAATTTATTTTTTACGTCAATTTTTGTCAATTATGACACAAAATATCATCATCATTAACTAAAATGGTATTTAAATTTTTGTAGGAAGCTTTTGATATTATTTTTGTAAACATCTTATCAATTACATCACCTTTACACAACAAATTTGTATATTTCTATTTATAGATGTTCTAGAAAAAATTTGCTCAAAATTGATTTATTTTAGGATCTTGGTTTTTTTCTAATATGTAATAATCTTTTTTGGCAGAAGCATGTCATTTTTTCGGAAGTTGAAATTACAGAAATTGCTAGAAAAGAATACAAATTTGCCCTTAGAGAAAAAATTAATGAATCCTTTTTTTAGTGTTCATTAATTTTTTCAAAGAAAACTGTAAATTTTAACAATAGAATTCAATTTCTTTATTACAATTTTTTATATGTTTTTAAAAAGATCTTCAATTCCAATGTTATCGACTATACGCAAATTAATTTAACAATTGATTTGGAAATTTTAACTTTTTATGAAAATCGTATTTAAGTAATATTTTTACAATGTTAAAAATGCAAATGTTTGACATTACAGTCACTTTTTTAAAAACTTGCTTATGCCATGATATACAGTAACTGGAATTCATGTGTTGTTAAATATGCTTTTTCAAACACGATTGCGCAAAAAAAACTGAAAACATTTCTTGGCATAAATTTGTACTAGAATTCTTGAGCACTTATCAGATGCCGATAAGTTTGGTAAAGACCTCAAAAACTGAAGTCGTATTTGGTGTAATTACGTCCCCTAAACATAAAGAAAAAAATATTTTTGGTACGTAAACAAGATAAAGACTGTAATTCTATATTTTTCAATGTAATGGAAAAAATGTAACATTCAAATCTCAGAAAATATAAATCCATAAGCGTATCATTACATCCAAACAAATGTTAAAGCTTTAAATAAAATAAATCTAAATATTTTTCTAAGGTGATTACAATTTTTTTGACTGTCATCAAACAAATTTTTTTCACATTTATTGTATATCATGGCATCTAAATGAGTGAATAGGGCCATTTGGTTATGCAAATTATCAAAGCTATATATGGAAGTGGCATATATCTCAAATTGTGCAAATTTTTCAAAACTTTGATTTGAAAAAAAAAATGTAGCAATTTTTTTGCTTATGCAAATTTTTATGATGGAATTTATTTAAAGCAATATCTCGGAACTGATTGGTAAATTATGCAAATTTAAAAAAGGTATTTGCAATCAAGGATATCAATGGAATTTTGCTTCAAAGGGGGCGGAAATTATTTTGAGGGGAATTGTCTATGATCTTTTGAAAAAGGGGGGGGGGGGGTAAGATATCAAATGGTTTTTAAGGTTTTGGAGGGGGTTCCTGATATCCCCCTGCTAACGTCCCTGTTTGTAATTATGCAAATTTTTTCAATATTTATTCGTCAAAATCAAACAATTCAGGTAGAGTTTTACAGTACAAACTAAGTTGCAAAAAGAATTCATTCATGAGGCTATCAACTTCCTAAACAATAAAGATTACTGTAACTTTAGATTAATATTGATAAAAAAACTTACAACAAAATTTGGGAGAAACATTAAAAGATTACCAATTCGGATGGAAGCATCTGCAACAGATTTCATATTTTCAATATTATAAATGGTTACAGTACCGATGATTCGATTGATAAAAGATGTCATGAGATTTTTGACTTCTTTCGGATTAGAGGAATTTATTATTGAAGTTGTTGCAATCGCCAAAATAAGAAAATTGGCCATTTCAAAATCGTTCAAATTAAGATTTTCAAAATGTTTGATAATTTCAACGACTCGCTTCCAAGCTGATTCTGATAATCTGAAAATTGATGATGAAAAAAAATTGATTTTTATAATCGAGGAATATATGATAAGAATTTAATATTTATATTATCATCAAAAAAGAATAAATAAGCTTTTAATCACTGTTTATTTGACGCAACAACCGGAACGTTGGTGTTGTTGCGACAAATATTAGAGTGTTCCAAAAAATTTTTATGGAGGAACACTTTGTCAAGTGTAAAAAAAAAACAAAATTTATGGAACACCATGATAAACAGGGGTGGCAGCAGAGCAATATTACGAAAATTCAAAAAGTTTTGTTGAACATCAAAGAGCTGACTGCGGCGTCACAGCGAACTGACAATTGATTTTTTGGCAGAGCGTCAAAATCAAAAAATGCAAAAAAAGTGCATGTTTGTTTTTTATCGCAAATAATTTCTTTTTCACCCGTCGTTTTTTTAATCCATGGTTTTAAAAGATTCAGCACATTCGACTCTATCGAGTGACAGTTGACTTTTGTTCAAATTACTGACCATTTTAAAAATTTTTCAAAAATACTGTTTTTCACCGTATTTTTGCACATTTTCATGGTCTTAAACTTGTATAATTGTTGTATATTCCTCAATTATGCATGGAATTTATTTAAAAATAATTAAAAAATGTGTTATAAACACAGAATTCACTTAAAAACGGAATATTGGAAGATTGCTATCAACTACAACAATAGCTATAGTATAAAAAGCAATGTAAAACTTAATTAAGTTTAAATATTGGATATTGCTGTTCATGCATCTTACATAACATTTTTATATATATTAAATCAATAAATTAAAAGAAAAACAAATCTGTCATGTCGAAAGATACTAAACTTTTTGATTATAAAATATTTAAAAAAAACTTTTTTTGTTGACAAAAAACAATAGAAAAAAGCGAAAGTTCCTGATTATCAGTTATTTGCGGTTCGCGAACTTTCTTGCGAAATAATAAAAAATGAATCAAATGAAAGATCTTCTTTAAACTAAAATTTGTTAAGCTACATTTTATGCATTGTTAACCTTTGGTGAGTTGAAAACATTTTTCAACATTTTCAAAGAAAGGATGTCGAAAAAGGTTATTTTTCTCTATTGCAGATTACAGTATCTTAATCCACGAGAAAAAGTTACTCAAGGGATTCAAAGAATTTAATTAAGCTCTGTTTTTAGAGACAACGAAAAAACCGTTTTTAGCTATTTCGAAAATTTGTTTTATTTCTTTTCTGAAAGGTGTTATCAAAATGAAACAGCTTAAAGGTTTTACATTTTTGATTTGCTGAATTTTGGCTTCCTCGCGATTTGGAAACAGTTGAAAAGCCGCAATTTTTCTTTGATCTTTTGTTAAAAATGAAAATTTATTTTCAAGTTTTTTGGGGGACTGCAAAGTCGGAGTCACAAATAGTTGAGTAGGAATTTTAACAACTTTTTTAAGCAAATTTTAAAAAAAGATGATATTGGCCCATCTATATTACAGTAATTGTTTTACTAACTACTGTTCACAAAATCACCAGAGATTTTAAGCCTTTTATTTTTTTAAAGACATTGTTTTTTATAGTTGTAGAAATATCGCTCTTTTTTTAGTTTTTATAGTTTTTTATAGCCGCCAATAAAGTAAATATTTATTGACATTTAAGGAAAAAAAATTGATAAATATTATTTATTACATCTATTACCTTTGTATTGAAGATTTATGTGGGAATAATATGGTTGAACTGTTATACCATGAAAGAAATCCTTCCTGCGTCAACAAAGTATAGCTTCCATCAAAATGATAAATCCGATTTTGTGATAATCCATTTGATTTTACAGTATTATGAAGCAACTGCAAAACGCACCATGATCGAAGGCCTCTTTTCTTTTTCTTCAAAAATAATTTAAATAGTTTTTTTAAAATTATCATCTTAGGATGGTGGTATAATTACTGTAATTTTAATAAAAACCTCAAAAGTGGCTACCTATTTTTATCCTATTCTAATTCCCATTACTGTAGGCAAAATTGCATAAAGAAATCCATAAGGATAAAGATGTTCAAAGCGCGAAAGCATTTACATAAAAAGGAATCCAAAAATTTGCATAAAAATTTAAATTTACTGTAGATTTCTGAAATCCTAATAATTTGCTACCTCAAATACCGAAATACCTTTGCAAATCGCAAATGAGATTAGGTTTTGCTAAGATAAGTATGGTTTTTATGCCAATGAAAAACTTGCATTCTTATTTTCTGTACTGAAAGTACAGCAGCTTTTTCCTACGCTTTGCTTGCGTTATTGTTTTTTAACTTTTTTCTCTTTTGAAAATTATTGACAATCAAGGAAAAAGCTTTTTTCTTTCACAAAGAATAAAAAAGAACAACAACAACGTATTTTCCTGATTTTCATTAACTTTCATAAGTTTTTGAAAGTGTTTTTTCCGTTTTTTAATGTTTTTGTCATTTTTGTACATTTTTTGACATTTTTGGCCTCTTTTTGATTTAATGGCCTGAAGTGGGTATTGAAGTTGGGTATATGAAATTTCCCATACTTATTAATGACATATAAGATTATTTAAAAATGTATATGGTGTCACCATGCACCGCTGGTGCACCGATTTACAGGTCCCGCAAAAACACCAAAAATTACCAAATTACAGTATTTCGACCTCATTTCAATTGCTGTTTTAGATATTGTAATGGGTTCAAATGCCCTAAATATGATAAATATAGATGTTAAAACTATGGTTTAATCATTCGAACATTATAAAACTACAAAATAAAAATTTTTTCTAAGCAAAAAAAGTTTGTGTCAAAACTTTTGAACACCAAATTTTTAAAAAAATTCGAAACTTTTCGTGTAAAGACCCTCAGGGTATAAAGTTGTGTCTTTCGGATAGCCCCTAGATAGGCTTTCAAAATATAGTTAAGGTTCATAAATGACACCTTACTAGAAAAAAAGTTTTGGTGAAAAAACATTTTGTGTCAAAACTTTTGAACGCTACTGTATGTGTCGTGTTTCGTAACACAGTTTGTCACGAAGAATCGCGAATTGTATGCAAATTTATACAGCAAAATATGCTTTCTCTCATTCTCTCTCTTTCTCTATAAATAATCCTCGTTACTCTCTTTCTATGTTCATATATACTTTTTCTCTCATACAATAAATACGAAACTTTATCTCTCTCTCTCATACACATACATTCTGCTACGGCGTTCAAGGATCCCCGTAACACAGTTTACAAAAAAGGTAAAAGGACGGATCCGGGGGAGGAAACGTTTTTAAACTATGTACTACAAAAGAAATTTAGAAAATCAACATATATTCAAAAATCATCAATTTAAATTCACAAAGCCCATAAATGAAAATATAAATTTTCAAAAATTTGTATGTTACATGTTACAAAACTTTCCAAATTTGGTTACAAATTAGATATTAAATTTTGTATGTTTTTAACCCCCTCAATCACAAACATCAAGTTAACCCATAAAAAATGAAAACTTACAACTGCTGCATGATGGAAATATTCCATTAATTGGGTGTTTATCAAAAATTGTTTGAATATCAAATTTTCATGTGAAACATTTTGCATCGTCTTTGAAAAATTTGATACGAAAACTATTTGCTAAAACGGTAACAAAATTTGCATAAAAATATCTGAAAGTAAAAAAACCTGTTTTCTATCATGAACTAAAATACTGTAACTACTTAATATTTGTTCCTTAAATTCTTCGATTGTTGTTGAAGGAGAAAGCATTGAGGTTTGATTTTGAAGGGATTTCTTTACCGTATAATCATAGATTCCTAAAATTTAAATGATTACGTTCTTAAAGTTTTTTCTCGATAAAGCTGGTACATGGAAAAAATTCGATATGGTAGATTATGTTTCACGGCTACAGTACATTTGTAAGTTAAGACAACCCTTAAATGATGATTTTTAAACTATGAATTTATAGTTTATTACAGTATCTCATAACAACTGACAAGGTGTCATGAGGTACTGTATCCAGATCAAGGAGGAACAAAAACATTAAGGAATCATTCCGGATTTGATATTTTGATTGGAATTCGGAATTTTGGGACGGGAATTTTATAAAACCCTAATCTGAACCCAAATAGTAAAAATTTGCATATATTTAGAAATACTTTGTTCAAACAACGCTGGATCCCATCAATGCATGGATACCCAACTTTTAGAAATCATTTTATCAGAATTCAAAGTTTTAAAGAATGCGGATTCTGAAGCCGAGAATGCTCGTCACTCAAAATTGTTTCAAATTAGAATATATCTGTCCGAAAAGTTTTAAAAGTTTATTTTATTATTATTATTCAAAGATTTTTAAAAATTTGCATAAACAGATTTTTTCTCAATCTAACTTGTTTTTAAAGTAAATTCTACTAATTAATTAATTATTTGCATGCCCTAACGTAAATACAAAAATTAAATCTGTACAATTACCTATAGGATCCATTCCAACACTATGACATCTTTGAAAACGGCAAGATCGGCATAAAGTTTGGCCATTTCTTTGCATTGAACAATTTCGATTAAATTTGCATTCATATTTTCGTTTATATGCGATCGAGCGACGAAAAAATGATTTACAAGCTGAGCAGGAAGTTACACCTAAAACTCCCCAATGATGAGATAAGCAAATTTTTGAAAAAAAGGTAGAAAAACTGCAAAAGGATTTTATGCAAATTTCTCCAAAAATGAAAATTTGCATAAAAATGATCCATGCAATTCTCTGTCAAAAAAGTAATAAAACTGCAAAAACATGACTTATGCAAATTTTTCCAAAAAAATGCAAATGTGCATAGATAGGTTTTTGCAAATTTTTTAAAACAAGAAAAAAATTTGCATAAAAACGGCATGCAAACTTTCTAAGTAGTTTCAGGGGTCGTGTTACCGTACCATAGTGTCTGCCTTCAGCCTAAAAAAATTTATCATTAAATTGGCAAAAAAAATTCAAATTAACTACCGTACCCTTCGATCACAGACTGCACAAGTTTGTTGGGGAATTGTTCGAGCAGACGAAGATGAGGAAGTTGAAGGTGGATGCATTTCTTGGAAAATTAAAAATGTCTTGGCAAGAAAAAAATCAAGGCAAAACAAAATTATTAACAAAATTTTTGAGGCATTTATTTATTTTTGTAAGTGTTTTTAAACTTTTGTAGAAAAAAAATAAATATAAAAAAAATATAAATAAAGATTTATTATTACTGCTTATTTTTTAACCACCATTGGCAACAAAATTTATAAAATTTCTCCATTCTTTTTCTTCTTCTTTTTTCATAATCTATTGTTTTAATTAAGTATTTTTCTTTTCCATCTTTATCTTTATTTACTGTCGTAGATAGAAAGAGAGATAAAGAAAAGCTTTAATATTTTTAGCTGCTTCCAAAAAAAATTGTATATTTATTAATCGGGGTGGAGAAGGAAGGGCAGGACTTCTCTCTTTTTTTTTGATGACGAAGATTGCGTTTCTGTAAATATAATAAATAAATATAATTCCTTGTCGCATTTTGCCAAAGAGATAAAGATTGAGAAGGATAGAAAGATTATGATTTAAATATTATTTGCATATGTGTGTGTCCGATATATAAGGACATATATCCCTAGCGCTTAAGCTTAAGCTTATCAAAAGCGAATATGCTTTACTTTAGAAAATAGGCTTTATTAAAGATAAAACAAAATCTTTGATAAAACGTAGAAGGATAGAAAGATTTATTTACAAGTGCCAAATTCATAAAAATTACTGCTAATCTGATACTTGCCGATGGCAATGGATAAAGCTTTTTGGAAGAAGATTTGTTATTGCTGCTGTTGTTGATGATGACAGATAAGAAAGATACCCCTCTATTTTTTGTATCCCATATAAACATGGAATTTATCTATCTTTTTTGGTGCGATAATCAATGATCAAATTGATACAAAAAATAGATGATTCCCCCCAGCTTTAAGAAAGATAAAAAAACATTTTTTCAAATTTATATCCATCTTTTTTTTTTGACGTTACATGTACAATGTTACGGAAATAGAAAAAAACAGAATTGTAAATAAATATACTGTAGATAAGATTTATATGTATTTGTATTAGTAAAAGAAGCTGCGTCGTCAAATCTGCTGTTGTCGACGCAGTTAATATTGGAATGGGCTTGGAAAGGAATGAAATCTGAAGATTTTCCTTTATCCCAGCAAAGATATAAAAAATAGGATCTTCAAGGACAAAAGAATGTTAGAGCGGGATTGAAGAAAAAAAAGATACTGTATTCTTTGGGAAAACCCAGTAAACATATAATTTTGGAAGGAGTCTGATTGGCTGCCTAATACAAGTGTATCTTATAACTAAAATCTGGCGCTTTGGACAACACGACTGTTGCTAGGGCATGCATAAAAACAGACCCGTTTTTACCTAACAAGGGACCATTTTGAGATGGTACACTCAGATTTTTTGGTTGTGTGGGTTCGTTAGTACCCCTCGAGCAATAAAAAACCCCTCAAACATTAGCTGCCCTTTTGGGGTTTTCTCAATATAACAGAGTATTGAAGTTCAAAAACCCATGACCCTCGGGTCGAGAGAAAAAGTTAAAACAGTACTATTCTCGTTTTTAGACTTTTGTATATCTCGAAAGGGGCACTTTTGTCGTTAACGCCCCCCTTCATCTTGCGAACACAAAATTTTTGGAATGAAGCAAATTTGCATTTTCGATTTTTGTTAACAGTATAAAAGCTTTCGATGACGTTAATTTCAGGCTTTTTTTACATGTTCACTCCTTTGCTGAACGGTCGTCATTTTGCTCTCCATCTTGCAAAACTTTTCTAAGTTTCGTTCTTCAACAGTGTTTTTGCAAGTTTGTGTTTAAACTTGCTGAACATTGTTGAAGAAAAAAACTTAGAAAAATTTTGCAAGATGAAGGGGGGCGTTAACGACAAAAGTACCTCGAAAGGTACTATCAATTCCCACATATACAGAAAAAATATCTAAGATCACCAATTTTTTGTCTACAAGTTAGCCGTGACCCCTGATCGTGAATTTTTGAACTTCAATACTCTGTTATATTGGCAAAGCCCCAAAAGGGCAGCTAATGGTTGGGGATTTTCTATTACTCCAAGAGTACTCCGCATCAACAAAGAAATTTAGGAGTATTATCTCAAAACTATCCCTTGAAAAACAATTTTTTTTAAATTCTCATAGGAGATATGGTAATGCAACCCAAAATGAAGTGTCATTGGCATGCAAAAATATGCCATAAATAAAAATTTGGATTTAGCCCCTCCGGTGTCACAAAAATCTTTCTCCACTAATAAGCTTATTGTCAAATTAGGTCAACAATTGTTAGGGTAATTATTACCCTTTGGTGACAAAAAATCACGTCCTGTGATATACATGCGATTGTGTAATGGATTTACGAAACGTGTGGTTTACAAGATTACAGTACATCAAAGAAAGGTAAAAAGATGACAATCAAGTACTGTTGCAAGTCCGACTTTGTGGAGTCAAAGACGAAGAAAATTTTTGCTAAAAATACCAAATAGAAAACGCCACTTTCCGATTTTGAATTTTAATATAAAATGTAACCATTCAAAAAAAAATATATCATCAAAAAAAACAACACAAATTGTTCCAGTGGGACTGTTTTTGCTTTTTGTTTATTAATCTTTAACACAAAAATAGAAAAAAAAAGAGATTCCATTAAAAATCAAAATCATTTTCATTCATTTGGGGGGTGGAAGATTTTGATGTTGTTGTTTGTTGTTCCATCTTCTAAAAATGGATATTAAATGATGTGAGTTTTTAATCAAATTTATTAAAATTTCTATTTCTGTTTATTAAATAGAAGATAATACAAAAATAAAATCATCAAAAATATGTGGAACAAAAGTGTGAAAAAAAAATTCCACCAGACTACATACTTCTTTACATTCCATAACCTTATTAATACACTATGGTGTTGCAAAGAAGCATGGTATCTGATGTGGAATAATTAAATAAATAATATGCTGATATTAATTTTAATAAATTACATTAATAAAATAGTACAGTAATAATTTCTAAATAGTTACAACATTTTCCAAAAATAGCCATTTTACAGTAATATGTTAAGTACAAATAATTTAAATATTATCATAACAGTAATAAATTCATGAAAGTGATGCAATAATGAATCAGAATATACTAATTCCAACAATCAGGGACATCAGAAGAGCAGGACACCAGGAGCATTTTCGAATCCTTTGATCTTTTACCGCCATCGGCACAAGATCAAAGACGACCCCTCGAAATGGTTTATGTTCCATATAAAATGTTTCTTTGGGTAATGAAAATTTGCATATCCATTACCCAAAGCAAATATTGTTTTGCTGAAAAACAACAATAAAAAATAAAATAACCTTTGGCATTTTATTTTTAAAACCTTTCAAAAACGCCTTCATTTTTTCTGTTCTTGTCCGAAAATAAATATGGAACAGTTGTTGCTGATGAAAAATATTTTGGAGCATTTAACAGGTGTCTTTTTTTTTGTTTTTTGTCCATCTGTTTATCTGTTCTGCAAGCGGGGGTTTAAAAAGATGTTGAAAGAGGTTAGTGGAAATAGAAAAAATTTGCATAAAGTTGAAGCAAAAATTTTGAGCTGTTCTAAAAATTTATGTTTTATACAAATAAGAATTCCTACAAGGCCGTAATGTTTTGGAATTCAAATATTTGCATACTGGTTAACAAAAAATTTGCATAAATAATTTTGGACAATAGAATATTCTAAAATTGGAACTTGTAAAATTCAAGTTTTGTTGTAATTGCTCTAATTTTTGAAAATCATCTTCGGTCTTTTTTGACCCTCAACAATTAATCCATCAACCTTCGATAAAAAAGCTTCTTGACCTTTTGCTTCCTTCTGCAACAATAATAAAAATTGTAGCAAAATTACGCAAATTTACGTCGCTAATTTTTTTTGCTTTTTATCCAAAAAAATTAATTTCTGCTTTTTATACTTTTACACGTTTAATTTTAGTTAAAATTAAATACAATGGATTTTTAAAAATATAAAGAAGGAGAGATTTCTGAAAGAAAAAGAAGAAGGATTTTGGAAGAGTACAAAAATATATAACAGGCAATAACAATAATGATTACAAACAAAAAAGGATTTTAAAAAAGGAAAGTGAAAACGCTAAAAGTAGCACTTGAAAAAAAGGGATAATATAAAAAATAATAAAAAGATGAAGGAGGGAGAAGGAGAGCACTTAAAACAAATTATTTTTGTATGATTTGAATATAAAACAAACACCAAAAAAGGGAAAGTATTTTTTATGGTCGAAAAACAATGGTTTTAAACAACGTTATGAAATTACGATTTAAAACTCCTGCAACGAAAAAGATATTACCTACCGTAACAGCATCCTTCAAAGGAACAAAATTTGATATTAATTAGTCATTTAATTTTTCAACCTTAAAAGTGTGATACGGTTTACGAACTTTTTGATCCCAGATTTTCAAGCTTATACAACCATAAACCTGACAATCAGTGTCTTTTTGTCGAGACAAATCCATTTTCGTTAAGAGAATCAAAAAAATGGGAAAAGTTCGACTCCTGAATAAAAAAAACTATAAAAAATTTGCATAATTTGCAACGCTGCCTAAACGCATAAATGTTAAATATTCGATTTAAATACCACATTCTAAAAAGCTAAAAAATAAAAAGGGATTGTCCAGAAATCACGTGACCAAAAAATCGTGATTTTTAAACCCCCTCCCTCCCCCTGTGACCAAAGATCAAAGCTTTTTGCCGACAACATCAAAGCCGGGTGACATTTTGGCTTACCCCCTCCCTCCCCCATCATGGTCACGTGATTTCTGGACAATCCCAAAGGGGGTAACGGTTAACTTATTTTATTTATTTTTTACTTTACACCTTTCCACCCCCGGGATATCAAATATCTTCTCACCTTAAGGCAAATGCCTATGTTTTAAACAAAAAATTTTAGGCTAAAAAGTGTCAAACTTAAAAAAACCAAAAGCTTACAGTATTTTTAAAAGAGTTGTAAGTAATCAAATGACATGTGAAAGTTGCAAATAAACCAAATTTTTTCCGTCTTCATTAAATATATTTTGGAAAATTTGCATACAGTATCGTATGCAAAAATGATAACAAATAACCTAAAATTCCATTTGTCACAGAACTCACCCCAAATTAAAACGAACACATTTTTTGATAATCTTAAAAGACCCTAAAATTCAACAATTTATTTTTACATGCCCTAAAGGCAGGAAAAAGCGCGCCAACCTTTTTTCGTTTTTTTGCATCTTAAAATTATCTTTCTTTTTAGGGTTTTATTTTTGATATATTTCTTTCTAAAAATTTAAATTTTTTCTTCTTCTTAACTCAGTCAGTAGGTCACTTTCTTAAAAATCGATTGGTTGTTTTCTTTCTTTTCGGGGGAATATATCCGTCGTGTTATTTTTTTTCTTCTCTTTCTTTTTTGCAAGCAAATTCACGGGAACGGATTTGTGGATATATTTTTTTCTAGCACAAGATCCGATTTTTTTTGAAAAAAAGAGAGCTTTGAAAAATCCATCTTTCTTTCTTTTCGCAGCAGCAGAAGAAAAATGAAATATTACCACATCTTTTTTTTCAAATCGCCTCCGCAGGTCAAAGCAATAAATTTAAATTAAATATGATTTTAGAAAAATAAATCTAAGAAAATAAATCTAAGAAAAAAATTAAGTTTAATTTTAGAGTTTCAGAATAATTTAAGTGATTAAAGGGGGTGAACGTTAATCAACTTTTTTAATCCCTGATTATCAGGTGTGTGCAGAAGTACGAACCTGACAATCAGGGTCATTTGGCCGAGGCAAATTCATTCAAATCTATTTTCAATACAAGACCCGAAAAAGAGAGTTTTTTTAACATAATTATAAATATTTACTGTAATTCAGATATTCTTATATCAAAGTGTTAATAAAAATAGTAAAAATAATAAGGAGGGGTAGAAAAATAATAGAGTACGGTAAAAAAATTGAAACAAAAACGATGTTTACGGTACATTTGTATATTTTAGTCAAAGATAAAAGAAATAAATAAATAAATATCAAACAGAAGAAAGTTTAACTTTAACCCAACCAAAAAATATTCTATTCTCACATGCATGCCTAAAGTCAAGGCATGCAAAAACTACTTGCTAACTAATAAAAATAAACAATCTTATAAACTTTTTAAACTCTTTTATTTATCCACCCATTTTCTTTTAACACTAACAAGAAAGAATATTTTTAACAATAAAAAAATGAATATTTTTCAACTCTATTCTTTCTTTTTGCTGTTGCTGCGGTAGTAACAAAAAAATATATTAAAAAAATTTGAACATAGAAACGCGAAAGAGAAGCGGGGGCGACAAACAGAGAAAAAAGAAAAAGAAAAAATTTTTAAGGGGGTTGTGATCATCGTTGATGGAAGGAAAAGAAAAGAAGCAAGAAAAAAGTTTATCGACTCCGCCGACGAACGAACTACCTCTTTTTTTGCTGCTGTTGTTGCTGCTACCAAGCAAGCAAGCTAGTAAGCAAGTCTATTTTGTATTTCCTTCTTTCAACTTTTTTCTCCCTTCTTTTTCTTCTTCCCACCGCCGCCGTCATCTTTTTTCTTCGTCCTTCTCTACATCAACGAAAATATCTTTGCAAATTTTTTTGCTGCTTTTCTTTTTGACTTTTTGACCCTATTTTTGTCTATCCACCCCGATTTTAGCTTACCTCCCCCCTTTTCTTTATTTTTTTCCGCCTTGTTTAAATCACCCGAAAAAGTTGCTGCTGCTGCTGCGAACAACCGAACGAACTTTTTTCTTTCTATTGTTTTTCACTCGTAAAAATGAGAGAGGGCGGAGATCTAGCCGGCAGCAACAGCAATTAGAAGAAGTCGAGGCAGCAAAAAGCTTAAGGCAAGCAAGTGAAGCAAGTGCGATGGAACTCATCGATGATGATCGACAGACTAACGAAGAACTGTCCTGCTTGATTATTAAAGTTAAAGCAGCAGCAAGATGGAGTCTATTGTTCGCAAGTTCGTAACAACTACTCCCTGAAGCAGCAACAGATTGTTTCTCGGCTACTGCTTCAGGGGTGGCTGTTACAAACTTGCGAACAATCGGCTGCATCTTGCTGCTTCAACTATAATAATCAAGGAGGGTAGTTCATCGTTAGTCCGTCGATCATCATCGGGGAGTTCCATCACACTTGCTTAACTAGCTTGTTTCAACTTTTTGCTGCCTCAACTTCTTCTAACAACCTCCAGCAACTGTCTAACTGCCTGCCTACCAGCTAACTACCTACTTACTCGTAGTTAACCGCTAACAAATGAAAAATTTGAACTTACCTGAAAAAAAAGTGTTCCCCTTCTTTTTCTTAACCTTAAGCTTTTAAAAGCAGGCCCTCATCAAATTTTCTAGTCAAAACTTTTTGCGCTTCGTTTTTCTTCTGCTGCTGCTGCAACTTCCTCCTACACATCCTCCAACTAACAACTATGAGAAAAGTGAAAAAGGGGCGACTTAAGAATGTTACAATGAAAAAAACCCTAGCTTTAAAAAAATCGCCAAACAATTTTGTCCCTCTTCGAAATTTTCTGCTGCTGCTGATTTTTTTGCTCCCCCATCTTTTTTCCCTCATTTTTAAGTTTTGTGAGTGAATGAGTAGGAGGAGGAGTTCATAATATTAAAACAGAAAAAGAAAAACTTTAACGAAAAATTTTTTTTATAAAAATAGGTTTTAGCCTTTCAATCATTTTTAAAGTTAAAAAAAGTTGTAAACATTTATGTACTATTTTTTTAAAGTGATAAAACAGGGTGGGGATTTTATGGGGGATCTAATAATTTTTGGAGATCTTTTTTAGAAAAAGTTTTTCGATAAACGTTATCATAAATCTTATAAAAATGAGAAACATGAGAAAATTGAAATAAAAATGTATCATTACAGTAATCAAGTTGTGTTGAAAGTTCTTTTTCTAAATAGTAAATACTGTGAGTAATTTAAAAAATTAATGACACCAAAGTTTCAGTTTAATGTAAATAAAAAATTAACAGAAAGTAATTTTTTTAATAAAAAATTTTGGTAGATTAATAATAATTATATTACAGTATCCAGTGTGAGAAAAATTTTAAACTCAGAGGATTGCTTAGATCTGATGTTAGGCGTTTCAATGGAGTAAGCCAAAATTTGATGTTCACCTTCGATGCGGCAAAGATCAAAGGAGAAATTTGAATGAGGGGGAGGAGGGTTGGACGTTTAGAGGAAAGAAAGGTGAGATCTGTACAATCCCTTCTGGCTGTTATCTATGAAAAAAATATAAGCCATGAATTTTTTTCTGTTTAAAGACAAAAAATATCATTTTTTATTTAAATAATATATTGTTTTTCAAATAATTTATATATTAAAAATAAAGTTACATTCAATTTAACAACTCCCAATTAATTACAAGCTTGCTAATGGCTACTTTGAGAAAAAAAAGTTGGTTAAAAAAGTAAAAATTTTTCAGAGACACAGAAATAAAGAAATGTGTACGAATCTGTTGAATAAATAACATCAATTTTCTTTCCTGCAAAAAAATCAAAAAATCAAAAAAATGAAGACATAAAAAAACGTAGAAGTTTTTCTTCACGTTTTTGCGCAGTTTTTGTTTTTTTTATTATTTTTCAACAAAAAACAATGTTCGCCTTTTTTGGGGAAGGATAAAAAAGATTTTTATTTCAAAAAATGAATGAAAAAAAACAGAGTCCGTTTTTTAGATTGTTAAGAGAAAAAGAATCTGGAGTAAATCAAACATATATATTATTTGGATGTCTTGGAAGAAAGAAAGGAACTGAAACCTGCAAGAAGAAGAAAAGAGAGAAGGAGATCAACTTTTTTTTCTTCTGTTTGAAGAGCAGAAACAAAAACCCCAGCAAAAAAAGAAAAGAAGTAAATCCTGGAAGCTTTTCTTTCATTTTCTTCGATTATTCTTGCGCGCATTTTTGAAAAGAGAGAGAAACAAATCAAATATTGCAATCAAGTTTTTTTCTTTTTCTAAAAAAGCGTGAAGTTTTTTTTGTATAAACAGAAAGAAAAAGTTTGTAAAAACTATGAACTGGTAATTTTTGGGAAAAGGTAAAATTGATTTTGTGTAAGAGAATTCAGCTCTGTTTTAACATTTAAAAAACAGTATTCCAAAAAAAAAGCATACTTTCAAAATCGAAGAAGGCATTCGTTGTCACATAAACATGACCTTGCAGTATGCAAATTTGCAACACTTTAACAATTTTTAGATTTCGAAAACTCTGCTTGATTCAAAAACTTTTCAAATTTTTAGTTAAAAATTTTTAGACATTTTTTCTTAAGTTAGTGTAAGAGCTCCATAAATCTGTAAATTGGCTTATAACATGTTGAGAGAGCATTTGAAAAAAAATGTTTTTAAATAGATTAAAATCTGATAAATCAACAAAGGATAATATTTAAAGATTTTGTCACCCTCGTTACTTACTGATGAAAATAGGCAAATGAAGCTTTATTTTAGCATGATTAAAAGTAAAACATAAAAATGTTGCAGTAACAAAAACAACTCTCGCGGGACACTATCAGACTGGTGTGCAGCTTTTTAAAGAAGGCCTATTTCATTAAATAGCCCTAGGACAGTTATCCAAAGTAAGTCCAGGGAATGGCCTTCCACTATGCAAATTTATGGAAATGAAGTTTGGCAAATCCACGGTCGACAATTTTTCAAAAAACCCCTGTTTCACGCACATTTTTCAAACTTCATTTCCATAAATTTGCATAAAGGAATGCCATTCAACGAAAATATTTTAAGGATATGAATATCTGCCATAGGGCTAATAAACTACATAATGGAATGTATACCGATCGCCGGAGCAGAAGTATGGTAAGTTTAAAAAGCGGCGCGACAGTTTGATAGTGTACCTTGTGAGACATGTCCAAAAAATGCGTTTACAAATTTGAAATAATGGGCATACAAATTATTTTGTACATTTTTTTGCGTGTAAAAAGCTAAATCAGAAGAAATTTTAAACCAAGCAAAAACTCATTTCTCTATTTTTTAACCTTTCAATTTCTTTTGAGCACATTATTTCCTTAAACAAAAAAAAGACTCGAAAAAAGGTAAATCTTAATAAATCTAACGGTAATCTGTCAACAAAGGAGCAGTAATAGAAAGCAGTAAGTAAGTGCATAAGCAAGCAAAAGCAGCTATTTTAAAAGGTCATTTTCGGGGTACTTCAAAAGAATGAATAAAAATGTCCTTTACTTGTCGATGGTCCAAAAAAATGTTATTGTTCGTTTTCTTTCTTTTTTTTCGGCGGCGCCAAGTTTTTTTTTTAAACGATTGCTTCTTTGCTTTTTTTTGATTTTTTTTAAAAATGAGCAATCAAAAAAATGCAAAAATGTGAAAGAATGAAAGAAAAAAGAAGAAGCAAAAAGGGAAAAAAATATAAAGGTCAACAAGGTTAAGAAGAAGGAAGAAAAGGAAAAGGGGGATCATCTCTCTTTTTCCATTTTTAAACGGATGGCTAATATCTCTATTAAGATCTTAAGTTACCGTCTTCTTTTTTTTGATGAAGATGCTGTGTTGTCGCGTCTGTTTTGACCAAATGCTTTGGTTTAAAAAGTCAAATATGTCAAAAAAGATGATCAAAATTGACGGCATCAAAAAAGGTTTTCAATAATATAACATATTTTAAAAATGCCAATTTTCTGGTCAAGATTTATGGTAGACCCCAATAAAAACGCTGAACAAATTAAACAACCTGAAACGCTTCTAATTTACAATTTATTTCAACAAAATTTAAATTTTTGGTGTTATGGCAACAAAAATAGAAAGTAAACTAAAATTGAAAGTGAAATTCTTCAATGACAAATTTGCATTACGGCAGCTTTTATTACTTTTATTATATAGTAAATCTTGCAATTAATTCCTATCAACCTAATATCAGAATTTTTCAAAGGGCTATTTATTAAAAATTCACAACGATAAAATTTGCATAAATTTAAGACAACCGTAATTACGGTACAAAACCGCTAAAGATCGGAATTATACTAAAAAGGAAAATTTGACTGCTACAAGAATTGCGAATATAATCAACGCGTGTCGGAAATGAAAAAACAATAGCAAAATTCAATGAAAAATTTGATTTACACAGTATTTTTGCATATTTAAAAAAATTATTTATGAAAGAAACCCAATGCGAATCAAACAAATACAGAAAATTTAAACAAAAACAATAAAAAAAGGTTTTTAAACCCAAAAAAGTAAAAGTCATACGACTTTCAACCGTTTTCTTTTTGGATGATCATCGAACAATGTGAATGTGTTTTCGGTTATATATTGTTACGGTAATTGAAAGGTTAAAAAAGGTGTCACTTTTTAAATGTGCAAGAACAACTATTTCAACAACAACAAAAACATCGGAAACCTATGATTTATGAGACCCTTTCAATTTTAAAAGAAAAACAAAATAAAGAAGAAAAGCTCAATAAAAAAAGAAGACATTACTGTTATCAAAGAAGGTCATCAGTTTCCTTGCAAGTAGTTCAATAAAATTAATAAAATTTGCATAAGCCCAACAAAAATAACCTATGATTACAGCTTTTTAAAATTTTCCGAAATGCAAAACCCTTTTTTATGGTTTTCTTGCCTGATCGTTAGGTTTGTACATTAGATAAAAATCATTTAAACTAAAAAAAACTTAACCGCCAAATCCTTAAAAAGACCACGCGCATAATCACAGTATATGTTATTCGTTAAAAAAATTTCGGACTCTTTGATATATTTTTTGAGCTGTCCCTGATGCCTGAATTTGTATTTTAAAACAAAAAAGAACCAGAAAAAACACAAAAAACAGTTTTTTTCGTTTCAAGTTGCAAATCAGGCATCGGGGGAAGCTCAATAAAAAAATATCAAAAAGCCCGCCTCCTTAACTGGATTTTTGGGTGTTCAAAAACTTTACCTTTTTAAAATCAAAACACACAACCTTCGATGCATAAAAATAACAGCAACAAGTTCAATCAACAAATTTTGCAAAAATAATTTTAATAAAAAACAAAATGCTTCCAAAATGAGATATTATCTCTGCTATTAAATCTCTCCAAAAAAATGCCCCATCAAAAAGACAGGAAGAAGCACCCAAAAAAAACGTCATTCCCCTCAGGGTATCAAAAAATACATAACAAGCTTTCGCCAATATTTTTGAAGGAGAGAAAAAAAACGTGATAACAGAATTCAAATCATTTATCATTCAAATATCATAAAATTTTTATGCGAAAAAAAGGATGGGATTAAACTATGCCTTTTTTTATTTAAAAAAAAACAAAACAGGAAGAAAAATAAATCTTGCTGCTGCTGCTGCAAAATGGAGGGGATATGAATGAACTGGTACTGGTTGAAGGGAAGAAGATAGAAGATAAAGAAGAAGAAGCAAATCCCCGTTTCACGGATATAGAAAATAAAAAATTTGTTGATAGATCAATGTCACGTGGATTTGTTGGTTCCTTTTTTTGCGCATTTATTTTTTTCTGTAAAAAAAATGTTACTTTTTTAGCTGGAGTTAGATGATGATTTTTTAAAACATTTTTTTTTGAAATACAGTAGCTGACAAACGTTTCCGGATAAAGTGTTTTTTTGTATAAAAATTTTTCCGAGATGGAATATTTCAAGGTCACTAAATCTAAGTTTGGCCAAAAACGTCAAAAAATGCTAAAAATCAGTGTTGGTGGTCTTCCGGTCCGCGGTCCGGTCTTTCGGTCCATTTCGGTCAGGTCCGGTCCGGGTTTTCGGGCGACCGAGACCGAAGACCGAAAAATTTCGATCTCGGTCCGGTCGACCGGACCGGCGGACCGAAACTTTTCGGTCCAACTGAATTCAATTTGTCAAAATTTTCAATTTTTCGAAAGTTTTTTAAAAAAATCAACGCAAAAACTGAAAGAAAGAGGTTTGTTTTAATAAGGGGCAATCATAATTGTAATTTTGCATCATTTTTCTTTTGTCAAAACTGCATATTTTCGATTATTTCGAAATTTAACAACAAATGGGAGGTTTATCAACAAATTCAATCAAAAAATGTAAAAAGCCCAAATTTATTTTCGTCAGACCGGGACCGGCGGACCGGAACATTTCGATCCCGGTCCGGTCGACCGGAGAATTTTCGGGCGCCCGCCAACACTGCTAAAAATGCAGAAAAATGATAAAAAACAGTCAAAAATCGAGCATTTTCAAAAAATCGGCCTAAAGCGAGTATTGAAGTTGGGTATATGAAACTTCGTACCCGTAATAAGGATGGAAAGGGCTATCCAAAAATGTATTTGGTGTCACCCTGCATCGCTGCTGCACCGATTTAAAGGTCCTGCAAGAACACCAAAAATGGTCAAAATACAGTATTTTCACGTTTTAGCAATTGATGTCTTAGGTATTATTTTGCTTTCAAATGCCATAAAAATGTTTTATCCATGTCTAAAACATGTTTTTTATTAAATACAATGTCAAAAAATATCATATTTGAAAAAATTTAGTTGTTTAAAAATCTCTCCGAAAACTTTTGTCCGCGCAATTTTTTTCTTATTACTGTCATATTTCGTGGAGTGACCTTCAGGTCATAAGTTTTATACCTTTGGATAGCCAATGGATAGGGCTTACAATTTTATGTAGGGTTCTTGAAATACCCCATCTCGGAAATAAATTTTATACAAAAAACACTTTGTCCGGAAACTTTTGTCACATCACCGCGGTGAGAAAAATTCCCTCACCAGTGTCTAATTCGACACTGTTGCGTCACCGTCAGTGACGAATTCGTAACTGATAAGTCACCGGTGAGAGTTTTTTTGTCACCGATTTTTTTTCAGTATACTGTACAATAATCTTTTCGGTTCATTTTCATTGTTTAAAATGTATAAATAAAAAAGGAAGAAACGCAAGAATTGGATGAAAAATAGACAAACAAAAAAAGCATATTTCCCGACCCATTACAAAATCCAAAACATGCTCTGTAAGTTTTGTTCTTCAGGAGAAGCAACCTGTTATTGTTAAGGGAAAACCAAAACAAACTCACTGAAACAAAAAACTGAAGACAAAAAACAAGATGAACAAATTGATAATGAAAAGACAAAAATTACCTTTGAATCAACTGTCGAAGATCCTACAATTGATCCATCGATTGTTAAACAGCCTTACGAAATTTTTCAACAACAACAGCATCCAAAACTCTTTCAAATCTGTCACAGATCAAATTCTTAATCGGAGATATTATGCAAATTTTGAGGTGCTGTTGTTAAGATTCTATTTAAAAAAAGAAAGGGCAATTTAAGAAATGACAAGAAGTAAAAAATTTTGTTTTAATAAAAAAAGTCCTAAAAATATAAGCATTTATTTTGATTTGTTTTTATTTGCAAGTAATGAATCGATTTAAGCAGCAGCTCCGAATTACAGTAAATTCTTAAACTCGTTTTTCAAGAAAAAAGAACAAACTAATTTCTTTGTAATTTTGATTTTGGACACAAAGCATTTTTCATCATGATAAAATCAGCATTTATTTATTATCACAATTTATCCATTCAAATCTACGAGTGTAATAAAATACACAGAAACATATATGAAAATTTTGAGCTTGACATAGTTTAGTTTGTACAAATCCATATTTTTTAGCGGTGCGAAGAACGTTAGTTGAGACTATGTACATAGAAGGTGATAAAAAAGAAAAAAAATGTCTAGATGTAATAAATGCTGCGGAAAAAAATCCAGAAGTTGAAACATTTTTTGCTTCAAAAAATGAGTTTTGCAAAAAAAGTTGAAAAAAAGAAGATTTTCCCGCACGGAAAAAAACTTTCTACTTTTTCAACGACGACAACTTTTTTTTATCTGCTCGTGTTAGATGAGCATTTGTTTTTGCATTTCTACTTTTATTTCAAATATGTTAATTTTATTCATTTGCATAAACCTGAAAATTCGCATAAGTAACACAAAATGCATTTTTTTCTTGTCATTCTTACACTTTCTTCTTTGTCGTTGCTGGTGGTTTTGTGATTTTCTCTGTCGCTGCTTTTCAACTTGATCGAAATGGATTACTTCAAAATCTTCGTTTTTGCTGTTCTTCTTTTTTGTGGTACTTTTGCTCAACGCTTTCAACATCATGCTTTAAAGAATGGCACACATGATGGAGTCATCGATGGCACAAATGTAGTGAATGCTATTGTTGAAGAACTTGCTTTTGCAGATAGAAAAATTGTTGAACAAGTTGGTGATGATTTGAATTTGGTTGGTGATGGTGATATAAACGTTCAATTGGATAATGACAAGGATTTAATATTTGAACATTGCTCAACTTTTTCATCTGATAAATGTTTGGGTAAAATGTAAGTTCTTTTATTAATAATAAAGCGTATATTGTTATTTTTGTTAAGTATTACTGTAAAGTATGATGCTCAAAATCCTATTTCATCTGCTCGAGGACGTCATGGATCTGGTCAGTGCGAATTTAAATCCACAATTGTATATGGTGATACCTACGAAATTCATATGAATGGTAAATCGGTAAAAACGTTTACAAATGAACATGGCAATGTTTGTGCTCAAGCAACAATGCGATCTCCATATGCAATAGTACCATCAATGCCTGATACATTTGCTAGCTGTAATCCAAAAATATATGATGGGAATATGGTTAAAATATCTGTTGCTAGAGCTTCGCTTGAATGTTATTTGACAATTGTTAGTTTATATTTACATTTTTATCGATTACTGTATTATATTAAAAACTTTATAGAAACATGCTAAACAATGGTTTCCTTCAACCACTCAATCTCCAACAACTGCTGCATTATCAATTGCTCCACCTGCCATATCAACAACAGAAGCTTCATTATCAGCAGGAACAACTGCTGCAATTGCTATTGGATGTGTTTTTGGTGTTCTTGCTTTAATTGCGATTATTGTAATAATGTAAGTTTTTTTGTATATTTTCTACTGTTAATTGTATATTCTTATAGAATTTGTTGTTATCGTGATCACAAGAAAAAGAAGTCTATTCCAAGAACAATTGAAGGTATACCTGTTGAAACAGCTCTAGCAAAAGCATTTGCTGAAGAAGATGGTGAAAAAGCTGAACTCAAGAAAGAAACTGCACAACCAACTGCGCCAAAACCAGATGGAAGAGAAAAAAAGGAAGCTGCTGCACCTGTTGAAAAAGAAGCAAAAGCAAAGAAACATCCAAAACAATCAAAGGCAAAGAAAGCAGCAGTTCAAGAAAAACAACCAATTATAAAGGAAGAACCAAAACCACCAAAGCAAGAAGTTGAAGATGTAAAGACTAAAGTCTCTAAAGAACGTGTTGAAGATGATCCAGGCAAGAAGGTTTCTACTGAACCAACTCATGAAGATCCAAAACCTGATGCAAAATTTAAACCATTTGCTCTTGTGCCGACAGATGCCGTTCATCCAATTCCAAAAGCTTACCGTGTACAAAATCGTTCATCTTCTCTCTCATCTTTAAAATCAGGACGAAAAGATTCTCTTTCTGAAAGAAATGATATCTACATGGCCATGGTTGTTGAACTTGCATCTCGAATAATTGGAGCTGGAATGATGAATTTGGCAGCAAAATTGGATTTGAAAGCTAAAATGGATAAGTATGTTTTGTCTTTTGGATACTGTATCTCTCTATCGATAACTTTATGTTTCAGATTTGATCTTCAAACAAGTGTTCTTGAACCTCGTGAAATTGGTCTTTTTTGCTGTTCTTTGGAACTAATGTTTATCAAAATTGAAATGCTTATGTAAGTTGGTTTTTATTAATTCATCTGTCTTAAATATATCTTATTTATAGTGATGAAGCTGCAGGACAAATGGAAAAACTTGGTTGTACAATGGATAAACTTGGATCTGTTGTTGAACTTTCTCGACAAGCTGAACGTTATTTTGCTGATCCTGCAACTCCTGCCTTCATTCGATGTTATGCATTTGGCGGTGTCTTTCAAGATTTGATTGATCAAAAAGTTGGTGAAAAGCCAATTATGTCAATTCAACTTCTCTTCATTATTGCTCTACAACGACGATATTCTGTTGCAAATCGTCAACATGCTTTGTCATTCATTAGGTTAGTTTTTTTGTTAAATCAAATTCTATTTTATATTATAATTTTCAGGAAAGAATTGCCAATTGTAAAGGAATATTATTTTGCTCCTGAACTTCGGGGATTGCCTTTCCCAATCAACGCAATTGAAGATGCTTTCAAAATGGATCCTGAAGGTTTTAACCTTGCTCTGGAAGATGCAACTCAAGCATCAAAAACTCGCAAATCTGAAAAGAAGGATAAAACTGGAAAGAAAAAGAAGCATCAAGCAAAGGAATGATGAACGCTGAATTCTGTTAAAGAAATTGATTTTTTATTGTGAACTTAATTTTTGTTTATTTATGTCTAATGTTTTATATAAATCTTTTTTTTTATCTTAAAATTAATTTAGGAATGCAACTGTTAAAAATATTAGATTACGGTATTTATATGAAACGGTTAAAACACAAAATGAGAACCTAGAATTATTCAAATCAAAAACACTTTTTTTGGAGTAATAAAGTATATCAGTTATGTGGGAAGGAAGAAAGCATTTATATATATGCAACGCAAACGTGGGTCCGGGAGTTTTTATAATTTTGCGCGATTTTTGAATTATTTTGGTGGCATGGTTTTCACAGCACCTTATAAATGCTTTTCCAAACCCTCGAGATTATAACTTTTTTCCCTCAAATAAATGGAGAATGTGCGTTATTTGGTTGGTTTGTAACGTTTTTATTTTTTCATTCACAAAACGAAAAACTAAGAATAAAAACGAAAAATTTGCATGCAACAGCAAACAGTGGATTCAAACGTTGCCCCGCAAATACTGTTATGTGCAAACTCACACAAATTAACATAATTTGCATGAGATTGTGAGTGATATTCCACATTACACCTTTTCTTTTGAGCAAATTGCACAATTGAACGTGTTTATCTGTATTTTGTCTGTGACTGTAGCTATTTTAAATAGCTCATTCTCAAATTTTGTTACGCGGTTTGGAGCGTCCATTAAATTGGTTAATCCTCTCTTTGTTGTGTGTTTGCTATTAAAATGCGATTGAATCTTTAATTTTTTGTTGTCAGCCTGTGAGACAGTAAAGTCTAAAAATGCCAAATAGAAAAATTGGAAGAAAACCTCTTCAAGAAGCTGTTCATATAGATGAACTAAAAAGAAAACAAGCAGAAAGGCAAAGAAAAAGAAATAGGCCTGTTGAGCAACCTCTGAACAAAGTGAAGCGAAAATGAGCGCAAACGACAAGGGATTTTGTCTCATAATCGAGAAAACTTATGAGAAGCTGAAAAAGCCGGAAAAGCTGAAAAAGAAAGGTGAGGTTAGAAGCTCAAATTTACTTTTTAAAACATAGTTCTATAGTTTAAACTAGACGCTTGCGGGCCGAAGGCCCGCTTTATCCCTAGTATAATTAAAAGATCGGTGATTTGTACAGTTTTGCTTAATAAAACTTAGATGATTACAGGGTGGCCAAAAAAAAGTGCAATTCAATTTTTAAACAAAGGGAAGGGGAATAGAATAACTTGTGATGGGTGGGATTAATACTTGTTGGGGAAGCGCATTTGTACCCTACAGTATGATCATATGAAGTTGTTGTTGGTATTGGTTTATTGATTTCACAAATGTATGATTTTTACTTAACAATTATCACTTTGCCATAACCCACCTGCTATTGACAGAGAAACACAATTATTCCCTGTTATATTGTTCGGATGAGATGGACCCCATTCTTTATATCCAAAATTTGTTCCATCTAACCATGTCCAATTTTGTGATACCATTAAATCTGTTAATCCAATCCAGACATCTGTTACTGTACTTTCAAAGCGCAGCCCTAGTAGCTCAGTCGGTTGCACTTGGCCGGAAACCAGGAGGTCGCAGGTTCGAGTCCTCTTTGGAGCATATTGTGCTGAAGTGTATTTTTTCGGTATCTTACTCTTATTTATGTTTTCAAAAGAGGTATATCAAATTTAAAAGAAATCAATAATCACAAAATTCAAAACTTTTTTTATCAGTTTTTTTTATTTTTTTAAGCGGCTTTGTAGTTATCAATTTTCGTATTTATTGTTAAACAAAAATTTTAGTTTGCTTAATTTTAGTAGAAAACAATCGAAAAATGTTTTCAATTTTTGTTTTTGGTACAACTTTTATTTTAGCAGTGGTAAAAGCTGGATGTCCCAATGAAGGTTTTGAATGGCAAAAAAATGTTACTATTTTTATGCAAATTTTTAATTGTTGATTTTAGAAAAATCTGGATCAAACTTTCCTGAAAGTACAGTGACAGATGTCTGGATAGGATTAACAGATTTAATGATATCACAAAATTGGACATGGTTAGATGGAACAAATTTTGGATATAAAGAATGGGGTCCATCTGAGCCAAATAATATAACAGGAAATAATTGTGTTTCTCTGTCAATAACAGATGGCCTATGGCGAAGCGATAATTGTTTCAAGCTAAAACCATACATTTGTGAAATTGATAAGCCAATCCCGACAACAACTTCATATCCGATTTATGTAAATTGTACATTTCCAATGATCTATTTTGAATTCACTCATTCTTGTTATGGTCCTGGAAATATGACAGATTCTTTAAATTGGACAATATTGTGAAGGATATGGCGCAAATTTAACTTCAATTCATAGCTATGAAGAAAGAGGATTTTTAGAAAGTAAAAGTTTTAAAAATATGCAAATAAAAAATTGATAATCATTTTTTAGCATTTGTTTACGTTTCTCACAACAGTTATTGGTCGGGTGCATATACAATTGATGGAGGAATAACTTGGAAATGGTCAGATTCAACTGATTGGAATTATAATCCATGGACCCCAGGATATCCTAATAAAGTTCCTGCTTCTTGTGGATTGGGGGATCCAGTGGGATTAGTTGATTGGGGTTGCATTGGTCAGTATCGAGTAATATGCAAAATAAAATTATAGTACTTACCTATAATTAATCAAAAATAATCTGTTATGATAAATTTTAATTCAAAAATTTCAACAACTTTATACGATTTTGTAATTCTTAAATTTGATTGTATTATTTCTGTCGAATAATTGAATAAACTTTTTAAACAAAAATGCAGTTTTTTTTTATTCAAAAAAAACTTATGAAAGAAATTTATTTCTTAAAAACAACATGAAGTCCATCTCCAACATTTAACAAAATATTATCAGCATTTTCATCACCAAAAATTTGTTGATTTGTTTCGTCAATTGCTTTCTCGGTTTCGTTGAAGCTTGATGGATCTCCTGCAACTCTGCCGCCCCGTAATGCCTAAAAATATTATTAGTGAAGTTTTTTGAACAAAAGTGTAATGTGCATATGCACAGATTCATGAAAAACAACATTTTCTTGTTTATGCAAATTTTTCATAATGAACTTGTATATTTAAGCATCAAAAATTTGCATAAAATTTTAAGGATACTATTATTTTGAAAGATTGAAATTTTTGTTTATCCGTTCGAACATTTTTCTCATTAGTTTATGCAAATTTTGATTGTTCAAACCAAAACTTTAAAGTAAACTAATTTTAGCATAAATTTAATAAGTTTTCTTTCAGTAAGCAAAATTTGCATATTTTAAACTTTTGAAATCTCATATGCAAATTTTAATATATGCCATAAACTTACATTATCAATTAAAATTACTCCACCAGATCTCAAAAGTGTCATACATTGTTGATAATATTTTGGATAGCTTTCTTTATCTGCATCAATAAACGCAAAATCCCATTTTAAAGATTCCCCATTTGCAATCAGTTTATCCAAAGATTCAGTAGCAGGACCTAAGGATGGACGAGGCCCCGGGGCTTTTTCAAAAGCCCTGAAGGCCCGGCCCTGGCCCTAGGGCCAGGGCCGGGCCAGGGCCAAAGAGTCGATGTCAGGGCCGGGCTAGGGCTTATGGTTCGGCCCTGATTGAGCCCTAGAAACAAGTAAAGTTCAAAGCCATCGTTATTTTTTCTCCATTTTTTAAAGAGAATATCAAAGTAATTAATAAAATAGCTTCATTTTAATAAATTTACTATTGGCTGAAATGGCATTATTAAAGTAAAATAGCATTTTGGTTAAAAAATTTTGTTTACAAAGACTAGATAATAAATAAAATTAAGAGATCAGCATTTCTGATTCTATTAGAAAAATACTACAGTCTGACCAAAATTGTCAGATTTAACTCAAGAAACACAAAAAAGCAAATGATTACTTTATTGGAAAAAATCCGAAAAGAGCTTTTTTTCCGAATATTTTGATATTTTTTTGGGGTTTGATTAACGGGTGATACGGTTAAAGGCTTAATGTTTGGGTCTTGTTTAAATTTTTAAAATTGGTTTTTGTTTATTTCATCTTTTAACTTATCATTTAATTCGTTATTATAATTTACAAGCTCCAAATCACATTTTGAATAGACACATTTTCATTTGACTTTAAATTCTGAAAGCCCTAGGGCCCCCGGCCCTGGCCCTAGGGTCGGGCCAGGGCCGGGCCGATGCCAATCATCAGGGCCAGGGCCGGGCCAGGGCCGAAAAATTCGGGCCCTCGTCCATCCTTAGCAGGACCCAAATGGAATTTCATCTTCTTCAACAATTCAGGCTTTTTCTCGATTAAAGGTTTTCCAATATTATTCAAATTTTCATGACTGACATCAAATGATGCCACTTCCCCGTCGGCGGGAAGAGCCAAAGCCCATGCCAAAGCTGATGCTCCTGTAAAAGTGCCGACGTCGAGGCAACGTTTGGCTTGAATAAGTCGAATAAAATTTTTGCCGAATTGTAACACCTCAGGGGCTCCGATCATCATGGCTGCTTTTGCACGTTTGAATGTTACTTCATACAACTCTTTTTCGATTTCTGTTTGTTTTACGGTCAACTAAAAAGCAACTTTTAAGAAAAATCAATATTTTCAACATTTTTATGACTAACTGCTAGTTAATATGCAAATTTTTGGAACCTCTTTTTGGCATCATGAAAAAAATTTTGTTTATGGAAAATATAAGCTCCAAAGATTTGCAAATTTACATATTACCAGTTTCACTAAAAAAGTAAACAATATGTACGGTCAAAAAAAATTTTATATCAGATTCCGTTTTTTTTTGAAATTTGACAATACTGAGATTAGAAAAAGTTAAAAGAGTTATGCAACTTTCTTTCAACAACTTGATTTCAAAGACAAAAACTCTCTTTTTTCATGCAAAAACCAAGGAAGTTGTCAAATTATGCAAATTTTTTTAAAGATTTTTACAACACGGTTTTTAACGCTTTTCAAACATAATTTGCATATTACAAATTTATCGCACTTAAAGGAGGAGACGCACCGCCTATAAACTTTTTTTTACAAAAATCAGGGACTCATTGGAGCTGCTTTTTTCTTTTCTTTTTTGCAGCTGCAGATTAATCTTAAATCCTGCTTCACAAAAATTTGTTCACTGTTTACGGTAATATCATTCTTAATATGTTGTAGAGCGAATTTGCTCATCATCGAAAGAAATTTGTTGCATTTTACATGCTGCCTTTTGCTCTTCTATCATCTCTGATCTCTATTTTCGCTCGTTTTTTTTTGTTTTTTCTACATATCCCTGCTTCAGGAAAGATTACTAATAATTTGTTTTAACAAAGCAGAAGTTCTTTCTGTCCTTTTTCGATCACTTTTTTACGAAAATCTAATTACAAATAAAATGTTTCACAGAAGTTATGTATTATTATTATTTTTTATTAGATTATCAAACTTCCAAAAGAAGTTAACTACTGGCAATATTATTATTAGCAGTAAAAGCTAATAGCAAAAAATAAACTAAAAAGAATAACACAAATAAAATTTGCTTTGCTTTTTTAACCGCAAAAAATGAGACAAAAAAAATTTTGTCATCAAAAATGACGCTTACCACATTTTGCCAACAAAGCGCTTCATTTAAAATAAAAAAACACTGACAAACGGACATTGCCTCTTTTACGGGTAGACACTTTTTCTTTTTTGACTCACTTTTTTTGGTTTCTCTTTTGCGCTGCTATTTTTTCTTTGTGGTTTGTGATTTGTTTGGAAAAAGAGAACTTTAAAAAATGGATGCAAAAATGAAATACGAGAAATATCAAACTACAAAAAATAAGAGATATGTTTTTTATTCAAATTTTTTTAAACAAAAATTATCAGATAGCTTGTTTAAATTCAAACTATAAAATTCAGCATTTTTTAGGTTTCTTCGTCAAAAAGAAATTATTTTATCTAAGCTAAAAGTTTAAAACAACATTGAAGAAATGTAAATATCAGCACCACATTTCGTGAGTAGCAAATTTTTTGTTAGATTGACCATCATCAAAGTTCAGAGCCGTTTTCGTGCAAAAATGAATTAATGAATGATGATGTTTATTTACGTGCTTTTTTTGAATATTTTATTGTAAAAAAGATTGCAAGCGTTTCTTCACAAAAATTATTTTAAGACCTTTAAAAAATGTGGTCATTTTGGTTTAAGATAATTACGATTGAGATAGATTGATCAATTTTAATTAAAATAATAAATTATTGAATATATTTTGTAATTTTAATAGTTTTCTTGTCATTCCTTTAACAAATATTGTTAATAAAGATAATTGCTGTGATCATTTTTTAATTTAAAAGCTATTTTAATTTATTTATTCATTGATTGTAATATTTATTAAACTTTAAACAAAATTAAAATTAGTGTTGACATTCAACTATATTAAATTTTTAAAAATGTCCAATTGAATTTCAATTAGACAGACCATTTTGCATGGTTATGCATTCCATCAAGCATTGACTTATTTTTCTTGATTTCAAAAGCGCCTAAAAAATAAAATATTCAAAGACATTTTTCATTTTTCTGTGTTGAATAATGGAAAAAAATGATTGCCTTTGTCAGTTGCAACAAAAGCAGGCTGCTTTAGAAAGAAAAAATGTTCATCTAATATGTTGAAAATGGGGTGGAAAGAAAATATTGATCGAATGAATATTGGTCAACAGCAGGAGAAGAATTTTTTGTTTTTTTGCGAGACTGGCAAACAAAAAGCACAGAATTTAATGTTTTGGATTTCACTTTTATTTTGAGCTCATTGTTATTTTCCTTTTAATTAAAGTTAAACTTAATGCTGGAACAAAATATATAAAATTTTTTAATAATGAGAAAATACAGTTTTAGCAACGGTTTCCATTTTGTACGGGTATGCATAGTATAAGGCTTTTTTTAAATACAATTTATTCCGCGTTTTAATTTGATTTTGAAAGCGTAAAAAATAAAATATTCAAACATCAAATTTTTGTTTATCTGAAAGAAAGAGAAAAAATCATTCACTTCTCAACAAAGGCACTTTTTCTTTCATTCAGTTCAACAAAAAAAAATTTAGAAAAGAAAAATGTGCACCCAATATGGTCACCCGATGTCTTGGAAGAAAATGTTGATCGAATGAATATTAGTCAACAACATCTCTTTTTTTTGCTAGACTGACAAACACAAATTTCAGAGCCGTTTTTGTGTATTTATAATTTTTTTTGGTGTATCATTAATTTAGTTTTAATAAAACTGAAAAAAAAACGAGACTGGTCATAACAAATCACATAATTGTTTTTCTGCAAAAAAACGAAAGCTGATGTTTTTTTACTTGATTTTTGAATATTTTATTGAAAAATAATTTTAAGACTTTTAAAAATGTAAGCCTCTTTTATTTTCAATTCAATGTTGCAATTACATTAGAAAATTGAGTGCAATATTTTGGCTGTAACAATTTTAATAAAATAGAAAGCATTTTTATCAATCGTATAATTTATATTTGTTTTTTTTTGTCATTTTTTGTTCAACAAATGTATTAATTCTGTTGTTAAGCTCAGTGAAATTTAAAAAAAATTAAAGTTAACATTAATGCTGCAATCAAAATATATAAAATCTTTAAATAATGCCCTAAACTTTGATTTCCATCAACCCTATTATATGTAATGCGTACCCGCGGGTAAATAATATAAATTTTACTGCATTTTTATTTAATTTTGAAAGCGTAAAAAATAAAATATTCAAACATCATTTTTTTAAACTGAACAACAGAGAAAAAATCATTCACTTTTAACAAAGGCAATTTTTCATTTATTCAGTTCTACCAAAAAAGAAAATTTGCAAAGAAGAGTTTGCAATCAAAATATTCAAAAAATGGTGGAAACAAATTTTGATCGAAAAAACATAAAGGCACTTTTTCTTTCATTCAGTTCAACAAAAAAACTTGCAAAGAAAAATGTGCACCCAAGATGTTCAACAAAGGGGGGAAAATATTGATCGAATAAATATTGGTCATCAGCATCTCTTCTTTTTTGGTAGACTTGCAAACACAAGTTTCAAAGCTTAAAAAAAAATGAACGTTTACGTTTTTTAACTTGCTTTTTTGAATATTTTGTTTTGAAATAATTTTAAGATTAAGGAGTTTGAATATTCGATGAGCAATTAAATGTTGAAAAAATTACATTGTCCTAAAGACGAAAATTTTTTCATTTCCTATAAATTGGAAAGCATTTATTCTAGCACGTATTTTATACTGCTTTTTTTAATTTTTTTTAACAAATGTATTGATTTTGTTAACAAAAACTATTGTTGAGCTAGATTCACTTATGATCATTGATCTTGTTTTTTATTATTATTTTTTTGTGTATTATAAATTTAATTAATTAAAATTTGTGTTGGAAACAAAATATGTCAAATTTTTAATTAATGAGCAATATCGACAACCGAGGAACTTCTTTAGTCTTCGAATTTTTGGGGGGCAAAATCCCAAAAATTTTTTACTAATAATATATTGTTAATTGATATATGATGCAAAAAATAAAATATTGAAAGACATTTTTTATTTTTTTGTTGAAAAAAATTGAAGAAAAAATTGGCTGACTTTGGGGGTTGAAATGAAAGCAGATTGTTTTTTCAATAGAGAAGAATGTTCATCCCAACATGATCGACATGGGATGAAAGAAAAAATATTGATTGAATAAAATTTGGTCAACAGCATTGCATTTTACAGGAGAAGAAGTTTTCGCTAATTCCAAAATTAAAAAATCATTATTTGTGTTTTTTTAAAAATCCCACATTTCTTAAAGTTTTTTTAAATGATTTTATGACCCTTAAAATAAGTTGCTCAGTTTTGTAAACAATGAAATGTTGAAAAACACAATTTATTTATCATCTTTTTAATTCTAACAAAAAAACAGAAAGTATTGAATCTATTGTTTGTTTTTTTCTGTTATTTTCTTTTCAACAAATTTATTGATTTTGTTAATAAAAATGATTGATGCCATGATCATTAAAAATTTGGACATATTTATTAATTATTTTTTGAGTGTATTTTATTTAATTTAATTAAAATTAATATCAGCATTGCTTTCAAAATCTTTAAAATTTTTAAAAAAATGGGCCTTCCATATTTCGGTTTCATATCCATTTTGTATGGGTAGGCATTCCAACAACATTTGATAATGTTACATGTTTTGCTGATTTCGAAAGCTTAAATAATGAAATATTCAAAGGCTTCTTTTATTTTTTTTGTAAAGCTAAATGAAAAATGGTTGACTTTGCCAGTTTCAATAAATACAGACTGCTTTTGAAAAAAAGAATATGTTCATCCTTGTTCGTTGTGTTGACAAAAAAATGTTCAGCGAAAAAAATTAGTCATTAGCGTCACTTTTAGGAGAAGAAGTTCTTGCTCGATTGACATTCGTAAAATTCAAAGCTTTTTTGGGCAAAAAAGAGTGTTTATTTCTTTAAACGCTTATTTGAATATTTTTTTTTAAACAATTTTAATATCTTTAAAAAAGCTTGATCACTTTAATTTTGCACTGAAATTTTGAACAAATACATTTGATAGCAGCAATTCTAAAAAAGAAAAAGCTTCAAATTAATCAGTTGATTTAGGTTATTGTAATTTTCTTTTCGACAAATGTATTGATTTTGTTAATTAATTTGTATAATTTTTTGGACGTGTTTATAAATTTTGTTGGAATATATCGTTTATTAAATTTTTATTAAATTTGGTGTTGCAATTATAAAAATATTAATTTTTAAATAATGGGAGGGGGGAGGGTTCTTTAATTGTATTGCTCATGGTTGATCCTTGCTTTGATTTTGTCTTAATATACAAGTCAATTTATAACAAAGCTCAAATTTTTAATATGTTTTTAATTATTTCCAAAAACGTGAAAAAACAAAATATTCAAAAACAATTTTTTGTTGAACTAAATCAAAAAAACCGATTAACTTTTCTAGTTGCAACGAATGCAGACTGCTTTTGCAAAGTGTCTACTTGTTTCCTGAACAAAAAATTGTTCACCGAATGAAAATTAGTCATCAACATCTGTCACAAAACGTGATGCGTTAAAGTTTCAAAGACTGCTTTTCAAAGAAAAACAATAATCGTGATTGGACATCTACAAATCTTCACGTGCTCATCGCTATGGGGAAAATCATTTTCAGCTTCCCATCACGAAAAATTTCGATTTTTCGTATAGGAATTTCGACGTGCACTTCAGGAATTCATCAGGGGGTTGTTACGAGCAGTTTAAGCCCAAAAACAAAAAAATCAAAAAAAATTATTTTTTTGTCAAAATCCATGTGGTCCCCCCTGTGGAAAAAATCGAAATTTTCAAAATTTCGGTTTTCGTGGTGCACCTTTCCGAAATTATTTTTGGGGTATTCCTATGATATTTAGAAGTGATTTTGACCACATTCAATCGCTCAAATCCGAAATCCGTCTCTACCGAACGCAAAATGAGCACGTGTCTTAACATACAGGATGTTTACAATAAAGAGGATAAACTGTGAAGCATAGCGTTTCGCGACAACATTACCTTTAGGAAGAGAAATTCTTGCTAAAATGGCAATCACAAAACGTAAAGATATTTTGCTCAAAAATACGAGTGTTTTTTTACCGGTTTTTTGAAATTAGTATTCAAAAACAATTTTAAGATCTAAAAAAATGATGATCACTTTTGTTTAACAATTAAACGTTGAAAACAAAACGTTACATCACTTTCGCGATTTTTATTTCCCAAATTTAAAAAAAATCAGATTTATTCAATTTAACGTAAAACTTATATTTGTTTTTTTTTGTTATTTACTTTTCAACAAAAGCATTGATCTCGTCTATAAAAAGGTTGTTGGTATCATTCCTCCATTAGATGTGATTTCTTGAATTTCTCTTTTGTTTTTGGATGCATTATTCAATAAAAATTTTATTTTGTGTTGTATTTTAAATTCATTTATTTTTTAAATAATGGATCTATGTGTCGTTGCTTTTTGTATGGGAAAGCATTCCATTAAAGCTGTTTACTCATAAAAATTAAAAAGTTTTTAAAATAATTATCAAACCACAAAAAATAAAATATTCAAAGATTTTGTAATATGTTCCCCTTCGTCCTAAGCGACAGATAAAAGGTTTTGAATAAATAAAAAAATTTTCATTTTTCGTTCGTTGAATTGAATGAACGAAAGAAAAAATGATTCACCTTTTTTTCCAATGAAGGCAGATTTGCTTTGCAAAGAAAAATATTCAATTTGAAATGGGATGGAAAGAAAATACAAATCGATTCAAATTTTGACTAGCGGCATTATTTTTAGGGAAAGAAGATTTTTCAGAACTGACAAACACAAATTTCAGAGTCGTTTTTGTGCAAAAAAACTAAAGCTGATGTTTTTTTGTGCTTTTTTTGAATATTTTGTTTAAAAATAATTTCAAGACCTTTAAAAAGGTTGGTCACTTTTTTATATGCAATTAAAGCTTTAAAAATAGATTACACGGAGAAATAAAATAAAAATAATTTATGATGTGCCCAATAAAATAAAAATTGTTGAATTTTCTTTTTTTCATTCATGTTGATTTATGTTAATTTAAAATTTCTTTTCTTCACAAATGCATTCTTACATTTTTTTTATTTTATTTTTTTTAATAATAAATCTTCTGTTATTGTTTAACCTTAGCCGCTCCAGGTTACAACAGAAAAGAAAAAAGCAGCTCCAGTGAGTCCCTGATTTTTGTAAAAAAAAGTTTATTTACGATGGATCTCCTTCTTTAATTAAATTTTGCAGTTTAAAAGTCGGAATCCAAATGGAATCCAATTTGGAAACACAATCGCGGACTCTTTTTTTAGGATCCCACATTTCCGGACGTTGTTTTTTTAAGTGTCATTTTTTTGCGAATGTTATATTTGAGGACTATTGCAAAACAATTATAAGAGTTTTAACAGATCTAAATGCATAAAAATTGTTGAAACCAAGGATACAAAGAACACTGACACACATTTATGCATAAGAAAGGTACTTTTAAAGCCATAGCCAAAAAAACAAATAATTAAGCAAAAAACAGCAACTTTTTAAGACAAAAATTGCTTCCTCATTTAATTGTCTTGAAAAGTGAAATCTATTTGTGTAACCATTTTTGCGGTTGGTACGCCAATTAAAATTCTAGTTGCAGTTACATTATTTTTATTTTTTTAAATAATGTGGCATGCATGTTTTAGATTTGTGTCCTCAAAGTGTGTTTTCAATTGTTTTTTTCTACCATTGCATCACAATGGAATTTTTCCGAGAAAAATCCGTCATACACTAAAAAGATATTTTCGCATCGAAAAAATTTCCTGGATTTTTTCTTTCTCAGAAAAAATTCTGTTTTATCCAGTTTTTGCAGATCACAGCAACGGCTAGATCAATTTTGTTGATTTAAAAAGTATTACCCTTTTTTTAAATAATTAAGAATAGCACAACATATAATAAAGCTTGAAAATAATGTTTTAAAAAAACGACAATTGTTTCTTGAGTGGAAAATGTCTTCTTAGTGTATGATGGATTTTTCTCGGCCAAAGGAAGAAAAAATTCCATAGTGGCATTGATTTTGTTAACCGTCGTGATTTAAATTTTTGGTTTTACTATTTTTTAAGCCTCTTTTTGATAAAACATTAATTAAAACTCAAATCAGTGTTCCAACTAAAAAACAAATTTTTTTAAATAACGAGAAACTTCATTTGTATTAATTGTATATGACTAAGTTAACTTTCAATTATGTAAAAATTCTAATTGATTACGAAAGCAGAAATTGAATAAAATATTCGAAAACATCTTTTACTTTTTTGAGTCGAATGAATGAAAGAAAAAATGATTCATTTTTTCAACGAAGACAGAGTGCTTTTACAAAGAAGAATGAATGTCTGAAAAATAATATGTTCGACAAAGGGGATGGAAAGAAAATATTGATTGAATAAATATTGGTCATCAACATCTCTTTTTTTTTGCTAGACTGACAAACACAAATTTTGAAGCCGTTTTCGTATGTAAAAAATCGAACGGTGATGTTTTTTTCAAAGAAGAAAAATGTTCAACAGACATGGGGTGGAAGAAAATATTAATCGATTGAACGTTTGGTCATCAGCATCAATTTTTATGATCAGCAATTTTCGCTAAACTGACAGACAAACACAAAATTCAGAGCTTTTTTGTGCAAAAAAATAAGTGTTTATTTTATGTTTTAAACGAGTTTTTGAATATTTTATTAAAAAATAATTTCAAGGTCTTACAAAAAAATTTACGCTTACTTTTATTTTACAATTAAGTGTTGAAAACATAAACCACTTTCCATATTGATATTTCCCTATTTTTAATAAAATAAAATATATTGAACTCGGCGTGAAACTTGTATTTGTTTTTTTGTTATTAGGGAGCGGAAAAAGTGAAAGCGCGATAACACAGTTTTCAACAAAAGCATTGATCTTGTTTAAAATATTCTAAGAGATTCTTCGTTTTTTCAAAACTAAAGGAAAGAAAAAATCATTCATTTCTAAATAAATGCAATTTTTCCATTTATTTAGCTCAACTAAAAAATAAAAAATTCACTAAGAAGAATTTTCCATTTGTATGTTTTACATGTAAGAAAACATTGGTCGAATATTCGTCATTCGCACCACTTTTTTCTTACTGGACTAAAAACCACAAAAAAATGCTTTTGTGCAAAAAAGTTGCTTTTATTACTTTAAATGTTTTTTTGAATATTTTTTTTAAAGACCATTTCAAAAATCGGTCAGTCTAATGAGCAATAAATTTTAAAAAAAATTACACTGGATTACTTTCGATATTAAAAGCTTTTCCAGTTTTAATAAAATAAAATCTGTTGAATCGAAAGTGTTTTTTTGTTGTTTTTTTACAAAGCATTGATTTTTTTGTTAAGTGTTGTGATTTCAATTTTTGGTTTTATTATTTCTTATGACTTTTATTGATCAAATATTAATTAAAACTCAAATCAGTGTTCCAACTAAAATACAATTTTTTTAAATAATGCCAACTTCATTATTACCAGTTTTATATGGTTATATTTCTCATCTTTTGCAAAGCATCCTTTTCCCTTTCTTGTTTCTTTTATTCTTAAAAGGTTATTCTTAGTTTGGATCCTGCTTTCGCAAGCTTTCTCATCTTTGTTGATCGCCGTCTTCCCAGACTGGTGTAAGTTTGCGATTGCTCCTCCTCCTTGTTCATCTTCTCTTTAGTGCCAATATATATGCTTTTTGGCTTTCTTTATAATTATTCAGTTTTATGCAGTTTTGTCGTAGTTTTGGAATAAATAAAAGCTCTAACACCCTGAGAGAAGAAACCCCGCTCATTACAACATTTTTCATTTTTTTGTTGAATTGAATGAAAGAAAATAAAAACTGATTCATTTTGTACAAAAACAGATTGCTTTTGCCAAAAAACATGTTCAACTAATGTGTTCGACATGGGATGGTAAAATTACACTGCCCAGTCTTTTCTGCATTGAAAAGCAATCCCTGCGCAGAAAATAAGCAAGAATAAAAACATGCTTTATGCAAATTTTGGTTAAAATCTGCAAGCATGTCTGCGTGGATCTCTTTCCTTAATGATAAACATCTTTTATTTGTAATGAAATGGAAAAAACATTGAATCTGTTGTATAGTTTTGGTTTATTGTCATTTTTTGCTTCTCCAAACTTATTGATCTTGTTAATAAATTTTTTGTTGCGATTTTTTCTTTTTTAGTTTTTCGAATGTTATTTTTCTTTCTTTGTTTTTAAAATATTTGATCTTTCATTCGATAAAAAATTTTAGAGAAAAAATTGAACGAAGCATTTTTTAAAAGTCAGGATCATTTTTTTCTGGCAAAATACTTTTCGAATTATTTTTGTCAAACTTTTTTTTGAATTTTTTAAAAAAAAAGGAAATTAGCTCAATGATAAATTTCTCCCTCAAAAGTAGCCATGTGCACGAACACAACACCAAGAGACTTTTTCTGCAATTTTTTTTCGGACAAAAGCTTTCTGAATTTTGATTAAATGAATCTTTTTAATATTAATTCATCTTTTTTTTCTTTTTTATTCTTCCAGATCTACTTTTTTACGGAGAATCTGAAAATATAATTTTTGGAACAACATTTCCTTGAAAAACATCTTGAAATTTGCAAATTTTTTTGTTTTTACAGTTATACATTTTTGCTTCATCGAGCTTCAAACTAGTGACTATGCTCATTCAATGCAGAATTTAACTCTGCATTTGTGGTGAAAAAATGGATCTAGCAGGATCTAGCAAACATCAAAAGTTTCTGCGCAAACTAAATTTTCCCCTATTAAATTTTTTGGATGCGCGCGCGTTTTTCTTCCTGCTGCCTTCTTTTTTTCTCTTTTTCTTTGACTCAAAAAAATTGTTTTTGTCCGAACTTTTTAAGTTTTTTGATGATTTCTTTTTGCGCGTATCTTTTAAATCAGTAATTTTTTTATATTTTTTTCTTTTATTTATTATTAATCATGAAGTTCTGCATCTTTTGGTACCAAAATTGTACTATTTACGCAAAATCTAAAAAATCGTGCACATGGCTACTCAAAAGGGTCAAGAATATAAAAACTAATAAAGCTCCAAAATTTTTTTTGTTTATCCTCTTTTTTTTTATTATATTTTAACCTTTCTTCCTTTATCTAAAATAATGGCTGTGCGTCGAACAAAAAAAGTGAATCCATAAAGAATAGATGCAATATATTTTTGAAAAAGCATGCATGCCAGAAAAAAGTCTTTTACTCAAAAAACAATTTCAAAATTCGTGCCCTTAACCTAGGGAGCGCAGAGCACATCTACATCAGCGGCTCATTTTTCGTGCCGGCGCTTGGCAAAGGAGGTTGAATGCCAACGCAAAAAGCGGGAATTTTAAAATTTTTTCTTGCAAAAAGTTTACTCTTTTTTCTTCAATTTTTTGCAATTTTATTGTAAAAAAACATATATATTTTGTGTTTAAACATATTTTTTTCTAATTTAATACTAAAATAAATAATTTATAAAAATATTTGTGATATGGGTGTGTCATTGTAATAATAATATAATGCCCAAAATTTCGTAAAGGGATTATTCAAATCCGATGCCAGCAAATTGTCAGTAATACCCGCCCATCCTTCTGACTTATTTCTCTGATCTTTGTCGCTTTAAAGGTGAGTTTGGCTAATCTGCTATGAGGCTCTTCTGATCTGGACAGTCCCATAGACGAACGCTTAAAATTTAGTTCTTCCTTCGTTCACAAGCTAAATTTGTTTATCTATAATGTAAAACAAGTTGACATTCTTTGTCGTATCAAAAACATATAAAAATAATATCTCTATTTATTTCAATAATAAACATTTATCAAACAATAGCTACCAATAAAAAAATACAATTAACATGACCTATTTAATTATTACGATTATCAAGTAATATCAAAGTTTTTGGTACGGTATCATCTGTAATAGCATACACAAAACGATAATCCCATTGTCCATCACGTTTTGCAATTTCAGCAAATACTTTACCCGTATTTCTATCACCTTTAATATGGAACCTAAAAACAATGTATTGAATTATTAAAGAAAGATTGAAAGATCTTTGGTAAGTACTTTTGATTAGCGATGTGTCGTCTTCGTCCCCTTCCTGTATCTTCACCATATCCTTTTATCCCTGCACCATATGTTTCTTGACATCTTTCATCATTTTGTACTTGCTTTAGCACCTTTGAATATATTGTTTGGGGTGAATCAGAAGCAAAGAATTGTTCTAAAAGCAAAAAATTAGACCAAGTAGAAGGATAAAAGATAACGAACCAACAAAGTAATACCCAAGAGCACCGAGAGCAACCACTGAAGCAGCTACAATTGCATAGAGGAAAGTATTTTCTGCTTGTTTCTTCACTAAAAAATTACAACATTTACAAATTTTTGCAAAATTAAACCAAACCTTTTTGTGCTGTTGTTTTTGGTTTTTCTTCTTTCTTGGCATCGAATAGAATTTCATCTAAATAAGATTTATCTGCTGAGAATTTCGTTACTTTACCAGAATCTTTCTTTTGTCCAGGTGGTGGTGGAGATTTATCAGCAGCAGAATAAAGACGAATTTTTGAGGAAGAATACGATGAAGGAGGTAAGAAACGTTTCAGCTGGACAGCTCGATATGTTCGTACATTTATTAGCCATAGACTTGATGATACTGTCATTGCTGCTAAAAATTAAAAGATGGTAAATATAAATTACTGATAAAAGATAGTAAAACAATGACACGGCCGTATCAATTCACGAAAACCATAAAATACTAATGTAATGTATATAAATTATATATTTTAGTATTAAATTAGAAAAAAATATGTTTAAATACAAAATATATATGTTTTTTAATATTATTAACAATAAAATTGCAAAAAATTGAAGAAAAAAGAGTAAACTTTTTGCAAGAAAAAATTTTAAAATTCCCGCTTTTTGCGTTGGCATTCAACCTCCTTTGCCAAGCGCCGGCACGAAAAATGAGCCGCTTTACTTCAGCTGATGTTGATGTGAGAGGTAGAAAAAATGTAAAAAAAAGCACAGTGATTTTTTTTGTAACTACACTGCTCCCACTATTTATAAGACCACAATTATTTCAGCTGTTTTGTAAAAAGGGGATATCCGGTCAAAAAGATAGTGTTACCATCTTATTCAGCACCCTCGATAACCTATGTGTGCCAAAAATAACCTTCAGAAACTTTCAAGTTTTCGTTCCAGGACCAAAAATCGAAAAATCGCCTCCCACAAATTATAAGACCAGAAACAATTTAATTACAAATTATTATAAAAATTTTCTATAAAACTAAAATTTGTGTTTGGAGCAATTAATAGCTTTGTTATCTTCATGAATAACCTCAAAAATTAAGTCTTCTTGCCTTCAATAACTTATTTCATCATAATAAGCTGATACACTTGAAAAATCACGAATTTAAGCAGAAAATTATTTTTTAGGGTCTTTGTTGCAGCCACCGGTGTTTAAAACTATAAAAATACAATAATTAAATAATATTTGTAAAGGAATCAATTGGATTTATCAAAAAATGTGCATTTAGCATCAAGTTGAATATGACATTTTTCACTTTTTTGGCACTTTTTTAAGTGCCGATAAAACGTGCCATGGTTAAATTAAAGAAATGTCAGATACGTTTTTTGGTAGCCCTACTCATGCTTAACAAGTCCCCCAAGTTTCATAAGTTGGGATATTCCAGGTCGAATTTGCCATTCAATCAGAGTTCATCAATTTTTGCATTTTTAGTCATTTTTCCTCTAGTTTTTGCTATTTTAGGCTTTTTTCCCCATTTTCAATCGAATGGCAAATTCGACCTGGAATATCCCAACTTATGAAACTTGGGGGACTTGTTAAGCATGAGTAGGGCTACCAAAAAACGTATCTGACATTTCTTTAATTTAACCATGGCACGTTTTATCGGCACTTAAAAAAGTGCCAAAAAAGTGAAAAATGTCATATTCAACTTGATGCTAAATGCACATTTTTTGATAAATCCAATTGATTCCTTTACAAATATTATTTAATTATTGTATTTTTATAGTTTTAAACACCGGTGGCTGCAACAAAGACCCTAAAAAATAATTTTCTGCTTAAATTCGTGATTTTTCAAGTGTATCAGCTTATTATGATGAAATAAGTTATTGAAGGCAAGAAGACTTAATTTTTGAGGTTATTCATGAAGATAACAAAGCTATTAATTGCTCCAAACACAAATTTTAGTTTTATAGAAAATTTTTATAATAATTTGTAATTAAATTGTTTCTGGTCTTATAATTTGTGGGAGGCGATTTTTCGATTTTTGGTCCTGGAACGAAAACTTGAAAGTTTCTGAAGGTTATTTTTGGCACACATAGGTTATCGAGGGTGCTGAATAAGATGGTAACACTATCTTTTTGACCGGATATCCCCTTTTTACAAAACAGCTGAAATAATTGTGGTCTTATAAATAGTGGGAGCAGTGTAGAAACGGCACAAAAAAGAAAAAGACGGACGCACGCTCTCTCGCTTTTTTTGTGCAAAAAACGCCTGTTTTTGCACCAAAAATCCGTCACATTTCAGCTAGCCCTATTTTTAATTTTGATTATATGGCTTAACCAAAGGTATCCTCGTATTCCTTAGTATGTCCTTTATCAAATTTTGCAAATTCTAAGCGATTACTTTAACACAAACGGATTCGCAAAAAAAAGAAGAAGCTGAATCGTGATTTTTCTTTTTTTAAAAAAAAAGCGCGAGAGAGCAAAAATTTCTATTGTTTGTCCTTTTTTTCGTTGCGGCCAGTTCTAGTTCCTTTTTTCCTACGTTTGGGATCACTGTGAAAGACGAAAAAATGGCTGAAAAAAGAAAGAACGAGAGAGCACTAAAAATAAAAAGAGGGGAGTGCAGAGAAAAAAAGAAAAAAGAAAGAGCGTTGAAATTTAAAAAGAGGGGAGTGCAGAGAAGCAAAGAGAGACATTTTTTTCTGCACTTTTTTTTCAAAGTGCTCGCCGAAGATTCTGAATTATATTTCGACTTCTGAATATAAAAAAAATCTGAATACACCATTAAAATTCTATGATCTGGAGCTACTCGAATATATAAAAATTATTTGCCAAATCAAAAATTCATTTTTCACGCTGCGGTCCCTACCTTAACCATAAAATGAAAACTACAATCAAAGTTCAAATTATATTTTATTAATATATGGGTCACATGACAAAAACATCAAAATTTGTGTACAACTTCTGTGCAAATTCCTTTCGTGATTGAATATTTTTTTCTCATTTGAGTGACCAAAACAGAAAATGTTACAACCGATAAAAATGGAAAAAGCTTTCAACATGAAATGAAAAAATTATTTTTAGAACAAAGAAATATAAAAGAGCGAAAACAGACGATCTAAAATTAACGGTGACAATCTGTGTTTTCTCTTTTTTTCTGATGTTTTGTTTTTTAAAGATTGTTTCAAGATAGAACAAAAGTCTTGGCGCCGTATACTTCCTTTTTTTCAGTACGTTGAAGGCTTTAAAATAATTGAAACATGAACAAAGCTGAAATGATTTTGCAACCGTATTTTAATAAATTATGTTGTCTTCTTAAAGATCAATTTTTTGAGCAGCTAATTTAAGGAATTTAAAAAGCAATAAAAAAATAATCAACCGTATACGGTAATCAAACAGGAGTGAAAGGGGTTTAAACATATAGAAAATAAAACAAACGAAATATTATAATTGGGATTTGATTAAAAGATTTACAATGCTTCATTAATTTCATAACGCATTTCCGGCAGATTGCATAATTTTCATCAATATTGAATACCATGCTTACATTTAATTGAACTAGCCATAATGGTCTTCTTCTGCGGTGATTCAAGAACAAACAACTTTATAAAAAACAGTTTAATACTGTCAAAGATTAGTTAATTGTGAAAAAAATATTAAAAATTCAAAAAGGCCGTTTTTTGCATTTAAAAAAAAGAAAAACTGAAAAATCTATTTTTTTGTTTCATTTTTAAAAGAGGAAAGAAAACAATCTGTTTTGTTTTGAAGAAAAAAAACTAAAAGAAAAACAATAAATTTTTTTTAAACTGTTTTATTTAAAATTTTTTTAAAAAACAAATAAAAAATTTTTTCCTGCAAAATCTAACAAAAATAATTTTTTTAGTCTTTTCTAAATTCTAAATAGGCACAGGATCAGAGCTGCGCAAAATTTTGTTTCGTCTTTCGTTTTCGCGAAATTTCGCGACTTTTTTTTACTTTCGTTTAGTTTCGTCTTTCGCGAAAGTTGGGCGAAACCTTCGTCAGAAAATGATGGGTTAAACTTGATGAAACTTTAGCATTGTTTTGCATAAAAAGGCTAATTTCCTGACGTTGTTGCGATCATTTCCCTTTCAGTCTTTTTTCACTTTTTTATTTTTAAAATTCATTGTAAGTTTTCTTTTAATTAAAATTAATGCTGCAATCAAAATATATTAAATTTTTAAATAATGTCCTATACTTTGATTTCCATCATACACGTATTATATGTTATGCATACACAATATAAATTATGCTGTATTTTTATTTGATTTTGAAAGGGTAAAAAAATAAAATATTCAAACATCATTTTTTTAAACTGAACAACAGAGAAAAAATCATTCACTTTCTCAACAAAGGCACTTTTACTTTCATTCAATTCAGCAAAAAAAAGAAAAATTTGCAAAGAAAAATGTGCTACCAATATGTTCAACAAAGGGTGGAGAGAAAATATTGATCGATTGAATATTGGTCAACAGGATCTCTTCTTTTTTGCAAGACTGGCAAACACAAATTTCAGAGCTGTTTTTGTGTAAAAAATAAACGTTGATTTTTTTAAATGCTTTTTTGAATATTTGGTTTTAAAATAATTTTAAGATTAAACAGTTTATAATTTTTAATGCGCAATTTAATGTTGAAAAAATTACGTTGAGTTATGATGATGACACTGTAACTATCAAGAATGTTCCACATTTTTTAACACTAGGGGCTAAAGCGGGCCTACGGCCCGCCAGCTTTTGTTTACTGTAAAATAACACTGAGCAATTGCTGTTTCACATTTAACAAAAAATTGTAAAAAAATAAAAAAGATTAATGCAATCATATTTGCTTTATTTTTTACACCAAAAAAATCAGCAAAAAATGTTTCCTTGCATCTTATTGTCATTGTACACAGTTTGCCAAACAAAGCGCTTCCTTTGAAATAAAAAGACTCGCAGACACCAACAAACTAACAGTGGCAGTTTTATGAGAGGTAAATAGAAAGCATTTGCATCTATCTTTTTTTTTTCATTTTCTTTTCAACAAATGTTTTAATTTTTAAAATGGCAAAAAATAAAGTAAAAGATGCTTTTTCGATTTAGTTTTTTGTGCACAAACTATTGCTCTAACCACAATAGATAAGATGGAAACACAAATATTGTTATATTACATCTCTTTCAAAAAATATGACCACCAATCCGCTAATCCTCTCCGTCGAGCCCGCGGTTTGGAGGGCATAACTTCTGAAAAAGAGATGATAAAACAATATTTTTTGTTTTATCTTATCTATAATGGATAGACAGATAAGTATGGAAAGTTAGAGAACTAAACTTAACCTACAAACAAAGTTATGACAAATTTTTAAAATCGCGTGGAGCGGATTGCCGTTCACGTCCAGTTTTTTCGGAAATCGACTGCGTTCGGCTGCGCAAGCAGTAAAAATGGGAGAGCAGTTGTGTGCGCGTTTGACTCTCACACAAAGGAGAAATCAAGCGGCGGGTTCGTTTCCACCCGGCGACAAAAATTTAAAAAAAGTGTGATTTGTTTTCGGAAACATAAAAACATTGTAAAATTAATTTTAAAAAAAAGATAATTAGGTTTTTCGTTATTATCTACGTACGTAATTAATTACCTGTCTTTTTTCTCATTTACTAATTTTTTTTTCTGGTGAGTAAAAGTAAAGTACAAATCGACGATCATAGAGATGACATCGATTTTACAAGAGGTTTTTTGTAATTTTCGACCACCATGACGATTTTCAAAAAAATTTTTTTTCTCGGATTTGGTTAATTTTTTGTATATAAAGTAAATCGAGGTCGAGGAACTCGAATATGAAGTCGGTTTTGAATTTTGACCTACCCTTGTCTCGCTACAGTATTTGGGGGGTCCAAAAATTTGCATATTTTCTTTTTTGACAAATTTGGTATCATTCGACGCGTCTCGACGAGCTGAACATTTTTCATATGGGTGTCGACCTTATCTGACCACTTTAAATGGGTCAAAACAGCATTTGAAGCTGGGGGGTCACCTTTAAGGCCTAATATCGCCTTAAAATCGCACAACGGGCATATGTTTCTGTGTTATATTCTTGTTCCCCATATATTTGTGCATCCATACGTAAAAAATGAGCGAAATCGGTAGAGGCTTTTGGTGTCGTTCTTTGAATCAAAGATGCTGCACCTACAATTACGAGTCAGAATTCTGCCGTACATGATTATTTTGAGCATGTAACGTTTAAAACTAATAAATTACTTCATTCTACGTCCATTTCATATAGGGTTTGTATGGTAAAAATGGCTAAAAAGAAAGCTAGAGCTCAAAATTCCTGAAAAAAAATTTTTTTTGTTTTTTCATAATTTTGCATGATTTATATACTTTCGACCTTGCTGATCACGAATATCAACTTTTTAGGTGCTTTTGTTCTGCTGCTTTTCGAGATTTCGGGAAAAACAGATGTGCTATGTTTTGAGTTTTTAAAAATGCATTATCTCGAAAAGCAGCAGAACAAAAGCACCTAAAAAGTTGATATTCGTGATCAGCAAGGTCGAAAGTATATAAATCATGCAAAATTATGAAAAAACAAAAAAAATTTTTTTTCAGGAATTTTGAGCTCTAGCTTTCTTTTTAGCCATTTTTACCATACAAACCCTATATGAAATGGACGTAGAATGAAGTAATTTATTAGTTTTAAACGTTACATGCTCAAAATAATCATGTACGGCAGAATTCTGACTCGTAATTGTAGGTGCAGCATCTTTGATTCAAAGAACGACACCAAAAGCCTCTACCGATTTCGCTCATTTTTTACGTATGGATGCACAAATATATGGGGAACAAGAATATAACACAGAAACATATGCCCGTTGTGCGATTTTAAGGCGATATTAGGCCCTAAAGGTGACCCCCCAACTTCAAATGCTGTTTTGACCCATTTAAAGTGGTCACTTGTGGGTCATAAACAGCATTCCTCTTTGGAGCTAATTCTGTTCTCAGAACCATGTCCATCATTCTTTTCATTAATTCATCATTTGTTGCCTTTTCTGGTTCAGAAAAGAGTAACCATTTTGAGGATCAGGTGTAGCAAGTTTTAAATGGAGTTCATTTTTGATCAAAGGTTTTTTTACTGCAATAAAAATATACAAAATTTTTAAATAATGCCCATATATTGAACAATTTTTGTTTTTATACGGGTATGCATAACATAAGGTTTTTTTAAAATATAAATTATACTGCATTTTTATTTAATTTTGAAAGCGTAAAATACAAAATATTCAAACACCATTTTTTTAATTGAACATCATTCACTTCTCAACGAAGGCACTTTTTCTTCGACCAAAAAAGAAAAAAATGAAAAGAAGAATGTGCAACCAATATGTTCGACTAAGGGTGGAGAGAAAATATTAATCGAATGAATTTTGGTCAACAGCATCTCTTCTGTTTTTGCTAGACTGACAAACACAAATTTCAGAGCCATTTTTGTGTAAAAAATAAACGTTGATGTGTTTTTAAAAAGGTTAAAGAACCCCATAATCAAACCAGAGGTCGTGGGGGGGGGGGCGATGCTGGCGCGACTTTCCAATATCTGCACTTAGCATTTAGGTGTCCGGATCCAAGATCTTGCTTGCTTTTTTGAATGTTTTGTTTTAATATAATTTTAAGAGTAAAGAGTTTGAGAATTCAATGAGCCATTAAATGTTTTAAAAATTACATTGAATTATGTATGACACTATTGATATCATAAATTTTTAAAAAATTGGACGTTCCATATTTCGTTCACTATCCATTTTGTATGGGTAGGCATTCAAATGATCTTTGATGATGTTACATGTTTTGTTGATTTCAAACGCTTAGAAAATAAAATATTCAAAATCTTCTTTCTTTCATTTTTTTTAAAAATTGAATGAAAAAAAAGTTGACTTTGCCAGTTGCAATAAATACAGACTGCTTTTGAAAAAAAGAAAATGTTCACCCGTGTTCGATATGTTGACAAAAAAAATGTTCAACGAAAAAATATTAGTCATCAGCGTCATTTTTAGGAGAAGAAGTTCTTGCTCGAATGCAAAGTGCTTGTTTTATTGTTTTTTTTCTACCAATGAATTGATTTTGTTATTCGTTGTGATTTAAATTTTTAGTTTTACTATTTTTTAAGAGTATTATTGATCAAATATTAATTAAAACTCAAATCAGTGTTGTAATTCAAATCCAAATTGTTTTAAATAATGCCAACTTTATTGTTGCCAGTTTTATGTATATGGCTAGATTAACTTTTAATGTTGTTAAAATTCTAATTAATTTCGAAAGCACAAATTGAATAAAATATTCAAAGACATCTTTTATCTTTTTGAACTCAATGAATGAAAGAAAAAATGATTTATTTTTTCAATGAAAGCAGAGTGCGTTTGCAAAAAATAACAAATGTCTGAAAAATATAATGTTCGACATGGAGTAGAAAATTTTGAGCAAATGCAAAATGAGCTTCAGCACACATTTTGTGCAATTCTTCCTAGACTGACAAACACAAAATTACACTCCGGTTTTAGGAAAAAAACAATTTCTGATGTTTTCTAGCTTAATTTTTGAATTTTTTATTTGGAAAACTTTTGTTATTAATTAGTTGGATAAATCCGGTGAAAATTTTTTAATTAATTTTATAATCATGGCAAAAAAACTAAATGTTTGTCGCATTGGTATTGCTTCAATACTAATAAAATCAAAAGCAATCAATGTGTCGTGAAATTTATATTTGTTTTTTTGTCATTTTTTGTTCTACAAATGTATTAATTTTGTTAATAAAATAGTTTGTTGCGATCATTTCCTTTTTAATGTTTTGGATTTCACTTTTTAATTTTTTGAGCTCATTGTAAATTTTTTTTAAATTAAATTAAAATTAATGCTGCAATCAAAATATATAAAATTTTTAAATAATGCCCACAGTTTTGATTACCATTTCGTACACGTATTATATCTTATGCATAAATATATTGCTGCATTTTTATTTGATTTTGAAAGCGTAAAGAATAAAATATTCAAACATCATTTTTTTAAACTGAACAACAGAGAAAAAATCATTCACTTTCTCAACAAAGGCACTTTTCATTTCATTCAGTTCAACCAAAAAAAGAAAAATTTGCAAAGAAAAATGTGCAACCAATATGTTCGACAAAGGGGGGAAAGAAAATATTGATCGAATGAATTTTTGCAACAGCATTTCTTCTTTTTTGCTAAACTGACAAACAAAAAGTTTCTAGTCGTTTTTGTGTAAAAAAACGTTGGTGTTTTTAATATGCTTTTTTGAATATTTTGTCTTAAAATATTTTTGAGATTAAACAATTTGAAAATCTGATGAACAAGTAAATGTTTAAAAAATTACATTGTCCAAAGATTGAAAGTATTTACATTTTTAAAAAAACAGAAAACATTTTCATCTATCACGTAATTAATACTTCTTTTTTCCTTTTCTTTTCAAAAAAGGTATTGATTTTGTTAATACAAAATTGTTGTTGAGCAAGATTCTCTTTTGATCTTTGATTTTATTTTTTATTATTTTTTGGTATACTGTAATTTTAATTAATTAAAATAGTGTTGGAAATAACATATAACCAATGTGTTAATTTTGTTAATAAAAACGACTGATGTAATGATCACTAAAAGTTTGGACTTGTTTATTAATTAATTTTTAAGTGTATTTATTGTTTATTGTTAAAATAAATATCTGCGTTGCTTTCAAAATCTCTTAAACTTTTAAATAATGGAAGCTTCCATTTTAATAATAAGTATCCATTTTGTATGGGTAAACATTCTAATAATATTTGATAGAATGTTACATTTTTAGTTGATTTCAAAAACGGAAAAAAACAAAATATTCAAAGATTTCTTTCATTTTTTGGAAAACTGAATGAAAAAAACGATCGACTTTGCCAGTTTCAATAAATGCAGACTGCTTTTGCAAAAAAGAAAATGTTCATCCGTGTTCGATATGTTTACAAAAAAATGTTCAGCGAAAAAATATTAGTCATAAGCGTCAACACTTTTTGGAGAAGAAGTTCTTGCTCGACTGAATTTCATAATATTCATAGCTTCTTTTGTGCAAAAAAGTGTTTATTTCTTTAAATGCTTATTTGAATATTTTATTTTTAAACAATATTAAAATCTTTTAAAAAGATTGATCCCTGAAATTTTTAACAAATGCATTTTCCTGTGTTGAAAGCTGATAGCAGCAATTCTTAATTAAAAAACTTTTCAAATCTATCATTTGATTTAGGTTATTTTAGTTTTCTTTTCGACAAGTGTATTGATTTTGTTAATTTTTTTGTTGCGGAAATTCAATGTATAATTTTTTAGTGCCTGTTTGTAAATTTTGTTGGAATATATCGTTATTTAAATTTTTATTAAAATTTACATTGTTGTTGCAATTAATTATTAATTTTTTAAATAATGTTGGGTTTTTTTTGCATTGTTTAATTTCTGCTTCCATTTTGCCTTGATATGCAAGTCAATTTATTAACACAGTTTATTTTATAAATACGTTTTTAATTGATTCCAAAAACGGAAAGAAATTAAATATCCAAAGATTTTGTTCATTTCTTTGTTGAATTAAATGAAAAAACGGCTGATTTTGCCAGTTGCAACGAATGCAGACTGCTTATGCAAAGTGTCTATTTGTTTGCTGAATAAAAAACTTGTTCATCGAATGAATATTAGTCATTAACATCACTTTTATTTCAGCTAAAAGGACAATCACAAAATTTAAAGTGTTTTTGTAAAAATGTTCAACCAATATGTTAGACAAAAGGATGGAAAAAATGGTTCATCGAAGGAATATTTCACGTTGGAATCAAACGTTCATTCAGGAATTGCGCAGCTTCCACAAAAAATTCTGAAGTCATCTTAGGTTTTTTTGTTATAATTTTTGTATATTCTGAATCAGCAGAAAAAGCTTTATCTCGTAACAGAGAGCTTTTTTTAATAACAAAACTCAGTAAACAGATATAAGCCAAAATGCACAAAAAAACGGATTTTTCCATACAAACCTTTTTTCAAAAATCCTGAGCTTAAACCAAACTTTTATTGGTTAAAAAGGTTAAAGAACCCCATAATCAGACCAGAGGTTGTGGGGGGCCGATGCTGGCGCGACTTTCCAGCATCTGCATTTAGCATTTAGGTGTCCGGGTCTAAGACCCTTGCCGGCGCAACCCGGTGGTGGACCACCCCCTTTTGGGAACCTTCCGCTCGAGCGGAGAGCTCATATGAGTGTACCCATTGCCTTCCAATTGGTAGCGCCTGGGTTGGGCACGCACGGGGATTCGAACCTTCCACTCTTTCGAGTATCCGTCCGACCGAGAGTCTGTCGCTCAAACCACTCGGCCACCCGTCCGCTTTTATTGGATAAGTTTTATATATTTAGAATCAGCAGAAAAATCCTGATCTCGTAACAGAGAGTTGTTTTATAAATATAATTGATTAAAAAAGATATCTCTTAAGATGACTAAGGACACAACGCCAACACTAACAAAAAACAGTGGGAATGATTCCAACGTGATTTGTCATCAGCATCAATTTTTATGTGCAGGAATTTTTGCTAAACTGACAAACACAAAATTCAGAGCTTTTTTGTGCAAAATAACAAGTGTTTATTTTATTTTTTATAATTTTTTGGAATTTTTTTAAAAAACAATTTGAAGATCTTACAAAAAATTGATGATAACTTTATTTTATGCTTAAACGTTGAACACAAAAAATTGAACCACTTTCGCTATTGATATTTTTTCAATATTGATAAAAAAGCAAAAAAACAAATGCTAATGTTTTTTACTTGATTTTTGAATATTTTATTTAAAAAATAATTTTAAGACCTTTTTAAAAGCTAAACTCTTTAATTTCAATTGAATGTTGTAATTGCATTTAAAAATTGAATATAAATGATGTTTACAGTTCAAATATAATAGCAATCATTGAATCTCTCATGTAATTTATATTTGTTATTTTTTGTCATTTTTTGCTCTACAAATGTATTTATTTTGTTAATAAAAAAGTTTGTTGCGATCATTTCCTTTTTAATGTTTTGGATTTCACTTTTTTATTTTTTGAGCTCATTGTAAATTTTATAAAATTAAAATTAATGCTGGAATCAAAACATATGAAATTTTTAAATAATGTCCTATAATTTGATTTCCAATTCGCACGCGTAATATATGTTATGCATATCCGCGGGTAAATAATATAAATTATGCTGTATTTTTATTTAATTTTGAAAGCGTAAAAAATAAAATATTCAAACGCCATTTTTTTATACTGAAAGAAAGAGAAAAAATCATTCACTTCTCAACGAAGACACTTTTTCTTTCATTCGCGAAGAAGAATGTGCAACCAATATGTTCAACAAAGGGTGAAAAGAAAAAACTGATCGAATGAATTTTGGTCAACAGCATCTCTTCTTTTTTGCTTGACTGACAAACACAAATTTCAGAGCCGTTTTAGCGTAAAATAATGAACGTTGATTTCTTTTAACTTGCTTTTTTGAATATTTTGTTTTAAAATAATTTTAAGATTATACAGTTTCTAATTTTTGATGCGCGATTAAATATTTTAAAAATTACGTTTTTTACATTTTTTTGATCATTCATTAAAAATTTAAACGCAAATTTTTTTGGGTGGAACCCCAATAAATTTAAATACATAAAACATTTATCATTGATTTCAAAAGTGCAAAAAATAAAATATTGAAAGACATTTTTTTGTTGAAAAAAATTGAAGAAAAAATTTAGGTGACTTGCATGATGAACCATGATGTTTTCGGAGATTTTTGGGAAAGTTTCAGCCCACCAACATCAAATCTGGAGATTTGCGATCAATTTAAAATATCAATTTTTACCTAAATGAACAACATTGCTAAACAAATTCCAAAAATGGTTTTTTCTTCTGAAATATTTTTTATTTTGCTTTATTAATTTAAACTACATGTCTGTGCAACAGAAAAACACATAAACAATGACATACGGGTCAAATTGGATATTTACAGATTTTTTAAATTTAGCCATTTTTGGTGATTTTTTGATGTATTAGAGGCAAAGAATCATGAAAAAACAAGGATATCGAAAACATTGTGCCAGCCAGTGTTTGCAAAATTCAGAAAATGGCTTTTACGTTTCTTTTTTCTTCTTTTTTTTACAACAAAAGCATTGATATTGATTTTAAAGACTTTAGTGAAACCATTTCCCTTATTTATAATTTCTTTATTTTCGATTATGTTTTGAGTGTATTATTTAATAAAATTTTTAATTTCAATTTGTGTTTCATTTAAAATATATTTAATTTTTGAAAAATGGTTGTATTTGTGCATTCTTTTTTGTATGGGTAAGCATTCCATTAAAGCCATTTATTTATAAAAATTAAAAAATTTTTAAATGATTATCAGCCAACAAAAAATAAAACATTCAAAGATTTTGAAACATGTTCCCTTTCCTTTTTGTCCAACTCAACAGAAAAAAGGTTTTAAATAAACAAAAATAAAAGAATTTCCATTTTCATTTGTTGAATTGAATGAACGAAAGAACAAATGATTCATATTTTTTTCAATTATTTTTAGAACAAAAAAATATAAAAGACCGATCTGAAATGGGGTGGAAAGCAAATGTTGATCGATCAAAATGTCGGCCAGCGGCAATGAATAATTTTTTTGCAAAAATGACAATTACAAAGTTCAGAGTCGTTTTCTTGCAAAAAAACAAACTGTTGTATCCGTTATTGTCATTTTTTTGCTTCTCCAAACTTATTGATCTGTATAATAAATTCTTTAATGCGATTATTTCTTTTTTAGTTTTTCGAATGTTATTTTTCTTTCTTTGTTTTCAAAATATTTGATTTTTCATTCTATAAAAATTTTCAGAGAAAAAATTGAACAAAGCATTTTTTAAAAGTCGTGATCATTTTTTTCTGGCAAAAAACTTTTCGCATTATTTTTGTCAAACGTTTTTTTGAATTTTTTATAAAACATGAAAAAAATAGTTCAATGATAAATTGCTCCCTCAAAAGGGTCAAGAATATAAAAACTAATAAAGCTCCAAAAAATTTTTTTTGTTAATCCTTTTTTTTATTATATTTTAACGTTTCTTCCTTTATCTAAAATAATGGCTGTGCGTCGAACAAAAAAAGTGAATCCATAAAGAATAGATGCAGTATATTTTTGAAAGAACATGCATGCCATAAAAAGTCTTTTACTCAAAAAATAATTTCAAAATTCGTGCCCTAAACCATAAAATGAAAACTACAATCAAAGTTCAAATTATATTTTTTTAATATATGGGTCACATGACTGAAACACCAAAACTTGTGTACAACTTCTATGCAAATTCTTTTCGTGATTGAATATTTTTTTCCCATTTGACTGACCAAAACGGAAAATGTTACAACCGATAAAAATGGAAAAAGCTTTCAACAAGAAATGACAAAATTATTTTTAGAACAAAGAAATATAAAAGAGCGAAAACAGACGATCTAAAATAAACAGTGACAGTCTGTGTTTTCTCTCTTTTTCTGATGTTTAGTTTTTTAAAGATTGTTTCAAAATAGAATAAAAGTCTTGGCGCCGTCTACTTACGTTTTTTCAGTACGTTGAAGACGTTAAAATTATTGCGACATGAACAAAGCTGGAATGATTTTGCAACCGTATTTTAAAAATTGTGTTGTCTTCTTAAAGATCAATTTTTTTGATTAACTAATTTAAGGAATTAAAAAAGGCATAAAGAAATAATCAACCGTATACGGTAATTAAACAGGAGTGAAAGGGGTTCAAACATATAGAAAACAAAACAAACAAAATATTCTAATTGGGATTTGATTTAAATATTTGCAATGCTTCATGCTTGCATTTCGGCCAGATTGCTTAATTTTCATCAATATTGAATGCTATGCTTACATTTAATTGGACTAGCCAAATGGTCTTCTTCTGCGGAGATTCAAGAACAAACAAAATTATAAAAAACAGTTTAATACTGTCAAAGTTTAATTAATTGTGAAATAAGTATTAAAAATTCAAATTGACTCTTTTCTGCAACTGCATTTTAACGAAAGAAAAATGACCAAAACTGAAAAAATCAATTTTTAGTTTCATTTTTAAAACAAAAAAGAAAACATTCTGTTTTGTTTTGAAGAAAAAATGATCAGGGCTGCGCATCTCGTCACAAAATGATGCGTTAAACTTGGTGAAACTTTAGCATTGTTTTGCATAAAAAGGCTAATTTCATGACGTTGTTGCGATCATTTCCCTGGATTTCACTTTTTTAATTTTAAAATTCATTGGAAGTTTTCTTTTAATTTCATCCACCCGTATTATATGTAATGCGTATCCGCGGGTAAATAATATAAATTTTACTGCATTTTTATTTGATTTTGAAAACGTAAAAATGAATTAAAAATAATTTTGAAAGAAAGAGAAAAAATCATTCACTTTCTCAACGAAGCCACTTTTTCTTTCATTCATTTCAACAAAAAAAAGGAAAATTTCCGAAGGAGAATATGTTCAACAAAGGAAATATTGATCGAATGAATTTTGGTCATCAGCATCTCTTCTTTTTTGCTAGACTGACAAACACAAAATTTCATAGCCGGTTTTGTGTGTAAAAAACGTTGTTTTTTTTTAACTTGCTTTTTTGAATATTTTGTTTTAAAATAATTTTAAGATTAAATAGTTTGAAAATTCGATGAGCCATTAAATGTTTTAAAAATTACATTGTCCTAAAATTGAAAATTTTTACATTTTTTAATAAAACAGAAAGCATTTAATCCATCACGTAATTTATACTTCATTTTTTCCTTTTCTTTTCAAAAAAGGTATTGATTTTGTTAATACAAAATTGTTGTTGAGCTAGGTTCTCTGTTGATCTTTGATTTTATTTTCTATTATTTTTTTGGTGTACTGTAATTTTAATTTTAATTAATTAAAATTAGTGTTGGAAATATTTTAAATTTTTTTTTTAAAAATGATGTTATGCCTCTTAAATTAAGTTGTTCATTTTTGTAAACAATTAAATGTTGAAAAACACAATTCAAACACAACAGAAAGTATGGAATCTGTTGATCGTTTTTTTGTTATGTTCTTTTCAACAAATGTGTTAATTTTGATAATAAAAACGATTGATGTAATGATCATTAAAAATTTGGACCTTTTTAAAATTATTTTTTGAGTATAATATTAATTTAATTTTAATTCAAATTAATATCAACGTTGCTTTCAAAATCTTTTAAACTTTTAAAAAATGGAAGCTTCCATTTTTATAATAAGTATCCATTTTGTATGGGTAGGCATTCCAATAATATTTGATATAATCTTACATTTTTAGTTGATTTTGGAAATTTGAAAAAATAAAATATTCAAAGATTTCTTTCATTTTTTGGAAAACTGAATGAAAAAAACGATTGACTTTGCCAGTTGCAATAAATGCAGACTGCTTTTGCAAAAAAGAATATTCACCAGTCTGTTCGTTGTGTTTACAAAAAATGTTCAGCGAAAAAATATTAGTCATAAGCGTCACTTATGACTAATAAAAAGAAAAGAAGTTCTTGCTCGACTGAATTTCATAATATTCAAAGCTTCTTTTGTGCAAAAAAGTGTTTATTTCTTTAAGTGCTTATTTGAATATTTTATTTTAAAACAGTTTTAAAATCTTTAAAAAAGATTGATCCCTTTTATTTTGCACTGAAATTTTGAACAAATGCATTTTCCTGTGTTGAAAGCTGATAGCAGCCATTCGTAATTAAAAAACTTTTCAAATTTATCATTTGATTTAGGTTATTGTAGTTTACTTTTCGACAAATGTATTGGTTTTGTTAATATTTTTTGTTGCGGGAATTCAATGTATATTTTTTTAATGCCTGTTTGTAAATTTTGTTGGAATATATCGTTATTTAAGTTTTTATTGAAATTTACATTGGTGTTGCAATTAATTAATAAATTTTTAAATAATGTTGGATTTTTTCTTTGCATGGTTTAATTCTTGCTTGCATTTTGCCTTGAGATGCCAGTCAATTTATTAACAATGTTTATTTAATAAGTACGTTTTTAAATGATTCCAAAAACGGGAAAAATAAAATATTCAAAAACTTTTTTCTTTTTTTTTGAATGAAAAAATGGTTAACTTTGCCCGTTGCAATAAATGCAGACTGTTTTTGCAAAGTGTCTACTTGTCTGCTGAATAAAAAGAATGTTCATTGAATGAATATTAGTTATCAACATCACCTGTGGTGGAGATTCCAACACAAGAGAGATTTATTGAGACGACTTTATAGTGTGATGACATTTATGATGCAAACGACAAAGAAAAACAGTGACAAAACAAGCTTTTATAGACAACGAAAGAGAATGATTAGAATGATATGCTAATTTCTTATATCGCGAGGTTTCTCTGCGACATCACCTTTAGGAGTAGAAATTTCAGCTAAAATGACAATCACAAAATTTAATGTTCTTTTGCGCAAAAAAGCGAGTGTTTATGTTATTTTAAATTCTTGTTTAAATATTTTACTCAAAAACAATTTTAAGATCTTAAAAAAGGTTGACAACGTTTATTTTGTTATCAACTCTTTTTAAACGTTGAAAACAAAACGTTACATCACTTTCGTTATTGCTATTTTCCTAATTTTAACAAAATTAAATTTATTGAATTTTACTGGAGCCGTACATTTTTTTCATTATTTGCTTTTCAACAAATGCATTGGTCTTGTCTATGAAAAGGTTATTGGTATTTATTACTAAAAATAAAAAAAAAATTAGTGATGCAAATTAAAGATATCAAATTTTTAAATAATGTCAGACTTGTTACTATTTTCAATTATATGAATAGATTTTTTAAGCTGTTTATTTATGTGAAAATAAACAGCTTAAATTAATTAAAAGTTTTAATTAATGTTACAATTTTAGTTAAATTTCAGAAAAAATAAAATATTCAAACGCATTTTTCATTTTTTTTGTTGAAAGGAATGAAAGAAAGAGAGAAAATGATTCACTTTTTCAATGAAGGCGGGTTTCTTTTGCAAAGAAGAAAAATGTTTGACCGACATGTTTGACATGGGGATGGAAAGAAATATTGATCTAATGAATATTAGTCATCAACATTTCTTCTTTTTGATACACTGACAAACACAAATTTTAGAGCCGTCATTGTGTAAAAAAATAAAATGCTGATGTTTTTTACATACTATTTTGAATATTTTGTTTTAAAAGAATTTAAAGATTGAACAATTTTTAATTTTGATGAGCAATTAAATATTGAAAAAATTCCGTTAATTATCATAAATGTCACCATTTTAAAATAAAATAGAAAGCATTTTCATCAGTCATGTAATTTACATTTTTTTTAAACAAATGTATTAATTTTGTTAAAAAAAGTTTTTGTCTTCAATTATAACTTCTTGCTCTTTTTATGTTATTAATTAATTAAGCAAATTAAAATGTGTTTAGAAAATTAAATATAATCCGTTTTTAAATAATTTTTTCTTTGATACAGCTCAAAAAATTATGCGCACATCTTTATTCATTAAATTCAAATTATAACACGTTTGCAACTGATTTCGGAAACGGCGAAAAATAAAATATTAAGAAACGTTTTAAAAGTTTAAACTATGTGAATGAAAAAAGTGGTTCACTTTGCAAGTTGCTACAACGGCATTTACAATTCTAAAAAAATGGGAAGCATTTCATCGACCGCGTAATTCACAGTGTTTTTTTGGTTTTATCGAATGTATTGATCGTGTTAATATTGATCATGCAAATACAAGAAAAACTGCATTGTCAAAGAAGAAAAATTTCTAAGCGATATGTTTAACAATCAATGAGGTAGTAAAAAAACATCAAAATTTTAAATAATGGAACTATCATTATCATGCATTCTCTACCCGTTTTGTACGGGTAGACATTCCATAAAGCTATTAATCTGATAAATTTATGTTCTAATTTTAAATGAATTAAAAAGTGTAAAAAAATATAATATTCAAAGACATTTTTACTGAACGAAAGAGTAAATGATTCACTTTTTAACAAAGATAAAGATCGTTTTTTCAAAGAAAAATGTTCTACAAATATGTTCGAACTGGGATGAAAGAAAATATTGATCAGTGAATTTTGGTCATCAACATCACATTTTATCTTTTTATTTAAATCGTTTTTAATTTGATTTAGGCTTTTTAAATTCTAATAAAATAACATTTTTAATCGATTTCGAAAGCGTAAAAAATTAAGATATTCAAAGAAATTTTTGACACAATGAATGAAATATAAAATGATTCAAATCTCAATTAATGCACTTATTTCGTTCATTTAGTTCAACTAAAAAAAGGAAACGTTTGCAAATGAGAATATGTATGTACAACAGATATATTCGACTTGGATGAAAAAAAGGGGCTACCATTAAAGGCACTTTTGTCAACGCCCCCTTTGATCTTGAGAATACAAAATTTTTGGAATAAATTTTGTATTCTCATTAGAAGCGGCGCAGGTCTGCTTTTTTGATTGTTGTTCATTTTTGAAGGGGACGTTAACGACAAAAAAAAAACTACGGAAGGAAAAAACTAAGAAAAACTTTGCAAGACGAAGGGGGGTGGCCATCAGCATCTCTTCTTTCTTGCTGGACTGACAAACATTCAGTTCTTTGCCGTTTTTTTTTGTGTAGAAAAATGAACGTTGATTTTTTTTAACTTGCTTTTTTGAATATTTTATTATTAAACAATTTTAAGATTAAACAGTTTGTAATTCTGATGAGCAATTAAATGTTGGAATAATTGGATTGAATTATGGATGAAATTCAAATCATCTCACAATGCATCATTTTTAATAAAATAGAACCCCTTTAATCTATCATGTAATTTATATTTATATTTTTGTCATTTTTTTAACAAGTGTTCGGAATTTGTTATTAAAAAATTAGATGCAATTTTCCGAAAAGAAGAATCTTTAACCTGCCTGACATGGTTGTGGAAAGAAATTTGTTGATCGATTGAATTCTAGTATGAAGTAGTGCGTTTTTTTATGTGTGTATGTACTTTTCATTTAAAACTGATCAGTTAGTCGACTGGCAAACACAAACTCCGCGCCTTTTTCCTTCAAAAAAAACTAACGTTGAATATTTTTACGTGCTTTTTTTGAATATTTTATTTTTAAAGTTTGTTAAAAACATTCATCATAAAAATAATTTTTGGATCATAAAAAACAGTTGTTAGCATTCAAACGTCGAAAAAATAACTCTGTCAATCAGTTTTAAAATTCTAATGAAATCAGAAGCATTGAATTCAACATGTAAATAATATTCTTCATTCACTGATAAAAAAAAATAGACAGTTTGTTAACACTCAGACGGCACAAAATGTGACCAGTGCAAATGTGACCCAGATGTACCTTTTGAAAATTTTAAAAAATTAATGTTGCAGTAAATCAAACATCAAATTATTAAATAATGGAACTTTCATTTAAATCCTTCTTGTACGGGTAGACATTTCATAAAATTTGAAAAATTAATGCTCTAATTTTATTTAAATTTGATAGCATGTAATATTAATTAAACTTTAAACAAAATAAAAATTAATGTTTCCATAAAACTATATTAAATTTTTAAAGAATGATTTCATTATTTTTAGTTCCAACGTCCATTTTGTATGAACATGTATTGCATCAAGCTTTAACAATATTTTATTTTTCTTGATTTCAAAAGCTCCGAAAAAATAAAACATTCAAAGAAATTTTTTTCATTTTTCTGTGTTGAAATGAATGAACGAACAAGGAAAACGAAAAATAATTCACTTTCTCAATGAAGGACACACTGCTTTTGCAAAGAAGAAAAATGTTCAACCAATATGTTTGACAAAAGGATGAAAAGAAAGGTTCATTCAAGAAATATTTGTCATCAGCATCAATTTTTTTATGAGCAGGAATTTTTGCTAAACTGCTAAGCACAAAATTCAAAGGTTTTCTGTCGAAAAAATCAAGTGTTTATTTTATTTTATTTTTTATAATTTTTTGGAATTTTTTTAAAAAACAATTTGAAGATCTTACAAAAAATTGATGATAACTTTATTTTATGCTTAAACGTTGAACGAATGCTGATGTTTTTTATTGATTTTTGAATATTTTATTAAAAAATAATTTTAAGACCTTTTTAAAAGCTAAACTCTTAAATTTCAATTGAATGTTGTAATTGCATTTAAAAATGGAATATAAATGATGTTTACAGTTCAAATATAAAACCAATCATTGAATCTCTCGAGTAATTTATTGTTGTTATTTTTTGTCATTTTTTATCTAACAAATGTAATTATTCTGTTAATAAAAAAGTTTGATGTGATCATTTCTCTTGTAATGTTTTGGATCTCACTTTTTTATTTTTAAAGCTCATTGTAAATTTTCTTAAATTAAAATTAATGCTGGAATCAAAACATATGAAATTTTTAAATAATGTCCTATATTTTGATTTCCAATTCGCACGCGTAATATATGTTATGCATATCCGCGGGTAAATAATATAAATTATGCTGTATTTTTATTTAATTTTGAAAGCGTAAAAAATAAAATATTCAAACATCATTTTTTTAAACTGAACAACAGAGAAAAAATCATTCAATTTTAACAAAGGCAATTTTTCACTTATTCAGTTCTACCAAAAAAAGAAAATTTACAAAGAAGAGTTTGGAATCAAAATATTCAAAAAAGGGTGGAAACAAATTTTGATCGAATGAATTTTTACCAACAGCATCTTTTCTTTTTTTGCTAGACTGACAAACACAAATTTCTAGTCGTTTTTGTGTAAAAAAACGGTGATGTTTTTAGTTTGCTTTTTTGAATATTTTGTTTTAAAATAATTTTAAGATTAGACAGTTTGTAATAATTTTATGCGCCATTAAATAATGAAAAAATTGCGTTTTTTACATTTTTTTTAATCATTCATTAAAAATTTAAACGCAAATTTTTTTGGGTGGAACCCCAATAAATTTAAATTAATAAAACATTCTTAATTCATTTCAACAGTGCAAAAAATAAAATATTGAAAAACATTTTTTTGTTGAAAAAATTGAAGAAAAAATTGGCTGACTTTGCCGATCGAAATGAAAGCAGATTGTTTTTTCGATGGAGAAGAATATTCATCCCCATATGTTCTACATGGCATGGAAGAAAATATTGATTGATTGAAATTTGGTCAACAGCACCAGTTTTTATAGGAGAAGAATATAAAAATAATTGTTTGTGTCTTTATAAAAAAAACAATGAACGTTTAAATATTTTATTTTTTACATTTTTTGAAGTTTTCTTGTAAAAGTGATTTTATGCTTCTTAAAATAAGTTGTTAATTTTTTTAAATATTTTAATGTTGAAAAACACAATTTATTTATCATCTTTTCAATTCTAATAAAAAGAAAGTATTGAATCTATTGTTTGTTTTTGTGTTTTTTTATTTACAACAAATGTGTTGATTTTGATAATAAAAACGATTGATGCCATGATCATTAAAAGTTTGGACTTGTTTAATAATTGAGAGTTCTATTAACTTAATTTTAGTTAAAATTGATATCTGCATTGCTTTCAAAATCTTTTAAACTTTTAAAAAATGGGACCTTCCATATTTCTCATAAGTATCCATTTTGTATGGGTAGGCATTCCAATAATATTTGATAATGTTACATTTTTAGTTGATTTTGAAAACGGAAAAAAATAAAATATTCAAAGATTTCTTTCATTTTTTGTAAAACTAAATGGAAAAGAAAGTTGACTTTGCCAGTTGCAATAAAATGCAGACTGCTTTTGCCAAAAAGAATATGTTCAATCGTATTCGATAAGTTGACAAAAAAAATGTTCAACGAAAAAATATTAGTCATCAGCGTCACTTTTAGGAGCAGAAGTTCTTGCTCGATTGACATTCAAAAAATTGAATTAAATTTGTTTATAAACTTTTTTTTGACTGTTGTAATTGTATTCCACAGTGATTTTTTTTGTAAATAGAAACGGCACAAAAAAGAAAAAGACGGACGAACGCTCTCTCTCTTTTTTGGTGCAAAAACGCCTGTTTTTGCACCAAAAATCCGTCATACTTTTGCTAGCCCTATTTTTAATATTGATGATATCGCTTAACTAAAGGTATCCCCATATTCCTTAGGATGTCCTTTATCTAAGTTTGTAAATTCTAAGCGATTACTTTAACATAAACGGATTCGCAAAAAAAAGAAGAAGCTGAATCGTGATTTTTCTTTTTTTAAAAAAAAACCGCGAGAGAGCAAAAGTTTCTATTGTTCGTCCTTTTTTTCGTTGGACGCCATGGCATTTGACCCCATGGCACTTGACCCCTGACAGTTGACCCCATGACATTTGACCCTATGACCTTTGACCCCCATGACGATTGATCCCATGACTATTGACCCCAAAATAAATATTTTTTTAAATAAGTTATAACAAAGGCTGTGAGGATGACTCCCTTCGGAAGCCATTCTCCCAGCCCTAATTTTACCAAACGCCATATGTATACTTTATCATCATAAGGAGCATTGAACACGACACGACTGCGGTATCCAGCTGACCGTTGATATCACCTGGCGGAACAGATTGAGCCATAATTTAGAAAATCAACGTTCTAACGGATCATCAACGCGTGAGATTTCATGCGTTGATGAGTGGCAGAAATGCGACAATTGAGATGGACAAATAAGTATTTATTCATTTTTGAAGGGTTGAATGGAATTTGCATAATATTTAGCATATTCACACTCTCCATTTTCTAACACAAATTTTTTTGGGGTCATTTGTCATGAAAGGGTCAATAGTCATGGGGTCAACTGTCATGGGGAAATTCGAGGGGTCAAGTGTCATGGGGTCAAATGTCATGGGGTCAACTGTCAGGGGTCAAGTGTCATGGGGTCAAATGTAACGACCCCTTTCGTTGCGGCCATTTCTAGTTCCTTTTTTCCTACGTTTGGGATCACTGTGATTCACAGTAACAAAATTTTAAAATAATGATCTTTCTTATTTAACATTAATAATCCATTTTGTATGGGTTGGTATGGATTCCATTAAAGCTATACCTATAAATTTAAAATAATGCAGAATTTTTTGTTGATTTGAAAAGCAAAAAATAAAATATTCAAAGAATTTTTTTTTTATTTGTTGAATTTAATGAAAAAAAGGTGATTCATTTTGGACAAAAACAGATTGCTTTTGCAAAAGAACATATTCAACTAATAAAAAGGAAAAAAAAGGAGCGGCAGTTGCGGGCTAAAACTCCACCTCCTGGCACCTACTATTTCTGATCAAAACTCCTCGCTGTCTTCCGACATTGAGAGAGTCGAGAGAAGAGTTTCGAAGAATAAATTAGTCTTTAACGTTTGGCGCCACGATACTTCGATGAACTTTTTTTCCTTCCCATGTCACACAAATTGCTTGAACATTTTTCTTCTTTGCAAAAGCAGTGCGTGTCCTTCATTGAAAAATGAATCGTTTTTCTTTTTTCCTTGTTCGTTCATTCATTTCAACACAGACAGGCGACCACGAAAAAAGACAGACAAGCTCTAAAAAATGAATAACTAAAGAAAAGGATGGAAAAAATAAAAATAAAAACTAAAATGGAGACAAAAAAAATTTTACAACAAAATAGCTCATTGGTAGACAAAAATTTTAGTTGCAAAAAAATAAAAGTTAAAGTTCTTTAGTTGCTTTTTTTGAATATATTTTATTTTAAAATGCTTTCAAATATTTCTTCCTAAAGACAGTTTTTAAGACAAAAAGTTGGTCATTTTTATGAGAAACCAATAAAATGAGAAAAATAAATAAACAATTTTAATCAAATAAAAATTATTAAATCCAACATGTAATTGATTTTTGTTTTTTGTGATTATCTTTTCGAGTGTACAGAAAACCTGGACTGGACTAGGATTTCCTGGACTGGACTGGACATGGACTTTTCACTAATTATTTATTTTTGTTTTTTGTGATTTTTTTTTCAACAAATATGTATTTTAATAGAAAAAGAATAGTTGAAATCATTTTTCTTTTGATATTTTGAATAGATTAAATATTTTTTGGTGTACTATAAATTTAGGTTTATTAAAAATTAATGTTGCAGTAAATCAAACATCAAATTATTAAATAATGGAACTTTTATTTGAATCATTTTTGTAAGAGAAGACATTTCATAAAGTTTAAAAATTAATGTTCGAATATTATTTAAATTTAATAGCGTGTAATATTAATTAAATTTTAAACAAAATAAAAATTATTTTGTTGTCATAAAACTATAATAAATTTTTAAAGAATGATTTCATTATTTTTAGTTCCAACGTTCATTTTGTATGAACATGTATTGCATCAAGCTTTAACAATATTTTATTTTTCTTGATTTCAAAAGCTCCGAAAAAATAAAATATTCAAAGAAATTTTTTTCATTTTTCTGTGTGTCGGCATGGTCGAAAAAAATGTCGATCGACTGAAATTTGGTCATCAACATCACATTTTTGTAGGACAATAACTTCTCGCTAGAATGTCCAAAAAACGAAAGCTTATTATTTGAGTTTTTGAATATTTTTGTTTAAAATGATATTAAAAGGTTTTTCAAAAAAAGTTATTTAAAGACCTTTAAAATTTGGTAACTTTTCATTAAAGTTATTTTGATTTATTCATTTTTAATAAAAATAATAAATAATTGAATGAATTTTGTTATTTATATGTGTTTGTTTTCTTGTCATTATCTTAACAAATATTGCTTTTAAAGGTAATTGTTGTGATCAATTGCCCCTTTTTAATTTGAATATTTGTTTATGTTTTATTGAGTTAATGAAATAAATTTTAATTTTAACTAAATTTAGTGTTGCTATTAAACAGTTTAAAATTTTTAAATAATGACCAAATCTTTATTTTTTTGAAGTTCATTTTATATGGATATGCATTGCATCAAGCTTTAACGATGTTTTTTCTTGATTTCAAAATCGCCGAAAAAATAAAATATTCAAAAAAATTTTTTTATTTTTCTGTGCTGAAATGAATGAACGAAAAAGGAAAAAGAAAAAATGTTTATCTTCTCAACGAAAGACAGACTTATTTTGCAAAGAAGAAAAATGTTCAACCAATATGTTAGACATGGGAATGGAAAAAAATATTGATCAAATGAATTTTGGTCATCAGCATCTCTTCTTTTTTGCTAGCCTGACAAACACAAATTTCAGAGCTGTTTTTGTGTAAAAAAATAAAACGTTGATGTTTTTTTGAATGTTTTGTTTTAAAATAATTTTAAGATTAAACAATTTATATAATTTTTGTTGAGCAATTAAGTAATGAAACAATTCGGTTGAGAATCACAAATGTCCACATTTTTTAAAAAAATTGAAAGCATTTTCATCTATCACATAATTTATATATTTTTGACATTTTTTAAACAAAATTTGTTGATTTTGATGAAAAAAGTTTTGTCATCAATTATAATTTCTTGCTATTTTTGTGTTATCATTAAATTAAGCAGGTTAAAATGAGTTTTGAAAATTAAGTATAAATATATCATATTATAATTTTTTGAATACTGTGGATTTCACATTTGCACCCAATGGCTGTAAGAAATATGTCCATATATTTATTCACAAAATTTAATTTATAATACGTTTGCGACTAATATCTAAAACGCTGAAGAAAAATAAAAAATTTAAAACGTTTTTAAATGTTTTTGTGAAATTGAGTGAAAGAAAAAACTGGTTGACTTTGGAAGTTGCAACAAATTTTTGTGGCTTAAATAAGTGCCTTTTTCTGATGTGTGTCCTTGTCTGCAGTCTTTCTCAGCTGACAATTACAAATTTCCCCTGCATTTTTGTTCAAAAAAATAAGTTTCAATGAATATTTTACGTCTTTTTTTGAATATTGTGTTTTAAAAAGTTTTTTGAAACAATTCTAATAAAATAGGTTAATCCACCGCGTAATTTACATTTATTTTTGGTTTTTTCGAATGTATTGATGTCCGTTAATAAGCAGATTGTTCGATCATTTTCGTGTCGTATTGATTAGATAAGGAATATTGAAATTGATGCTCCAATTAAATTATATTAAACTTTTAAATAATGGATAAATTTTAGGTTCACTTTTGTAGGGGTATGTGTTCCATTAAGTTATTTATGAACAGAATTTAAGCTATTATTACATTTCTGTATATTTTAAAATCGCCAAAAATAAAATATTCAAAGACAACCTTCATTTTTTTTAGTGATTTTAAAAACGAAAACGAGAAAATGATTCATTTTTCAAAGATTCCAGACTGCTTTTGCCAGGAAAATGTTCAATTAATTTGTTTGCCTTTTTTTATAAAATGAAATACACTGAATTGAAAGAATAATGTTGTGTTTTTTCGTAATTGTTTTTGTCTTAAAATGAATAGATCTTATAATATTTTCAACGCCTTTTTTCTAAATGAAAGAAAGCGGAAATGATTCATTTTCTCAATGAAGGCAAGTGTTGTTGCAAAAAAATCGGCATGGCCTTGAAAGTAAATATTGATCAATGGAAATATTGGAACGGTGCGGAATTTTTTGTTTGTCAGTTGAGAAAGACTGGAAACAAGTACAGACACTCTGTGATTTTGCAGTCTGGCGAAAAACATTTTCTTCGACAAAATAATGTTGGTGACCAAAATTCAATCAATATTTTCTTCCGTCAAGTGAACCATATCGGTTGAACATTCTTTTCTTTCGAAAAAGCATTCTGTCTTCATTGCACCTTGCAAAAAAGAATCATTTTTTCTTTCGTTAAGTTTTACAAAAAAATTCAAAAAATTCTTTGAATATTTTGTTTTATGACCAAAATTAATTAAAAATATAATTTCATTAAACCTTGTTAAAATGCCTAACCATTTGAAATTAATGGAAAAGGAAAGATTCAGAATTGTTGTATAAATCAATCATTATTTAAAAATTTTATATATTTAAATTGCAACACAAATTTTAATCGGTTTTATTGAATTTAAAAATACAAATATAGCTTAAAACTAAAAAGTTTAACATTGCAGATAACCTCTTTTCGAAATGCTCAATAAATTTGTAACAAAATGTAACAATAAAAATATAAGCTTAACGATAAATTCATTGCTTTGTATTTTATTAGAGATGCATTTATTTCTTGTAGAACAGCAATTCAATGTGATTTTTACAAAATTAATTGCCAAAAAAGATACAAACATTTTTTATCATCTTTATGGAAAAATTTTTTTAAAAACTTTTTATAATAAAATATTCAGAAATTTAGCGAGGAAACAAGAGCTAAAGTTTTTTTGCTAGCAACCGGCGCGTAACTTCCTGTTTGTCAGCCTTCCATGTCAAACATGTATTGATTGGACATTCTTCTTCGCAAATAGCACTCTGCATTCATTGAGACAAAGTGAATCATTTATTTCAATATTATCTTCCAACCTCAAGTCGAACAAATCGGATTAAACTTCTTCTTTGCACAATTTTGAAACATTTTATCTTTCGTTTCAAAATTGTGCAAAACAAACTGCAATTTTGTTTATTAAAAATAAAATAACAATGAAGAGAATATTATTTACATGTTGAATCCAATGCTTCTGATTTTATTAGAATTTTAAAACTGATTGACATAGTTATTTGTCCGAAGTATGAATGCTAACAACAATTTTTTATGATCTAAAAATTATTTTTATGATGAATGTTTTAAACAAACTTTAAAAATTCAATAATCAAAAAAAGCACGTAAAAAACTTCAACGAGGATTTCTCAAAAACGTTGCAGTACTTTGTGTTTGTCAGTCGACTGACTGATCAGTTTTAAATGACTGCAAACAAACACATATAAGCAAAACGCACAAATTTAAACCAAAATTCAGCCGACTAACATTTTCTTTCCACTGCAAGGCCGTAGGCAGAAAAAAAATTTCGGAGGGGGCATTTTCGTTTCAGGGGGGGGGGGGGCACGCCTTTGATCTTTTGCCGCTTTAACACGGCGGCGGCAAAAGATCAATGGATGTTCCCAATTTCGGGGGGGGGGCACAGGTACCGAATGCCCCCCCCCCTAAATACGGCCTTGTTCCACTGCCATGTCAGGCAGTTTGAAGATTTTTTTGCATATGTAATTTGCTTTTCTTAAAATTCGCCAATGCAACCAATTTTTTTCCTTCATTTAATTCAACAAAAAATTGAAAAATGTTTTTGAATATTTTTTTTATGACTTTTTTAAAATCGATTACAGACGTAATATAAATTGAATTTTGTAAATAATAAGCTTAATAGAATTGGCACATATATTGCGATCCCATAAAATTTGGAAGAAGCCCACATTATTTAAAAATTTAATATTATTAATTTGCACCATTAATTTTTCTGCTTAATTTAATTTATTTATATAATTATACACTCAAAAATGAATAATTAATAAAAGTAGCAAATTAAAAGGGAAACAATTGCAACACATATTTTAATAACAAATTTCATACACTTGTTAACAATGTTCTGCTTTGCCTTTTTTGTCACCGCCTCCACGCCCCACGCCCCAAAGATTTCAAAAAGCCGACCCGCGCCCCAGGGCAAATTATAACACTGCTTGTTAAAAAAATGACAAAAAACGAATACAAATTACATGATAGATTAAACGTGTTATATTTTATTAAAAATGTAGCAATTTGTGATCAATTCATGCATGTTACAATGTAATTATTCAAACATTTATCTACTCATCAAAATTACAAAAAGTTTAATCTTAAAATTATTTTATAACAAAATATTCAAAAAAGCACGTTAAAAAACATTAACGTTCATTTTTCTACACAAAAAAAAACGGCAAATAACTGAATGTTTGTCAGTCTAGTAGAAAGAAAGAGATGCTGATGGCCACCCCCCCCCCTTCATCTTGCAAAATTTTTCTTAGTTTTTTTCTTCAACAATGTTCAGCAAGTTTTTACACAAACTTGCAATAACATTGTTGAAGAACAAACAAAAAAAATTTGACGGGGCTAAAAGAACAATAGTACGCCGTAGTCATCTTTTGCCGTTTACACCCCCTTACGAAAAAGAAAAAAAAATCAAAAATGCAAATTTGCTTTATTCCAAAAATTTTGTATTTGCAAAATCAAAGGGGCGTTGACAAAAGTGCCTTTAATGGTAGCCCCTTTTTTTATCCAAGTCGAATACATCAAAATAAACGAACGAAGTGCATTTATTTAGATGTGAATCAATTTTTATTTCATTCATTGTGTCAAAAATTTCTTTGAATATTTTATTTTTTTGTTCTTTCGAAATCAATTAAAGATGTTATTTTATAAAATTAAAAAAGCTTGAATCAAATTAATAACGATTTAAACAATATTGGAAAATCATTATTTAAATGTTTATTATTTAATAATTTATACATACAACTAATGAAAAGTAAAAATTAAATAGGAAGTGATCTCAGAAAACTTTTTATTATTAAGATCAATACATTTGTAAAAAAGAATATTACACTAAAAAAATTACAAGATGAATATACTAATTTTTATTTTATTAAAATTGTTGAAGTAATATTATCAAAGTTTAAGTATCCATAAAAGTGACAACTTTTTTAAAGGCCATAAAATAATCCTAATGAAGAAATGTTTCAGATCATTTTAAAATAAAATATTCAAAAAGTAGCACATAAACAAAGCACTTGTTTTATTGCACAGTCTTGCTCCTGCAAAAAAAACTATGTTGATGACAGGGATATGCGGTATTGAGTTTTGCTAACGGTACGATAAACGGTAACAAAAAAAAGTATGGTAATACCGTATTTATGGTAACGGTTACGGCATACCGCCCATCCCTGGTTGATGACCGAAATTCACTCGATCAATATTTTCTTTCACCCTATTTCGTTGAATTTGTTGAACATTTTCCTTTGAAAAAACAATCTCTGCCTTTTATTTTTTTATAAAATAAAATTGATCCTCGATTTTTTTTATAGATCATGAAATTACTTTTCAAAAAATTTACTAAAAACTATTAAAACAATAAAATGAACACTTATTTTTTGCAAAAAAAGCTCTGAATTTTGCGTTTGTCAGTTTAGCAAAAATTGTTGCACATAAAAATCGATGCCGATGACTAATATTCTTTCGATGAATTTTTTTCCATTTCTGTGTCAAACACATCGGTTAAACATTTTTCTTCTTTACAAAAGCTGTCTGTCGTTTATTGAGAAAGTGAATCATTTTTTCTCTTTCTTTCATTCATTTCAAAATAGTACGTAAAAACATCAGCGTTTTTTACACAAAAAGAGCTCTAAAATTTGTGATTGTCTGGTTAGCAAAGAAGAAGAGATGCTATTCATTCGATCAATATTTTTTTCCATCCCATGTCTAACATGTCGGTTGAACATTTTTCTTCTTTGCAAAAACCCGCCTTCGTTGAAAAAGTGAATCATTTTCTCTCTTTCTTTCATTGTATTCAACAAAACAAAACAAGAAAAGTGTCTTTGAATATTTTATTTTTTCTGTGTTTTTGAAATTTAACTAAAATCGTAAGAAAACAACATTTATCTAAATTTTTATAAATGTAAGCTGTTTGTTTCCATATAAATAAACAGCTTAAAAAATCTATTTATACAATTGAATTTAAACATGAACCTGCCATTATTTAACAATTTAATATATTTAATTTGCATTTATAATTTTTGTCTGCTTTTAGTAATACACACAAAAAATATAGCTCCAAAACAGGAAAAAAATCGCAATAAAAAATTTATTATAGCATTTAAAGACAAGAAAATGACAATGAAAACAAATGTGAATTACACGTTGGATTAAATAATATTTTTTATTTTTTAGAATTGAAAAAAATCCAAATCATAGTAATTTTTTATCTTTTTATTGGAAAAAAAGTAATCACCTTTTTAAAGAGGTCTTAAAATCGCTTTAAAATCCAATATTCAAAATTTAAATAAAATAAGCATTTGTGTTTTTATCTAAAAATGTCTCTGAATTTCGTAATTTTTCATCTGGAAAAAAACTTTGTCTTATACAAATAGCTGATGTTGATGACCAAAGTTTAAAGAGCATTTTTTTCCATAAGGCGAAAAATATTGGTCATCAGCATCTCTTCTTTTTTGCTAGCGTGACAAACCCAAATTTCGGAGCCGTTTTTGTGTGTAAAAGAAACGTTAATGTTTTTTTCGTGCTATTTTGAATATTTTATTTTTATAAAAATTTAAGATAAAACTGTTTGTAATTTTTGATGAGCAATTAAATGTTGAAAAAATTGCGTTAATAATCACCAGTGTCGACATTTTTAAATAAAATAGAATGCATTTTCAACAATCATGTAATTTTTATTTTTATTGTCATTTTTTTAAACAAATGTATTGATTTTGTTAACAAAAGTTTTTGTGTCCCACAATTTCATTTTTAACTTCATGTTATGTTTGTGTAATTTATTAAATTAAGCTGAAAAAATTAGTTGTTACATATATTTTATTTTTCAAATAATGTGGACTTCTATGAAATGTTATTGGGTCGGAATATATATATATATATATATATATATATGCATCTTCTGTTAAGCTAATTTGTTACAAAACTCAAATTATAATACGTTTATAATTAATTTTAAAAAATCATAAAATATTCAAAAACATTTTTCAATTTTTTTGCTGAATCGAATGAATGAAAAAACTGGTTGCATTTGCGAATTTTAACGAAAGCAAATTAGACTTGCAGACAGTGTTTTGCTTTGCCCCGCTTTTGCCCCGCCACGGGGCGCCCCTACTAAGCTCGGGGCGACTTTTAAAAAACTCGGGGCGCGGGGCAGTTTTTCAAATTGGTTGTACAAAATTTAAGTTTTGGTTATATTTTTGTTATTAAACACATTAAATACCTTTTAACAATGTAATAAAGACATTATTACACCTTTATTTTACTTTAAAAATCAAAAAATTGAACAAAAAATATAGAAATTTTTTAATTTTAAGTGCTCGGGGCGGGGCGCGGGTCGACTTATAAAAACCTGCGGGGTGCGGGGCCGGCAAAAAAGGCAAAAGCAGAATACTGCTTGCAGAGAACAATATTCAAACTGACATGATGGTGGAAAGAAAATGAAAATAATAAATAATTGAATAGACTTTGTAATTCATATGTGTTTGTTTTCTTGTCATTGTTTTACAAATATTGTTAATAAAGGTAATAGTTGTGATCCCTTCCCCTTTTTGGTTTTGAAGATATATTTATTTATCTTTTGAGTTTATCATTAATTAAACTTTAATTAAAACCAAATTTACTGTTGCCATAAAACTATATTTAATTTCTAAATAATGGGAAATCATTTTGTATAAGATAACCCATTTTGTGTGGTTATGCATTCCATCAAGCTTTTACGATGTTTTTCTTCTTGATTTCAAAAGCTATACGTCTGAAAACTGATTTTGCAAAGCTTCTATCCAATTTTAATGAAATATAAAGAACTGTATCCATCATGTAATTTTTATTTGTGATATTGTCCTTTTCTTTTTGACAAATGTATTGATTATTAAATAAATTTTTATTTAAACTTAGTTTAATGTTGCATTTAAAATGTATTAAGTTTTTAATTAACGAAGAACAATTCGATAATGAATTGGTAAGCATTGAAACAAAAATTAATGATGATTTTAGATTGAATTTTAAAAGCGTAAAAAATAAAATATTCAAAAACATTTTTCTGTTTTTTTTTGTTGAAATGAATGATCGAAAAAAAAAAAAAAAAAAAAAATGGATGTACTCATTTTTCCGATACAATAATCGGCACGCTGGGAAAAGTGTGGACAAAACGTTTTTTTGAAGCGATGCTCCCATAGATTTGTCCCAAACTTTCACCATAACTTCTTTGAGGTGTCTAGCAGGCATGTACGGGAGGATTTTTAAAAATATGCATTAGTTTTGTTTTTACAGACCCAAATATGACCAAAATCGACAAAAAATGGGTAAAAACATAAAAAACGTCATTTTTTAAATTCGAGATTTAGGGGAAAAGGTCCCGTAAATTTCATCACCTGTAGTAAAAGAGTGATTTCAGAAAAATTTCAACAGTATAAGATTAATAGTGGCTTCAAAAAAATAGCTTAAAATTTAAAGATTACAGTAGCTCCTCTACTATTTTCGCGGTAAGAAACACGTTTTCCCAGCGTGTAATCGGCACTTCTTTGCTTTCTTCCCCCCTTCAAAATTTTTGACACTTAGAAAATTTTCATTCATTTTTTTTGACACTTAGAAAATTTTAAAAAAATCAACCAAAATATTTGGTGTTAAATTTTTTAAATATATTGCATCATTTTTATGTAATTTTATTTTTCGATACAGACTTTTTGTTTATGTCTACTGTTTCTAAATATTGAATCGATCTCGTATTTAAATGACTCGGTTTTCTATTTTTTATCATTTTTGTAAACCGGTTAACCATGAAAAATCATGTTGCATTAACTGAAGTAGAATATCAGGATCGACTTATTCTTGTGTTCTTGTAGCTCAGTTGGTAGAGCATCTAACCGGAAATCAGGAGGTCGCTGGTTCGAGTCCAGCCTGGAGCCAGCACAAGAACTAACTTTTTCGGTATCTTTTCGGTTTAAATTTTCATTTGTTTATTAACCAAAATGGTGGAGATGTTGATGTTTGTATAAAAACAACTATAAGAATAACGTATTCTGATGGTAGTGTTGAAATAAAAGTCGTATGGAAACATTCTGCTATTTTAAACTTAGACAATTTTTTGTTTTTTTTACAAAAATTTATCTATTTGCATAAAACATCATCGGTTTTTCATTCATAAAAATAAATATTCTTCAAATTATCAGTGCTGGAAAAAAAGAATGCTTCGAAAAATGTAAATTTTTGTGATTTGAACGAAAAACCTTCAAAAACGTATAAAAAGGATTGATGGTCATTCAATCGGGTTTCTTCTTCGCTTTATCGCTCCTTCGTGAATGGTCGTCAAATCTCAAGCTTTTTCCAAAAAGTTTCTAAGTTTTTTCTTATTGTAAAAGTTTTTCAATTTTTACAATAAGAAAAAACTTAGAAACTTTTTGGAAAATTTTGAAGGGGGGAAGAAAGCAAAGAAGTTCCCAATAATCTTGTAACAAACTATTATCATATCGAATATGATAAAGATTCGACAATGTATCCATTTATCGGATAGTATTGGATTAAAAAGATTCGCAATGTGGCTCAATCAAAAACTTGCTGGTTACAAATCATCCAAAATATCAGAAATTACCTTTCTGATTGCTGAAATAATTTATTTTATCATGTCAAATGTTACCTTTCTCCAGAAGCAAATTTGCTTTTGTACCTCAGCTACATTGAATCGAATTGTAAATTTCGATGTCACACATTTCAAACGACGATTAAAACGTATTCCACCAAAACTTTTTAAACGATCTTCACCGCCAAAAATTTTTATTTTACCTATGTTTTCGAACATGCTTTAGAAGCAGGAAAAAAATACTTTTAGGTCGAAATTTGGCGAAATGCCGTTTTTAGAGCATCGAGAATGCCAAAGTCGACATATTTTCTTTCCTACGGTATATATTCACCTTTAATCAGTTTTAGGTATAATTGCACCTATATAGGTTTTCGACCATGGGGAATCCGAATCTCGACTCCGCGATTTAAAATTTTCGCGGTAAGACCCATTTTTCGCATGTTGACCTTATATTTTGCCTGAAAAGTAGGTCAAAGAAATTTTTTTCAGATTAGTTCTTGTTACCATTGGATTCCCCGTGATTTTTTACCCTAGGGGGTGAAATAATCTGAAAAAACCAGGGGGAGCTCGATGTTTTACAGAATAAAGAATATCGTTGCCTCAGAATTTTCAGAATTTCGTTCGTTTATGAAAAATCGATTTTTTATCCAGTTATGCTAATTTCCCGTCTGTATAGGTTTTCGACCATGGGGAATTCAATGGTAAGCTTTGTATAGCCGTATAATCACGTTTTATATGCGAAATCCCCTCAGGGCATGATATAATATATCCGCTGAAATAAAAAATTCCCCCTGACTTTATTTTTGTGTTTCAGGTGTTAAAAAGTGTTGATTATTGTTCACAAACAATGTTTTTATCAAAATCAAACTATTATTTGATCATTTAGATGCAAAAACTATTTTTTCAGATGAACTGAAATAACCCATGATGTTGGGGTATATATGTAAAATGTGAAATTGCTCTAAAATTGCAAAAAAAGAATAAAAGACATTGAAAATTGTCTCAAATTGTTCCCTGATCATGTTATTACCTTTTTCAACGTATGACACTATCTATTCATTGATTTCTTTCAATCTACAGTATCCTTATTTCAGTTAAATCAAATGGTATAGAATTTTACTATTAATTTGCATTTAAAGGCACAAATAATGCATTAATAATATCCAAACATCATATAAATGTTCTTATAAAAGCAAAGTTATGTAAAACTCGATTGCAAAAGCATGTGAGAGCGATTTCACATTTTACACATATACCCCAACATCATGGGTTATTTCAGTTCATCTGAAAAAATAGTTTTTGCATCCAAATGATCAAATAATAGTTTGATTTTGATAAAAACATTGTTTGTGAACAATAATCAACACTTTTTAACACCTGAAACACAAAAATAAAGTCAGGGGGAATTTTTTATTTCAGCGGATATATTATATCATGCCCTGAGGGGATTTCGCATATAAAACGTGATTATACGGCTATACAAAGCTTACCATTGAATTCCCCATGGTCGAAAACCTATACAGACGGGAAATTAGCATAACTGGATAAAAAATCGATTTTTCATAAACGAACGAAATTCTGAAAATTCTGAGGCAACGATATTCTTTATTCTGTAAAACATCGAGCTCCCCCTGGTTTTTTCAGATTATTTCACCCCCTAGGGTAAAAAATCACGGGGAATCCAATGGTAACAAGAACTAATCTGAAAAAAATTTCTTTGACCTACTTTTCAGGCAAAATATAAGGTCAACATGCGAAAAATGGGTCTTACCGCGAAAATTTTAAATCGCGGAGTCGAGATTCGGATTCCCCATGGTCGAAAACCTATATAGGTGCAATTATACCTAAAACTGATTAAAGGTGAATATATACCGTAGGAAAGAAAATATGTCGACTTTGGCATTCTCGATGCTCTAAAAACGGCATTTTGCCGAATTTCGACCTAAAAGTATTTTTTTCCTGCTTCTAAAGCATGTTCGAAAACATAGGTAAAATAAAAAAATATACGATTTTTTGGCGGTGCCATTTTTGTCAAAATTTTAGAATAAATTGGTGGAATACGTTTTAAGATTTGTCACAAAATACTGGAGACAGAATACACACACTCAAATGCCCTTCGATATGCAATTTTAAGAAGACTTCTCTGTTGGTTTTTTAAAACGAAGGGGGGTGTAAAAGACATGACTGTCTAATATGCTTCATGGATGGTACTGCCACTTTACTATTTATCTCCATTGAACTTGATTTAATGCGAATAACAAATATGATTCATCTATTCCCTCTCGCAGCTATTTATTACTTGAAAATGAAATGGAAACATAAGAATTGGGATACTGTAACCAATGAAATTTATTCTCAATTAACCTTTGGGAGACATTTGTCAAAAATAAGAAACTGAAAATTTTGGCATTCAACCAATCTTATCAAAAGAATTTGAATCATATCTTCATCAAATACATTAATCTTTTACACTTTTGGTTGATGCACTTTTTCCTCGACACGCAATGTCGAACGGTCGGATTTTTTTTAATGCTCTTGCATTTTATTTATTTCTTTTTTTTATTTCTCTCTCAAATATCTTTTTTACCAATCAATTATCTACATTGTTCAAATTGCTTGTTGAGGTAGCCTTGCTTACTCATGGAAACAAGCTGAACATTGGTTTTGTTTTAACGCAAGAAAGGCTGATAAATAGCTTATCTCATCTTCATGGATAACATTTATCATTCAACTAATCTGGATCAAATGGTAGCCTTGCTTACCCATTTCATTGATTTATCTCTCAAGAGATTCTGCATCTGTCAAATATCAAAAAAAAAGAGACATTCAGTCACATAAATTTTGATCTGTTTTTTTTTTTCGTTACTTTCAAGTTTTTAACGCAACTTCTCATTTGAATTAGGTTTAAATCCTATCAGCTTTCACCAGTTTGGTAGAACGTTGCGATGGTTTCAATGTTTCTTTGTCTTTTATGCTTTACGGGAAAGAATAAGTCTTCAAATATCTGTTTAGCTTATACTTTTATATAAACCATATCTGGTTACTGACAATGATCCCAAATGGCCTAGTGGTTAGGATTTCGGGCTTTGACCCAGACGGTTCGGGTTCGATTCCCCGTTAGGGAACTAAAATTCCTTTGATGCTGTTTGTAATGTATATTTATTTTGCCCTTGGCTAAACTATATAAATATACTCTTCAAATATATCATTTATTATTATTTTCAATCAGACGAAGAAAAATGTGTCAACGATATTCTTCAGCGCATAAATTTGTTAACTTCATGTAAGTATCTTTAGCTATATTACTGTTTAGATTTGTGCATATTTGATCATTAACGATGCCGCTTCAATGTTAAAATTTCGAAGTTATTATCATCAAGTGCTGATTACCATATCGGAAGTAAATCATATCAGTATGGTTGATATCTATCCTTACTTTAGTTTGCCCCTGGCTAAACACAATAGCGTATAGTTATTTACAAACGAGAATATCTTCTCTAATTCTATCTGGATATAAATCAATTCTAACTAATAACATCTCTTGACAGTTGACGTTATTGGCGTGCGACTCCATTTGAGTTCACTGATCCTGCTTTTGGAGAAAATTGCAAATCAAAACATGAATTTGGAATGATTTTAAATCACTAGATTGGTCAATTTCTTCATAGCATCAGAAGAAATATTCGTCTTTTTACCGTAACTGGAACCAATGAACTTTTCCATGGAAAAAACATGAATGCTAATAAAACGGTAGGATAATTAAAACTAACTGGATATTTATGTATTTAGTTATGATAAATATGAAACGTTCAAAAAATATAAACGCGGGTGGCCGCCCCGAAGGGGCGGGGCACCCTAGTATTAATTAAAACTCAAATCAGTGTTCCAACTAAAATACAAATTTTTTTAAATAACGTATATGATTAAGTTAACTTTCAATTATGTAAAAATTCTAATTGATTACGAAAGCACAAATTGAATAAAATATTCAAAAACATCTTTTTTTTGAGTCGAATGAATGAAAGAAAAAATGATTCAATTTTTCAACGAAGACAGAGTGCTTTTGCAAAGAAGAATGAATGTGTGAAAAATAATATGTTCGACATGGGGTGAAAGAAAATATTGATTGAATAAATATTGGTCATCAACATCTCTTCTTTTTTGCTAGACTGACAAACATTCAGTTTTTAGCCGTTTTCGTATGTAAAAAATCGAACGGTGATGTTTTTTTTGGAATATTTTATTTCAGAAAAATTTTATGATTCAACAGTTTTGAAAATTATTATATTTTACATTCTTTTTGACATTGCTTGAAAAAAATGATGCACTTTCCCAATGAAGGACTGACTGCTTTTGCAAAGAAGAAAAATATTCGACCGACATGTTTGAAATTGGGATGAAAGAAAATGTTGAACGATTGAAATTTTAGTCATTAACATCCGTTTTTGGGGCAAAAATTTTTGCTGAAACTTACAATCACAAAATTCAGAGTAATTTTCGTTAAAAGATAAATGAATACTGATGTTTATTTTCTTGAATATTTTTAAATATTTTGTTGTAAAATAATTTTTGAAAAAGCTGATTGCTTTCGTTTGCGATACATTAAATCACTTTTATAATCGATAGCCTTTCCAATTTTATTGCAAGAATAAAAAAAATTATGTTTAAAATTTTTAATTAAAAATTATTTGATATCTTTTTTAACCCATTTTGCATGGGTATGCATTTCATCAAGCTTTAACTGTATTTTATTTTTCTTGATTTCAAAAGGGCCAAAAAAATAAAATATTCAAAGACATTTTTCATGTTTGAGTTGAATATGGAAAAAAATTGATTGCCTTTGTCAATTGCAACGCCAACAGACAGCTTTTGAAAAGAAGAAAATTGTTTATCCTATGTGTTGAAAAGGGGGTGGATAGAAAATATTGATGCAATAAATATTGGTCATCAGCATCAATTTTACGAGAAGAGTTTTTTGTATCGTACGCCTATTATATGTAATGCGTACCCGCAGGTAAATAATATAAATTATACTGCATTTTTATTTGATTTTGAAAGCGTAAAAAAATAAAATATTAAAACATCATTTTTTTGTTAAACTGAACAACAGAGAAAAAATCATTCACTTTCTCAACGAAGGCACTTCTTTCATTTTTCCTTCAGTTCAACCAAAAATAGAAAAAACTTGCCAAGAAGTATGTGCAACCAATATGTTTAACAAGGGCTGGAAAGAAAATGTTAATTGAATGAAATTTGGTTAACAGCATCTTTTCTTTTTTGCCAGACTGACAAACACAAATTTCAAAGCAATTTTTGTGTAAAAAATGAACGTTTATGTTCTTCACATCCTTTTTTTGAATATTTTATTGCAGAATAATTTTAAGAATAAACAGTTTCTAATTTTTGATGCGCAATTAAATGTTGAAAAAATTAGATTGAATTATGTGTGACAATGTCATTATTAAAAATTGCCCACATTTTTTAATAAAATGGAAAGCATTTTCATCTATCACGTAATTTATACTTCTTTTTTTCATTTTCTTTTTGTTTAGATTTTGTTAATAAAAACTTTTGGTGCATCAGTTTCTCTTTTGATCTTTGATTTCGTTTTTTAATTTTTTTGGTGTATTATAAATTTAATTTTAATAATTTAAAATTAATGTTGCAAATAAAATATATCAAATTTTTAAGTAATGAGCAATACCTAACGCCCATTTTTTGGTGGTGGAATCCCAATAAATTTAAATTTATAAAACATTCTTAATTCATTTCAAAAGTGCAAAAAAAATATATTAAAAGACATTTTATTTGTTGAAAAAAAATTGGAGAAAAAATTTCCATACTTTGCAGATTGAAATGAAAGCATTTTTCAAATGAGAAGAATGTTCAACCTGATTCGATCGACATGGGATGGAAGAAAAATTATTTATTGAATGAAATTTGGTCAACAGCATCAATTTTTATAGGAAAAGAAGTTTTTGTTAATTTAAAAATTTAAAAATCATTTTTTGTGTTCTTAAAATCATGACCGTTTGAATATTTTATTTTTAACATTTTTTAAAGTTTTTTTGTAGAAATGATTTTTTGACCCTTAAAATATGTTAGTCACTTTTGTATGCAATTAAATGTTGAAAAACACACCTCGTTAAACATCTTTTCAATTCCAACAAACAGAAATCATTGAATTTATTGTTTGTTTTTCTGTTATTTTCTTTTCAAGAAATCTTTTGATTTTGTTAATAAAAACGATTTCTGCGTTTGGACTTGTTTATTAATTATTTTTTTGAGTGGATTATTGATGGAAATTTAATTAAAAGTAATATCAACGTAACTTTCAAAATCTTTTTAATTTTTAAAAAATGTGAGTTCCATTATCTATTTCAGTATCCATTTTGTATGGGTAGGCATTCTAATAATATATGATAAAGTTACATTTTTAGTTAATTTCAAACGCTATGAAAATATAATATTCAAAGATTACTTTCATTTTTTGGAAAACTGAATGAGAAAAAAATGGTTGACTTTTCCCGTTGCAATAAATGCAGACTGCTTTTGCAAAAAAATTGGACAAGGAGAGTTTTTATAGAGATTTGGAGGAAGTTGGGAACAGAACGCCAGAGAAATTAACATAAGTGAATAAAAGTAGTAAAGGCGGTGGACGACATGCGCAACTTAGGGTTACACTTCAAACATGTTACTTTTTTTAAAAATCATGCATGCATGTTTTTGATTTGTGTCCTTACAGTGTTTTTTGAAACCTTTATTTTAAAAAACTTTCAAAAAAAGTCAACTTGGTCCCCCAAGTTGATTGGGGGTTTTCAACAAAAGGTAAAAAGAAGTCAACTTAGCTTTTTTTTACATTTTTTAAGTTTGGTCAACAAAAATAAGTTATTCTATGCAAGTTAAAAGTTTTATAACAAAATTTAGGAAATTTAAACTTCAGCACCACTTTTTTAGTGATATTTTTTGATAGAGTGGGAGCGGAAAAAGTGGAAGCGCGATAACGCAGTTTTCAACAAACAAAAGCATTAATCTTGTCTATAAAAATTTGTTGGTATGAATGAACTAGTACTGGTTGAAGCGAAGAAAGATAGAAGATAAAGAAGAAGCAAATCCCCGTTTCACGGCTTTTGAAAAAAAGAAAATGTTCATCCGTGTTCGATATGTTTACAAAAAAATGTTCAGAGAAAAAATATTAGATTAAAGAGAATGTTATCGATACAATAAATTAAAAATTGTTGATCTTTCTTATTTTCAATAAAATTTATTTTGGTTTATTTTAGTTTTCTTTTTTTCACAAATACATTGCAACAATGAAACTGATCATTTTATTATTCTTTTTTTATAAAATTTAGCAGATTGAAATTAAAGTTACACTTTAAATATATTAAATTTGTTAAAAATCATGCATGCACGTTTTTGAATTGTTTCCTTACAGTGTGTTTTGAAAACATTATTTTAAAAAACTTTCAAAAAAAGTCAACTTGGTCCCCCAAGTTGATTGGGGGTCTTCAACAAAAAGGAAAAACAAGTCAACTAAGTTGACTTTTTTACATTTTTTAAGTTTGGTCAACAAAAATAAGTTATTCTATGCAAGTTAAAAGTTATATTACAAAATTTAGGAAATTTAAACTTCAGCACCACTTTTTTTGAGTGGCAAATTTTTGATAAACATCACAAAGTTCAGAGCCGTTTTCGTGTTGATGATAACTTTTATTATACGGTTAAACGTTGAAGACATAAACCACTTTCGCTATTGATATTTCCCTAATTTTAATAAATATATTGAATTTAACGTGAAATTTATATTTGTTTTTTCGTTATGAGGGAGCGGAAAAAGTGGAAGCGCGATAACACAGTTTTCAACAAAAGCATTGATCTTGTCTAAAAAAATTTGTTATGTAATTTCTTGAATAATAAAAATTTAAATTTGTGTTGCATTTTAAATATATTTAATTTTTAAATAATGGAGGCAAGGGGATTTCCTTCTATTTTGTATGGGAAAACATTCCATTAAATGTATTTATTTATAAAAATTAAAAGTTTTTTTTTAATAATTATCAAACCATAAAAAATTAAATATTCAGAGATTTTGTAATATTTCCCCTTTCGTCCTACGTTAAAGAGAAAAGGTTTTAAATAAACAAAAAACAATAAATTTCCATTTTCGTTTGTTGGATTGAATGAACGAAAGAAGAAACGATTCACTTTTTTTTCAATGCAGGCAGATTGGCTTTGCAGAGAAAAATCTTCAATCTGGCATGGGGTGGAAAGCAAATATTGATCGATTAAAATTTTGACCAGCTGCATTGAAGAAACTTTTTACAAAACTGACAATAACAAAGTTCAGAATCGTTTTCTTGCAAAAAACAAACCCTGACATTTTTCCGTTTAAAAACAAGTTTAAGACCTTTAGAAAGGTTGGTCACTTTTTTATATGCAATTAAAGCTTTAAAAATAGATTACACAGAGAAATACTAATCAATATAATTTATGATTGCCCAATAAATTAAAAATTGTTGAACTTTCTTATTTTCAGTCCGGTTAATTTATGGTTTTTATAAAGAGCGACACGCACTTAGTACATTTTTTTTTGATTATGAAAGTTCTTGAAAATCAGGGAAATGCGTTGTTCTTTTTTTATTTACCAATGATAAACAAATGAGAACGAGAGAAGGGGGGGGGGGGATTTGGGGCGCGTGCCCCCCTCCCCCGAAACTGAGAAAATCCTTCGATCTTTTGCCGCCGCCGTGTTAAGGCGGCAAAAGATCAAAGAAGTGCCCCTTAAATGACAATGCCCACCCAAAATTTTTTTCTCCCTAAGGTCTTGGTCATGCTAATTTAGGTTTGTTTTTATTTTATTTTCTACACAATTACATTGAAATGAATTGGTACAAAAAAACTGATCATTTTAATATACTTTTTTTATTAATTAAATTTTATAAATTAAATTAATGGATGTTGTTTTTTTAAAGTGTCATTTTTGCGGAGTTTTTTTGTTACACTGTCGGCTAAAATTAGTGTTACAATTTAAATGCATGAAATTTTTTAATAATGGGGAAAGCATGTTATATGTATGGCACTATTGGTATCATAAATTTTCACATTTTTGTCCTCTCATTTTTCAAAAAGCAATTTATATATTAAATTTCATAAAAAAAATAAAATATTCAAAGATATTCTTCATTTTTAGCAACTGAACAAAATAGAAATGCCTTTTCATCTTAATGAATGCACTTTTGTCATTCATTCAGTTAAACTAAAAAAAAAAATTTGTAAAAAAGGATTTAAAAAAAAACGCAAAAAAAAGGTCATCAGCATCTTATTTCGTATAATTTTTCCTAGACTGACAAACACAAAATCACTAGCCGTTTTTAAACAAAAACTATTGCTGATGTTTTCTAGCTTGTTTTTGAATAGTTTGTCTTTAAAAATCAATTGTAATACCTTTAAAAAACTTTAGTCACTTTTATTTACAAACAAATCTTGGAAAAATAAAAAAGTGATCCAATGTATGATGTCAACATTATAAAATAAAAATTATTGAACATTCTTTTTTTCATTCATGTTAATTTATTTTTATGTTTTTAGTTAGTTTTTTTTCTACACAAATGCATTGTTACAATAAAACTGATAATTTTATTTTGCTTTTTTAGTAAATAAATTTAGCTGATTTAAATTACGGAAGCAATTTAAATATATAAAACTTTTCAAATAATATTGCATGCACATTTGATATCTGTGTCTGCAAGTTAAAAAAAACAGTTTATTTGTAAATTTTTAATAAAATTGCATTTTTAGTTGATTTGAAAAAGTCAAAAAATAAAATATTCAAAAAGATTCTTCTTTTTTTTTAAAAACTAAAGTCTTCAGTCTAAAGGAAAGAAAAAATCATTCACTTCTCAATGAATGCAAATTTTTCATTTATTTAGCTCAACAAAAAACCTGAAAATGTTCCGAAAAATAATTTTCCATTTGTATGTTTTACATGTAAGAAAATTTTGATCGAATTTTAGTCACTGACATAACTTTTTGTTGCAAGATTGACGAACACAAAAAGTCGCTTTTGTGCAAAAAAGAGTGCTTATATTTTTTTAAATGATTTTTTAAATATTTTATTTTGAAACACTTTTATAACCTTTTGAGAAATCGGTCATTCTTTGAGCAATAAATTTTGAAAAAATGGAATCCGTTTGTGTTACACCGCCAATTAAAATTCTAGTTGAAATTACATTTTTTAAATAATATAGCATGCATGTTTACGATTTGTGTCCTCAAAGTGTTTGTTTTATTGTTTTTTTTCTACCAATGAACTGATTTTGTTAGTCGTTGTGATTTAAATTTTTGGTTTTACTATTTTTTAAGAATACTGTTGATGAAATATTAATTAAAACTCAAATCAGTGTTGCAATTCAAATACAATTTTTTTTAAATAATGCAAACTTCATTCGTATCAATTTTTTATGGCTAGGTTAACTTTTCATGATGTTAATATTCTAATTGATTTCGAAAGCAAAAATTGAACAAAATATTCAAAGACATCTTTTATCTTTTTGAATTGAATAAATTAAAGAAAAAACGATTCATTTTTTCAATGAAAGCAGAGTGCTTTTGCAAAGAAGAATGAATGTCTCAATCATATGTTCGACACGGAGTAGAAAGAAAATTTTGAGCAAATGCAAAATGAACTTTTGCATCACATTTTGTGCAATTCTTCCAAAAATGACAAACATAAAATTACACTCCGGTTTTAGGAAAAAAACAGTTTCTGATGTTTTCTAGCTTGATTTTTGAATTTTTTATTTGGAAAACTTTTGTTGTTAATTAGTTGGATAAATCCGTTGAAAAATTTTTAATTAATTTTATAATCATGGCAAAAAAACTAAATTTTTGTCGCATTGGTATTGCTTCAATTCTAATAAAATCAAAAGCAATCAATGTGTCGTGAAATTTATATTTGTTTTTTTGTCATTTTTGTTCTACAAATTGATTTTGTTAATACAAAACTGTTGTTGCGATCATTTCCCTTTTAATGTTTTAGATTTCACTTTTTAAATTTTTGAGCTCATTCTAAATTTTCTTTTAATTAAATTTAAATTAATGCTGCAATCAAAATATATAAAATTTTTAAATAATGCCCACTGTTTTGATTACCATTTCGTACACGTATTATATCTTATGCATAAATATATTGCTGCATTTTTATTTTACTTTGAAAGCGTAAAAAAATAAAATAGTCAAACATCATTTTTTAAACTGAACAACAGAGAAAAATTCATTCATTTTCTCAACAAAGGCACTTTTTCTTTCATTCAGTTCAACCAAAAGAAGAAAAATTTGCGAAGAAGAATGTGCAACCAATATGTTCAACAAAGGGTGGAGAGAAAATATTGGTCAAATGAATTTTGTTCATCAGCATCTTTTCTTTTTTGCTACACTGACAAACACAAAATTTCGTTTTTTTGTAAAAAAATAAACGTTGGTGTTTTTTAACTTGCTTTTTTGAATATTTTGTCTTAAAATATTTTTGAGATTAAACAATTTGAAAATCTGATGAACAAGTAAATGTTTAAAAAATTACATTGTCCAAAGATTGAAAGTTTTTACATTTTTAAAAAAACAGAAAACATTTTCATCTATCACGTAATTTATACTTCATTTTTTCCTTTTCTTTTCAAAAAAGGTATTGATTTTGTTAATACAAAATTGTTGTTGAGCTAGGTTCTCTGTTGATCTTTGATTTTATTTTTTGTTATTTTTTTGGTGTACTGTAATTTTAATTTTAATTAATTAAAATTAGTGTTGGAAATAAAATATGTTAAATTTTAAAAAATGATTTTATGCTTCTTGTTCATATTTGTAAACAATTAAATGTCGAAAAACACATTTTTAATCACCTTTTTAATTCTAGCAAAAAACAGAAAGTATTGAATTTATTGTTTAAAAATTTGGACTTGTTTAATAATAATTTTATGATTGTATTTAATGTTAATTGTTAAAATTATTATCTGCGTTGCTTTCAAAATCTTTTAAACTTTTTTTTTTATTCACTGTGAAACTTATCCTTTTTTTTACAACAAAAGTATTGATATTGATTTTAAAGACTTTGTTGAAATCATTTCCCTTATTTGTAATTTCTTGATTTTCGTATTATGTTTTGAGTATTTAATAAAATTTTTAATTTCAATTTGTGTTTCATTTAAAATATATTTAATTTTTGAATAATGATTTTTTGACCTTTACGGGAAAGCATTCCATTAAAGATTTTTATTCATAAAAATTAAAAAGTTCTTTTTAAAAAATTATCCGAGCACAAAAATAAAATATTTAGAGATTTTGTAATATGTTTCCTTTTGGCCTACGTAACAGATATTCGAAGGCACAAAAGCAATAAAATATTCAAAAGCATTTGTCATTTTTTGTTGTTGAAATAAATGAATGAAGGAGAGAAAATGGTTGGGTTGACGTTTGACATGGTTGTGGAATGAAAATGTTGATCGATTAAAGTTGTGCGTTCTTTTTATGATATGTGTTTGGGTACTTTTTTGCAGTCATTTAAAACTGATCAGTCAGTCGACTGACAAACACAAAGTTTCACACCGTTTTTGTTCATAAAAATACTCGTTGATGTTTTTTACATGCTTTTTGAATATTTTATTGCAAAATTATTTCGAATATTTTTTCTTAAAGACGGTTTTTATGTGTGAAAAATATTAATAATACATTTAATATTTTATTATAAAGCTTTACAAAATAAATATAAGTATAACAAAAATAAAAGTGATCGGAGGCGCCTTTTAAAGGGCCATTGCAACAAGACAGAAAAGGAAAAAAAGGAGCAGCATTTTATGAGCTAAAGCTCCACCTCCTGGCGCCTGCATTCTCTGACCAAAACAGCTCTTTGTCTTCCGACATTGAGAGAGTCGAAGAGAAGAGCTTCACAGAATAAATTAGCCTTTTACTTTTGGCGTCGCAATTATAAAAGAGTGAGACAGACATAGACAGTATCTAGTACAACAAGTTGTTTCTGTTCATCAAAGAATCATCAAAGATTGGTTGGGAAAATAAAGACAAAGAAACTTCAAATGAGAACAAATAATGGACAACAAAAATGAGGTTAAATTACTAAAAAACCTAACAATAAAATATCTCAATGTGTGACCCAATCAAATTTTTTAGCCAACACATTGCACGGAGAAATATTAATTAAAATTGTTATTGATGGCAGCAATAAAATAAAAATTATCAAACTTTCTTTTTTTGGATCCTGCTAATTAAGGTTTATTTTTAGTTTTTTTCAACACAAATGCTTTGTTACAATAAAACAGATCATTTAATTATTAGAATTTGAGTATGACGATTAAAATATATTACATTTTTTATTAACGGGGGCATGAACTTTTGTTTTCTATATGCATCAGTACGTTTTCCGACAAGTTATTAATTTAAAAAATTTAAATTATATTACATTTTTAGTTGATTTGAAAAAGTTAAAAAACAAAATATTCAAAGAAATTTTTCATTTTTTCGTTAAATTGAAAGAGACTACCCTTTTTGTTCCTTTTAAATTTTCTAAAAATCTCTGATCCACATAGTTTCAATCGCGTCAAGAAAAAATCCACATTTTTCTGCAATTTTTTTGTCGAAAAAGGAAAAAAAGTAAACGCAGATTGATTTTTTTTGTGATTGAAATGATGTCTATCAGAGATTTTTGGGAAAATAAAACGATGGTGATAAACTGTAGAGAAAAAATGTTTTATTTTTCAATGAATGCATTTTGTTCTTTCATTGGGCTCATATAACAAATGGCAAATTCGCAAAGAAGAAAGTTCGACATGGGGGTGGAAGAAAATCTTGAAAAAAATGATTCACTTTCTTAATGGATTCAAAGTGTTTTTGCTAAAAAGGATGTCAGACTGACAAACCCAAATTCTTAATCCTTTTTGTGTAAAAAACAAACATTGATGTTTTTTAACTTGCTATTTTGAATATTTTATCATAAAATATTTTTAAGATTAAACAATTTTTTAATTTTGGGGGCAATTAGTTGTTGAAACAATTAAATTGAATTATGCATGAAATTTCATTTATTAAATATCGCTTCATTTTTAATAAAATAAAAAGACTTATTGCTCAAACTTGAAATATTTCCGAACTCTTCGAAGAAGAAGATGATATTTCTGATACGGTATATTCTGAAATTACTGTAAATGCAATTTCAAAACTTCCTGTCACTGCTGCTGAACTTATCGAAGGATATACTTCAGATGAATATGGCCAACTTATCCTCCAAGGACTTGTTAAGGGATCGTCTGAATCAAAGTTCTCTCTCGTAGATAACGTTATTATGATGCAAGATCGCGTCTATATTCCAGCAACACTTCGTGATCGTGTCCTCCAACAACTTCATGCTAGCCACAAGGACATCACTCTTACAAAGCAATTAGCTCGTAAACATGTCTTTTTAAACCTAGCATTACAAAAAATATCGAAAAGATGATGACCTCCTGTTATTCGTGCATTCAACTTAGTAAGACTCCAATCAAATCAACTCTCGGCCTATTTCAATAAAAGCTAGCGATCGAGTTCATTCGGATTTTGCTGGACCACGGAAGAATAAACGGTTGCTAATTATTGTTGATAGCTGCTCGAAATGGATGGATGTTCTTGTATTGGATTCTACATAAACATCATTAATTATTGATGCTCTTGATCGATATATCGCTGATAATGATATAATATCCGATAACGGAACACAAATTACCTCTGATCGATATGCTGAATTCTGCAACAAGCATTGCATCAAACATATTCGTTCTCCTGTGCATCACCCACAATCCAATGCCCAAGCCGAACGTTGTGTCGATATCGTCAAGCAATATTTGAAAAGGCGTGATATTCAAAATGGCTGCGATTTCAAAGTGAAAGAAGCTGTAAATGATTTCCTCCTGCAGTATCGCTCAACTCATTCAACAGCTACTCCTGGAAATATTACTCCTGCTTATGCTCATCACGGCCAAAAAATGGAACTGTTAAAGCATAGAGTATTTTAGACCCTTTTTTGTTCTACACAAGTTTTTTTTCTGTTAATAAAAATATTTGTTGCGATTTTTTAATGTTTTGGATTTATCTTTTTTATTTTTAAAACTCAATGTAAATTTTCTATTAATTAAATTAAAATTAATTCTGCAATCAAAAGATATATATTTTTTAATTTTTAAATAATGCCCTTTATTTTGATTTTTTTCTGTATTAGTATCCATTTTGTATGGGTAGGCATTCCAATAATATTTGATGTAATGTTATATTTTTAGTTGATTTTGAAAACGGGAAAAAATAAAATATTCAAAGACTTCTTTCATTTTTTTGTAAAACTGAATGAAAAAAATGGTTGACTTTGCCAGCTGCAATAAATGCAGTCTGCTTTTGCAAAAAATTCACCAGTGTGTTCGATGTGCTGACAAAAAATGAAAAAATATTAGTCATCAGGGTCACTTTTAAGAGAAGAAGTTCTTGTTCGACTGACATTCATAAAATTGAATTAAATATGTTTATAAACTTATTTTTTTGACTGTTATAATTGTATTCAGAATAACAAAATTTTCAAATAATGATCTTTCTTATTCAACATTAATAATCCATTTTGTATGGGTTTGTAGCTCTTCTATTAAAGCTATTTACCTATGAATATCAATTAATGCTGCATTTTTTGTTGATTTCAAAAATAAAAAATAAAATATTCAAAGACATTTTAAATTTTTTTGTTGAATTATATGAAAGAAAACAAAAAGTGATTCATTTTGGACAAAAACAGATTGCTTTTGCAAAAAAATATGTTCAACTAATGAAAAGGAAAAAAAAGGAGCTGCAATTGCGAGCTAAAGCTCCACCTCCTGGCACCTGCTATTTCTGACGAAAACTGCTCTTTGCCTTTCGACATTGAGAGAGTCGAAGAGAAGAGATTCGAAAAATAAATTAGTCTTTAACGTTTGGCGCCACGATCCTTCGAGGAACTTTTTTTCCTTCCCATGTCACACAAATTGCTTGAACATTTTTCTTCTTTGCAAAAACAATCTGCGTTCATTGAAAAATGATTCATTTTTCTTTTTCCTTGTTCGTTCATTCATTTCAACACAGACAACGAAAAAAAGGCAGACAGGCTCTAAAGAATGAATCACTAAAGAAAAGGATGGGAAAAATACAAATAAAAACTAAAATGGAGACAAAAATTACTCATAAATTTTTACAACAAAATAGCTCTTTGGTAGACAGAAATTTTAGTTGAAAAAAAAAAGTTGAAGTTCTGTAGTTGCTTTTTTTGAATATTTTATTTGAAAATAATTTCAAACATTTCTTCCTAAAGACAGTTTTTAAGACATTTTATAAACATTGGTCATTTTTATGAGAAACCAATAAAATGAGAAAAATAAATAAACAATTTTAATCAAATAAAAATTATTAATTCCAACATGTAATTTATTTTTATTTTTTGTGATTATCTTTTCAACAAATATGTATTTTAATAAAATTGAAATCATTTTACTTTCGATATTTTGGATTCATTTATTAAATATTTTTTGGTGTACTACAAATTTAGTATTAATAAAAATTAATGTCACAGTAAAACACACATCAAATTATTATATAATGGAAGAATCATTTCATTTGAATCCGTTTTCTACGGGTAGACATTTCATAAAGTTCGAAAGATTAATGTTCGAATTTTATTTAAATTTAATAGCACGTAATATTAATTCAACTTTAAACAAAATAAAAACTAATGTTGTCAAAAAACTATATTAAATTTTTAAAGAATGATTTCATTATTTTTAGTTCCAACGTCCATTTTGTATGAGCATGTATTGCATCAAGCTTTAACAAAATTTTATTTTTCTTGATTTTAAAAGCTCCGAAAAAATAAAATGTTCAAAGAAACTTTTTTCATTTTTCTGTGTGTCGGCATGGTCGAAAAAATGTTGATCAGCTGAAATTTGGGCATCAACATCACATTTTTGTAGGACAATAACTTCTCGCTAGAATGTCCAAAAAACGAAAGCTTATTATTTGAGTTTTTGAATATTTTTGTTTAAAATGATATTAAAAGGTTTTTCAAAAAAAGTTATTTAAAGACCTTTAAAATTTGGTAACTTTTCATTAAAGTTATTTTGATTTATTCATTTTTAATAAAAATAATATAATATTGAATGGAGTTTGTAATTTATATGTGCTTGTTTTCTTGTCATTGTTTTACAAATATTGTTTTTAAAGGTAATTGTTGTGATCAATTGCCCCTTTTTAATTTGAATATTTGTTTATGTTTTATTGAGTTAATCATGAAATAAATTTTAATTTTAACTAAATTTAGTGTTGCTATTAAAGAGTTTAAAATTTTTAAATAATGACCAAATCTTAATTTTTTTGAAGTTCATTTTAAATGTTTATGCATTGCATCAAGCTTTAACGATGTTTTTTCTTGATTTCAAAATCGCCGAAAAAATAAAATATTCAAAAAAATTTTTTTATTTTTCTGTGCTGAAATGAATGAACGAAAAAGGAAAAAGAAAAAATGTTTATCTTCTCAATGAAAGACAGACTTATTTTGCAAAGAAGAAAAATGTTCAACCAATATGTTAGACATGGGAATGGAAAAAAATATTGATCAAATGAATTTTGGTCATCAGCATCTCTTCTTTTTTGCTAGCTTGACAAACACAAATTTCAGAGCTGTTTTTGTGTAAAAAAATAAAACGTTGATGTTTTTTTGAATGTTTTGTTTTAAAATAATTTTAAGATTAAACAATTTATAATTTTTGTTGAGCAATTAAGTAATGAAAAAATTCGGTAAATAATCACAAGTGTCCCCATTTTTTAAAAAAATAGAGAGCATTTTCATCTATCACATAATTTATATGTTTTTGACATTTTTTTAACAAAATTTGTTGATTTTGATGAAAAAAGTTTTGTCATCAATTATAATTTCTTGCTATTTTTGTGTTACGTAGGTTAAAACGAGTTTTGAAAAAAAAATCATATTATAATTTTTTGAATACTGTGGATTTCACATTTGCACCCAATGGCTGTAAGAAATATGTCCATATATTTATTCACAAAATTTAATTTATAATACGTTTGCGACTAATATCTAAAACGCTGAAGAAAAATAAAAAATTTAAAACGATTTTAAATGTTTTTGTGAAACTGGTGAGTGAAGGAAAAAACGGTGTACGGACAAAAAAACAATTTTTTTCTAGGGGGACAAAAAACAACCGGACAAAAAAACAATTCAAAAAAATAATAATAGAATAACTGTGATAAAAAAGGTGTCACTATCTTGGAAAATTTAAACTATGGCTCATTTTTATTTTATTTATCAAATTTATCATAATTCAATTTTGGAATCTCAATCTTGTTATTGCTAAAGTTACTGCAACCACATCAGATGCATATGTTGTTCGATTAGATGCTGATGGATCCCGTCGTGTTCCTCCAATTCCCATTGCGCATTGGAATGTGTATATGCGGGTGGCAAATGATATGCCAAGAACTGGAAATTCTTATGAAGCATGGCATCGAGCATTAAAAGTTTCCCTTCCATCTGAACATCCTGGAATCTGGAGATTTTTTGAAGTAATGAAAGAAGAATTTATTTTATCAATAAATGCTGCAAGTGAAGTTGATCCTCGGAATACTCAAATTTCAAAATATCAACAAATTTCTGCCGTTTTACAAAGATATCAACAAGAATTTATGGCAGGAAATACCGCAATAATCAGATTCCTTGCTCAATGTGCAAATAAAATTAAATTTGGAGGAAATTAAATCTTTTTATTGTATTTTTTTATTGTTTTTAAATAAAGTTGTCTTTTTATCCATTGTTTTTTGTTTTTGACTTTTCGTCCGTTGTTTTTTTGTCTTTTTTTTTTTTTGTCCTAGTGCCGAAAAAACTGGTTGACTTTGCAAGTTGCAACAAATTTTTGTGGTTGAAAGAAGTGCCTTTTTCTGATGTGTGTCCATGTTTGCAATCTTTCTCTGCTGACAATTACAAATTCCCCCAGCGTTGTTGTTCAAAAAATTGAGTGTCAATGGATATTTTACGTCCTTTTTTGAATATTGTGTTTTAAAAAGTTTTTTAAAAGATTTTTCTTAAAAATGAATTTAATAACTTTGAAAAAAGTTGGTATTTGCAATTAATTGTTGAAATAACAAAATCTGGTAATTTTTCTAACAATTCTAATAAAATAGGTTAATCCACCGCGTTATTTACATTCATTTTTGGTTTTTACGACGTATTGATCTTGTTAATAAGCAGTTTGTTCGATCATTTCCATTTTAATTTTTCTGTGTAGTATTGATTAGATAAGGAAGATTGAAATTGATGCTGCAATTAAAAAATATTAAATTTTTAAATAATGGGTAAATGTCTTTTCAGGCTCATTTTTGCATGGGTATGCATTCCATTAAGCTATTTATGAACAGAATTTAAGCTATTGTTACATTTATGTATATTTTAAAATCGCCAAAAATAAAATATTCAAAGACATCTTTCTATTTTTTTAGTGATTTTAAAAACGAAAACGAGAAAACGGTTCATTTTTCAAAGATTGCAGACTGCTTTTGCACAGGAAAATGTTCAATTAATTTGTTTGCCTTTTTTTATAAAATGAAATACACTGAATTGAAAGAATAATGTTGTGTTTTTTCGTAATTGTTTTTGTCTTAAAATGAATAGATCTTATAATATTTTCAACGCCTTTTTTCTAAATGAAAGAAAGCGGAAATGATTCATTTTCTCAATGAAGGCAAGTGTTGTTGCAAAAAAATCGGCATGGCCTTGAAAGTAAATATTGATCAATGGAAATATTGGAACGGTGCGGAATTTTTTGTTTGTCAGTCTAGAAAGACTAGAAACAAGTACACACATTTTGTGATTTTGCAGTCTGACGAAAAACATTTTCTTCTACAAAATGATGTTGATGACCAAAATTCAATCGCACTTTTCTTTCCATCCCCTTTGTCGAACATATCGGGGAAAAATTCTTCGCTTTCGCAAAAGCAGTCTGTCTTCATTGCACCTTGCAAAGTGAATCATTTTTTCTTTCGTTAAGTTTTACAAAAAAAAACTGAAAAATTTCTTTGAATATTTTGTTCTATGGCCAAAATTAATTAAAAATGTAATTTCGTTAAATCTTGCATAAATGGCTAACCATTCGAAATTAATGGAAGAGGAAAGATTCAGAATTGTTGTATAAAACAATCATTATTTAAAAATTTAAAATATTTAAATTGCAACACTAATTTTAATCGGCTTTATTGAATTGAAAAATACCAATATAGCTTAAAACTAAAAAGTAAAACATTGCAGATAACCTTTTTTTGAAATGCTCAAAAAATTTGTAGAAAAACTTAACAAAAACATAAATTTCACGATAAATGTTTTGCTTTGTATTTTGTTAGAATTGCATTCATTGGTTGTAGAATAGCAATTCAATGTAATTTTTACAAAATTAATTGCCAAAAAAGATACAAACATTTTTTATCATCTTTATGGAAAAAAATTTTTGAAAACTTTTCATAATAAAATATTCTAAATCAAACGAGAAAACATCTGCAATAGTTTTCTTTTGCTTCCTGTTTGTCAGCCTCTTATGTCAAACATGTATTGGTTTGACATTCTTATTCGCAAATAGCACTCTGCATTCATTGAGACAATGTGAATCATTTTTTCAATATTTGCTTCCACCCCAATGTCGAAAATATCCGACAAAACTTCTTCTTTGCACATTTTTGAAACATTTTATCTTTCGTTTATTCTGTTCAATAAATTTTGTTTAAAGGCACTGTCCAAGGTAGAACAAATCTTTTTTATTCTTTTAGATGACGTATCTTAACACGAAAGCAATATGCTCAGGCAGCAACAAAGAAAAAGAAAAAAGAGAGCACAAAAAAAACACATGTTTCACTCGCTTATCCATTGTTTTTCCTGAGCATATTGCTTTCGTGTTAAGATACGTCATCTAAAAGAATAAAAAAGATTTGTTCTACCTTGGACAGTGCCTTTAAATATTTTAATGTTTGTCTTTTCCAAAATTAATTAAAAATATAGTTTAAATATTGTAAATAGGTTCAGTGGAATGCATGTCCATGCAAAATGGATATGAAAGAGCTAAATGGATTACCCATTATTTAAAAATTTTATTTAATTTTAATTGCAACACTAATTTTAACCTGCTTAATTTAATTAATAATACACATAGAAAAATTAAAAGATTAATTATTGAAACAAACTGCAATTTTGTTTATTGAAAATAAACTAACAATGATGAGAATATTATTTACATGTTGAATCCAATGCTTCTGATTTTATTGGAATTTTAAAACTGATTGACAGAGTTATTTGTACGACGTTTGAATGCTAACAACAATTTTTGTGATCTAAAAATTATTTTTATGATGAATGTTTTAAACAAACTTTAAAAATTAAATATTCAAAAAAAAGCACGTAAAAAACTTTAACGAGTATTTTTTTGAACAAAAACGTTGCAGTACTTTGTGTTTGTCAGTCGACTGACTGATCAGTTTTAAATGACTGCAAACAAACACATATAAGCAAAACGCACAACTTTTAACCAAAATTCAGCCGACTAACATTTTCTTCCTACCGCCTAGAACATTTTTCTTTGCAAAGCTAATTTGCTTCCATAGAAATTCGCAAATGCAACCAATTTTTTTCCTTCAACAAAAAATTGAAAAATGTGTTTGAATATTTTATTTTACGACTTTTTTTAAAATCGATTGCAGACGTAATATAAATTGAATTTTTGTAAATAATTAGCTTAATAGAATATGCACATATATTCCGATCCCATACAAGAAGTGCACATTATTTAAAAATTTAATATATTTAATTTGCACCACTAATTTTTTCAGCCTAATTTTATTTATTTATATAATTATACACCCAAAAATGAATAATTAATAAAAGTAGCAAATTAAAAGGGAAATAATTGCAACACATATTTTGATAACAAATTTCATACACTTGTTAACAATGTTCTGCTTTGCCTTTTTTGTCACTGCCGCCCCGCCCCACGCCCCAAAGATTTCAAAAAGCCGACCCGCGCCCCAGGGCAAATTATAACACTGCTTGTTAAAAAAATGACAAAAAACGAATACAAATTACATGATAAATTAAATGTGTTATATTTTATTAAAAATGTAGCAATCTGTGATCAATGAAATTTCATGCATGTTACAATGTAATTATTCAAACATTTATCTACTCATCAAAATTACAAAAAATTAAATCTTAAAATTATTTTATAACAAAATATTCAAAAAAGCAAGTTAAAAAACATTAACGTTCATTTTTCTACACAAAAAAAACGGCGAAGTACTGAATGTTTGTCAGTCTAGTAGAAAGAAAGAGATGCTGATGGCCACCCCCCCCCTTCATCTTGCAAAATTTTTCTTAGTTTTTTTCTTCAACAATGTTCAGCAAGTTTAAACATAATTAAACATAAACTTGCAAAAACACTGATGAAGAACAGAACTTAGAATAGCTTTGCAGCATAGGTAGCAAAATGGCGACCGTTCAGAAAAGGACTTAATATGTAAAAAAAGCCTGAAATCAACGTCATCCAAAGCTTTTATACTGTTTTGATGATTTTTCGTGCAAATTCTTGAAAATTTGAATGCTGTTGAATGACGGGGATAAAAGAAAAGAACACCGTACTCATCTTTCACGCCCCCTTCGAAAATGAAAAAAAACCAAAAATGCAAATTTGCTTCATTCCAAAAATTTTGTATTTGCAAAATCAAAGGGGGCGTTGAAAAAGGTGCCTTAAATGGTAGCCCCTTTTTTTATCCAAGTCGAATACATCAAAATAAACGAACGAAGTGCATTCATTTAGATGTGAATCAATTTTTATTTCATTCATTGTTTTCAAAAATCTCTTTGAATATCTTAATTTTATACGCTTTCGAAATCAATTAAAAATATTATTTTATTAAATTTTAAAAAGCTTGAATCAAATTAATGAACAATTTGAATAAATTGGGATACCATTTATAAAAAAAAAGATTAATAAATATTACATACAAATAATGAAAAGTAAAAATTAAATGGGAAGTGATTTTAGAAAGCTTTTTATTATTAGGATCAATACATTTGTAAAAAAGAATATTACACTAAAAAAATTACAAGATGAATATAATAATTTTTATTTTATTAAAATTGTTGTAGCAATTTTATCAACGTTTAAGTATCCATAAAAGTGACAACATTTTTTAAAGGCCATAAAATGATCCTAATGAAAAAATGTTTCAAATCATTTTAAAATAAAATATTCAAAAAGTAGCACATAAACAAAACACTTGTTTTATTACAGTCTGGCTCCTGCAAAAATGTGATGTTGATGACAGGGATGTGCGGTATTGAGTTTTGCTAACGGTAAGGTAAACGGTAACAAAAAAATATTCAAAGACACTAAAAAAAGTACGGTATTTATAAGCGATTTTTTGTAATTTTCGAACTTTTTTGCCAATTTTTCGGATTTTGAAAAAAATAAATTTCAAGTTTGAAGGCTAATTCTTTGTCCCTATACTAAATCGAGGTCGTAGATCACGAAAATGAAGTTGGTTTTGGCCACAAATGCCATGGCACGGAGATATGCCATGGCACGCCTCACATAGTGCCAAAAATCACATTTTTAAAAAAGTGCCACAAAATATATATGGATCGACTCCTCTCAACTCAGTGAGTCATAATATAACAGATTTAACCGTTTAAACTCATTTTTTCGAGTTGTTATTAGGCTTTAAAGTTGGGGGTATACGGTACAACATCCCTTGACACTTAATTTTTCTTTTGCAACATTTCAAATCTGAGGTGTTTTTGGCTTATCAGAATTGTTGTAAAAACGGAAACTGCATATTCCTGAGTGTTGAAATCACCCATAAATATCACAAACATGCTTAATTTTATTGTAAACATCTAAAAATGACATAATCTTTAAGTTTTGACATAATTTTGTTACGTTGAAATACACCAAAAAATGCAGTAAATTTCGACCTATCCGGAAAAATCAATAAGCCCTAGAATCGAATATTTCAGATCTCTGTATGATATTTCTGTATCTGATTTACATTTTAAAAACACTAACACTTATATTTCTAAAGAAAAATTCACATAACTTTGACTTTTTGCCAAGGAGTTAATATTGCGAAATTTTGAAATTTCATGTTGATGCCATATGTCCAAATCGTGTCCAACGGTGTTGAAACTTGCCAGGATTCATTCATTAGCATAATATTACATAAAAAAAGCCACCGCATGTCAATATCTTTTGTAATCATTGAGTTTTGCCCCCAACATGATGCTGGAGATACAGATTTTGGTTTCAAATGGGGAAAACACCCTCGCAGCCTCACTTTTTTTCATCCATTTTTACCCCCATATATGCAAAATTATCTGGGGAATTGAATGAGACCAAAAAAAGTTATGCACGTCAGTAACTTTTTCTGTGATATCCCCCAATTACCGTATACCCCCAACTTTAAAGCCTAATAACAACTCGAAAAAATGAGTTTAAACGGTTAAATCTGTTATATTATGACTCACTGAGTTGAGAGGAGTCGATCCATATATATTTTGTGGCACTTTTTTAAAAATGTGATTTTTGGCACTATGTGAGGCGTGCCATGGCATATCTCCGTGCCATGGCATTTGTGGCCAAAACCAACTTCATTTTCGTGATCTACGACCTCGATTTAGTATAGGGACAAAGAATTAGCCTTCAAACTTGAAATTTATTTTTTTCAAAATCCGGTATATTGTCCGATTTTTACAAAAAATCGCTTTTATGGTAACGGTAAAGGCATACCGCCCATCCCTGGTTGATGACCGAAATTCACTCGATCAATATTTTCTTCAATCCTATTTCGTTGAATTTGTTGAACATTGTCCTTTGAAAAAACAATCTCTGCCTTTTGTTTATTTATAAAATAAAAGTGATCATCAATTTTTTTATAGATCTTGAAATTACTTTTCAGAAAACTTACTAAAAACTATTAAAAATATAAAATTGTTAAACCTTTGTCAGTATTTATGACAGTTTTCAACATTCATTTTAAGCTGCTTGATTAATTAATAACATATAAATAGCAAAAAATTACATTTGAAGAAATTGCAGACAAAAACTTTTTTTAACAAAATCAACACATTTGTTGAAAAAAATGACCACTAAAATATGAATTACATGATTGTTGAAAATGCATTCTATTTTATTTAAAAATGGGGGCATTTGTGATTATTAACCGATTTTTTTTAATATTTGATTGCTGACCAAAATTAAAAATTGTATAATCTTTAAATTCTTTTAAAACAAAATATTCAAAATAGCACGTAAAAACATCAGTGTTTTTTACACAAAAACAGCTCTAAATTTTGTGTTTGTCAGTCTATCAAAAAAGAAGAAATGCTGATGACCAATATTCAATCGATCAATATTTTCTTCCACTCCCATGTCGGTTGAACATTTTTCTTCCTTTCAAAAAAAACCCGCCTTCATCATTTTCTCTCTTTCATTCAATCACTCATTTCAACAAAAAAAAACAAGAAGAGTGTCTTTGAATATTTTATTTTTTCTGCGCTTTTGAAATTTAACTAAAATCGTAAGAAAACAACATTTATCTAAATTTTTATAAATGTAAGCTGTTTATTTCCATATAAATAAACAGCTTAAAAAATCTATTTACATAATTGAATTTAAACATGAACTTGCCATTATTTAACAATTTAATATATTTAATTTGCATCACTAATTTTAGTCTTTTTTTAATTATACACAAAAAATATAAATCCAAAACAGGAAAAAATCGCAATAAAAAATTTATTATAGCATTTGAAGACAAGAAAATGACAATGAAAACAAATGTGAATTACACGTTGGATTCGATAATATTTTTTATTTTTTAGAATTGAAAAAAATTCAAATCATAGTAATTTTTTATCGTTTTATTGGAAAAAAAGTTATCACCTTTTTAAAGAGGTCTTAAAATTGTTTTAAAATCCAATATTCAAAATTTAAATAATATAAGCATTTGTGTTTTTGTCTAAAAATGTCTCTGAATTTCGTAATTTTTCATCTGGAAAAAAACTTTGTCTTATACAAAAAGCTGATGTTGATGATCAAAGTTCTTCAAGAGCAATTTTTCCATAAGGCGAAAAATATTGATCGTCAGCATCTCTTCTTTTTTGCTAGCCTGACAAACCCAAATTTCGGAGCCGTTTTAGTGTGTAAAAGAAACGTTTATGTTTTTTCCGTGCTATTTTGAATATTTTATTTTAAAATAATTTTAAGATTAAACAATTAATAATTTTTGATGAGCAATTAAATGTTGAAAAAATTGCGTTAATAATCACATGTGTCGACATTTTTAAATAAAATAGAAATCATTTTCATCTATCATATAATTTACATATGTTTTTTTTGTCATTTTTTTAAACAAATGTATTGATTTTGTTAACAAAAGTTTTTGTGTCCCATAATTTCATTTTTAACTTCATGCTATGTTTGTGTAATTAATTAAATTAATCTGAAAAAATTAGTTGTTACATATATTTTATTTTTCAAATAATGTGGACTTCTATGAAATGTTATTGGGTCGGAATATATATATAAATATGCATATTCTGTTAAGCTAGTTTGTTACAACACTCAAATTATTATACGTTTGTAATTAATTTTAAAAAAATCATAAAATATTCAAAAACATTTTTCAATTTTTTTGCTGAATCGAATGAATGAAAAAGAGAAAACGATTCATTAAAGATTTGTTTTGCAAAGGAAAAATTTTCGCCCATTTTGTTCGACACAAAATTATATTCAATTTTTTCATTTTTGAGCAATAATCAACATAGTCGCTGACACAATGTTTTTAAAAAGGATTGTTTGGATGGATCAGGTGCAATAATAAAATTTAAACTAGTTGTGTAAATAAAATATATAAAATTTTTAAATAATGAATTCTTAAAATATTTCCCATTTTTTATGGATAAGTATTTCAAAAAGCCTTAATGATTTTACATTTTTAATAACTAAATTTAAAAACACAAAAAATAAAATATTCAAAAACATTTTTAATATTTTGTTTTTAGCTGAAATGAATGAATGAATGAAAAAATTGGGTGACTTTGCCAGTTCCATTGAATGTTACTTTCTTCTGCAAAGAGAAATGCGACTTGGCGGTGGAAAAAAATGTTGATCGATTGAAATTTTTGTTTAAAATAATGCCTTTTTCTTACATTTTTGTGTGTGTGTACTTGTTTGTTCTCTATTCGTTTGTCAAAAGAAGCGCCAGCACTATGCATTTTGAAATTTGCATAAAAGAAATGTCATAAAAGTTTCCTTAAAATTTATTTTTACACCTCTTTAAAAAACATCAGTTTTGAAATTTCAGAAATAGAATATATCAAAAATAATGACAGATTCTTACGGCTTTGCTGACAAACCCAAATTTCGGAGCCGTTTTAGTGTGTAAAAGAAACGTTTATGTTTTTTCCGTGCTATTTTGAATATTTTATTTTAAAATAATTTTAAGATTAAACTGTGTGTAATTTTTGATGGGCAATTAAATGTTGTAAAAATTGCGTTAATAATCACCAGTGTCGACATTTTTAAATAAAATAGAATGCATTTTCAACAATCATGTAACTTTTATTTTTATTGTCATTTTTTTAAACAAATGTATTGATTTTGGTAACAAAAGTTTTTGTGTCCCATAATTTCATTTTAAAATTCATGCTATGTTTGTGTAATTTATTAAATTAAGCTGAAAAAATTAGTTGTTACATATATTTTATTTTTCAAATAATGTGGACTTCTATGAAATGTTATTGGGTCGGAATATATATGCATATTCTGTTAAGCTAGTTTGTTACAACATTCAAATTATTATACGTTTGTAATTAATTTTAAAAAAATCATAAAATATTCAAAAACATTTTTCAATTTTTTTGCTGAATCGAATGAATGAAAAAATTGGTTGCATTTGCGAATTTCAACGAAAGCAAATGGGACTTGCAGACAGGGTTTTGCCTTGCCCCGCTTTTGCCCCGCCCCGAGGCGCCCCAACGGGGCGCGGGACGACTTTTAAAATACTCGGGGCGCGGGGCAATTTTTCAAATTGGTTGTACAAAATTTAAGTTTTGGTTAGATTTTTGTTTTTAAATACATCAAAAACCTTTTAACAATGTTCCAAAGTCATTATTACCTTTATTTTACTTTAAAAATTAAAAAATTGAAGAAAAAACATAGAAAAATGTTGATGGATTGAAAATTTGGAATTACGTGCTTTTTTCCAATGTTTGTGCTTGTTTGCATTTTTTATAATCAATTTTTTTTATTATTGAACAATAATCAAAATAGTCGCTGACATAATATTTTTAAAAAGGATTGTTTAGGTGGATCAGGTGTAATTATAAAATTAATTTGTGTAAAAAACATTTAAAACTTTTAAATAATGAATCTTTAAAATTATTCCCATTTTTTATGGATAAGCATTTCAAAAAGTCTTAATGATATTATATCATTTTTAATAATTAAGTTTAAAAGCGCAAAAAATAAAATATTCAAAAATATTTTTAATATTTTGTTTTTAGCTGAAATGAATGAATGAAAAAATTGGTTGCCTTTGCCAGTTCTATTGAATGTGGATTTCTTTTGCAAAGAGAAATGCTAAACAGGACATGGCGGTGGAAAAAAATGTTGATCGATTGAAATTTTTATTTAAAATAATGCCTTTTTCTTACATTTTTGTGTGTGTGTACTTGTTTGCTCTCTATTTGTTTGTCAAAAGAAGCGACAGCACTATGCATTTCGAAATTTGCATAAAAGAAATGTCATAAAAGTTTCCTTAAAATTTATTTTTACACCCCTTTAAAAAAGATCAGTTTTGAAATTTCAGAAATAGAATATATCAAAAAAAATGACAGATTCTGTAATCTCTTGTTTTTTATTATGGGTTGGAATTTGTAAAAAATTTTGCATTTTTCAAAGAAATACAACATTAAAATAAAGGTTACAATTGCCTATTATTTTTTTGTAAAATTAAAACGAATGCTGTCATACATATTTCAGAGAACATTAAATTTCATACATATGTCTTTGAGAGAACATTAAATTTTTCATGTTGAATTTAAAAAAATGTCAAAATATTTATTTAAAAGTGACAGCTGAAAAATGGGTAAAGTTTTTCTGATTTTTGTTGTTGTACTTTTGATATTCTAGGTAAGAACATTTTAAACATTCTTTTCCGTACAGCCTCCGGGCTCTTAAAAATTGTATAAAATGAATAACAACATTTATAATAAAAAATGGATTGTAAAAGACTGCATTTTTCCTTAAATTTATAAGCCTTTTTTGTAAAAAAATAAAAAGTGCATATTAAATTTACAGCCATTTAAAAAATTCATTCAAAAGCTATTACTTTATTAATAAAAGATGTTCCAGCCAAACACATTAAATGAATTAGGCAACATCAGCATTTTATTTCGGAGGGAGCAGAACCCATTTCAAAAGGAGAACTTTTGATCTTGTGCCTATGGCGGTAAAAGATCAAAAGATTTTTATGATTTTAAAGAGGCAAGTGTTCTTGTTGCCTCACCCTGCTGGTATTCCTCAATAAAGTTTATTGGGCTCTAATGATGTCAGAAGTCAGAAATTCATTTCCTTTTGAATAAATAAATAATTTGAAAAAAGCATGTATTTTTTCAATCAGTTAAAAAATAATTAAATTTCTGTGCATGTTGCAGCTGAAAAGTTGAATTGTTAACTATTTGTAGTATTCAATTTTACCAGAGTAAAATTAATAGAACAGCCAACAATTTTTTTTCTTTAACATTTAAATGTCATTTAAATATAAAATTAAAAAGTAGTATTAAATAACACATGCTGTTAACTTTAATGTTCTTAGGTCTTCTCTCTTTTCGTTTTTCACTATTAATTGTTACTGTAATCATAAAAATTGTCACGTTTATAAAAACAGTTATACTATATTTATCCTTTTTAATGCTATTTTTTCTAAAATAACCAAAGATGAAGATTCCAAATCTTTAGCTCATTGTAACCAAAGACGTGGTGTTTTTTTTCGTTAATAGTTCAAACTTTGTAACTTTTTTAAAGTAATCTTCCAATGAAAAGTTTTACGAACCCGGAAACACACATTGTTCAAAACCTAAAAATTCAGAATCCTTTTTTCACAAAAAACCCTAGGATTTACAAGAACCCGTAAATTGTACTCAAATAAGATAAAACCCAGCAAAAGATATCAGTAAATCTCAATTTTTGGTACGCGTTTCTTATGTCGCTCTCTTCTTTGGGTCATTTTTGTTTGTAAACCTATTTGTTTAAAACGAGTTATAAATTTATAATAAAATTTTGAATTTTTTTTAAATAATCATCTTTTTTTAGTCCACCTTCAGGACAGAAAAAACTAATTGCTGCGGTTTCATTTTTCAAAAAATACGACAATGACAGTTTATATTGGAGATTGGATTCGATGGGGTGTTACAATTCCATTTGTAATTTATCATGGCTCTGTGACATGGTTCATCTTTTATATGATGGTAATAAGAAAAAATAAAATGTATAATTCACATTTTTATATCCTTTATATTATGATATCAATTGCTGATCAAGCAACAATAATCAATAATGCCCTGGTTCACAAAGCAATTAGAATTGATGCATGGAAGCCATGGTTTTTTGAACATCCTGAATGGGATACTGTATTATGGGCATGTTCCGGATATTTAATTTATTTTCAATCAATTTTGCATACTTCAATTGCAGTAAATCGGTCATGGTCATCGGTATCAATTTTAGCAAAAAGAAATTCTGTAATTTTACCAAGAATTGGAAAATTTGCAATTTGTTTATTGCCATTTATTGCTTTAGCAATTGTTTCTCCCCGATTTGCTGGACATTCATATTACATTTATACAAGTGATTGTGAGTTGACTTCAACTTATAAAGAATTATATGTTCAACAAGTAAGTCAAGATTTTTTATCGAGTATCTTTATTTTTTCTTATTTTTAATTCTTTGGAAATACGAATCTGGGATATTTTTTTAAGGAACATGTCGTCAAAAGATATTTTGCTAAAAAGATATCTTGCGAAAAAATTACATTTTACAAAATTTTTTGCCAAAATTTCCATTTGGCGAAGATAAGCATAAACATCATAAATTACCAAATTGGAATATATTATTTCAATTTTGATTATTTTTGGTCAAAATGAAGTTTCGATATTTTGTTTTTGAACAAGTTCGACAACAATTTAGATTTGGATTTTGGCTTTGATTTTGCAAAGTGTCTTAATGGATTTCCAAGGCAAAATCCATATTCAAATTGTGTCAAACTTTTTCGAAGTATCAAAACTTCATTTTGGCCTAAAATAATCAAAAGCGTAATAATATACAAATCTAAACCTGAAACATATTTGAAAACATTTGAAACTTTATTTTCGCTGTTCTTGTAAGACTTACAAAATCAAAATGCCCTCAAAACACAGACCATAAAAGATGCTATTGTTTAAAAAAATTATGCAAATTTTGGATGGTGCCTAGTAGGCATTGCCCACATCATGTTTACGTCCAAAAATTAGATTTAAAATAGTTGTCCACTGTTCTATATTTATACCGATTCCCTAGATTCCCTGCAAAAAAACAGATCGTAGATCTTGTTACAGCAAAAAAATGACTATTTATGCAAACTTTTATATTTGCCCTCTGAGAAAAGAAAATTTTTAGATTTGAACTATATTAAATGTATTATATTTTTAGTATCACGCAATAGCTGGACCAAGTGTTGTCCTTTCAACTTCATGTTTATCATTTATTCTTGCAATTTTAACAATTATTCGATATCGAAAACTACTTAAACAATACAATACAATTTCATCTTCGATGAAACAAGATTTACTTTTATTTACTCAAGCTCTTTTAATGCTAACTTTTGAACTTGCTCTTGCAGCTTTTTATGTTATGAGGTTGATCGGACTTGCAAATAAATATACAAATTTATTGGCATTTGCTGCAGATTATTTTGATTATGTCACAGATGCCCTAAGTTTATGCAATCCAATTGCATTATTAATTGTATGCAAATTTATTCAAAAAGATTACTTGGACTTTTATTTACGAAGAACAACTACAGATTTTGTAGCTGTCAGTGTTATCTCAAATACTTCACGATCCATAAAAGTTGCAACAACTATTTCATAAAATTTTTCTAATTGATCATTTTTACAATTCTAATAAAATTAGAAAATCATTTAATTTGTTATGGATTTATTTTTTTTCTATTGTTATTTTGTTTAGTACAAATGTACTGATTTTTTCATAAAAATAATGATCATGTTGTTTAATTTTAGCGTCCGTTTTGTTTGAGTAGATATTCTGTTATCAGGATATTTTTTATAGTTTTATATTAATAATAAATTTTTTTATTTATTTCAGAAATGCTGAAAAATAAAATATTCAAAGGAATTTGTTATTTGTTTGTTAAACTAAATGAAAGAAAAAACCAGGTTGACTTTGAACGTTGCGATAAAGGCAGCAGATTGCTTTTGCAAAGAAAAATGTCGGAACCAATATGTTTGACAAAGGGTTTGATCGATTGATTTTTGGTTTAAAGTAATGCCTTTTCCTTATGGGTGTGTACTTGTTTACAGCATTTGTTTATTCAAAGAAGGAACAGATCATTTTGTCAATTTTCAAAAAACGCAGGCCGCCTTTGCGAAGATTAATGTTCAATCTGACATGGGGGTGGAAGAAAATATTTTAATAATGGAATTTTTTTTCTTGCTAGACTGTCAAACATAACGCTCATACTTGTTTTCTGGCCAAAAAAAACAAATGTTTCTGTTATTTTAAGTGCTTTCTTTGAATATTGCATTTTATAACAATTTTAACAGCTTCAAAAAAGTTGGTTTTTTTTGCAATTAAAGTTTTAAATAAAATATGGATTGAACATAACTACAATAAATTAAAAATTGTTCAACTTTCTTATTTTCGGTCATGTTAATTTAGGTTTAGTTTAATTTTCTTTTCTACACAAATGCAGTGTTACAATAAATCTGACCATTTTATTATATTTGAAAAGCTTTTCTCGGCACCAGTTTTAACATGTCTCGAAGAAAATATTGTAAGAAAATTAAGAGTTTAATAGGACAATTAAAAAGTCATAACTGTTATGTAGCTACAGAATGGCCAGGGATCATGCCGATCATTAATCTATCGCGACCAATGAAATGAGTAAAACCCATATTTTTTAAAAAATGCAAAAAAGAAATAATACGACTTAAAAAGGATAAAATAATACTGTAAGTTCAACGTTGATCTAGAAAGCACATGAAAAACAATGCATTTTGAGTAAAAAAATAGAATTCGAAATTTGTTAAAAGTTGATCGCCTCTTTAAATGGCAAAAACGTTTATTTTGCGTAATTTGTATCATATAATGAAACACCAAGAAAGGAAGGAACAAACAAACAACAGAAAAATCACAAAATAAAAATCAAAACAAAAATGTGCTAAAAATAAAAGACACTGAATAAAACTTTTTAGACTGGGCTAATTCAAGGTAATTTCGTAATTGAACATAAATAACTAAATAATAGAAATAAAATTTGTCAAATTTCAAAAGATATCAAAATGTATAAAAATCATGCAATTTCAGAAAATTTACCAAGTTTTCCGGAAAATTTTAAATTAGATAAATAATCTTTGTCTTTCCAACTGTCCCATATCTTTTGTATTTCCTTCACTAACGTTTTTCCTTTTATGTCATCAATGCCCCAAACCGTAATATATATTCTGCCAGAATGACACATATTCTTTTCGATGAATTTGGATAAGAGAATAGGATTAAAAGTTTCAGATATTTTTTGAATTTGAATATCAAATTGATGAAGTTTACTGCATAACTTTAACATGTTCAAATTTTCAAGAGTTTCAGCAGAATAAAAGTCTTTTATATTATCATATTTTAAATATTTAATACTTGGAAGCTTTTCTAAAACGGCATCAATTGTAACAGGGGTCCCATCAGAATAAGTTAGCACTGAATCCCGAAATTCAAATTTTTCAATGCAGTTATTCGTAGCCAAAATTTCGTTTTTATACTGAAAGTTTCAGTGTCCCATTAAAATTTTTAAAGAAATTTATAATTAAAATTTGGATATCAAAAAATATAAATTTTTTTGTTCCGAAAAAAGATTTTGATTTTAAAACCAGTTCTCTTAATTTTTCAGAAAAAAATTGAACTTTTCTGGCATTGGAAAAAAGTGCCCAGAAAAGTAAACCTATGTTTTCGACTATGCTTAACAAGCCTGGAACCAAGTGCAGTTACGGTAGGAACTGAGCGCTAATATTTTGGTTCCAAGCTTGTTAAGCATAGAGATGTGCATTGATTTTTCAAAGTTTTGTTAAAGATATAATTTTGATACCATTAAATGCAGAATTTTTTTCTGAATAATAATTGATAAAAAAAATTTAAAGGAATAATACTGATAAAAAAGATAATTGATAAAGAAAAATACCAAAAACACAAATTTTTTCATTCGGGGAACACTTTTTACTTCTTAAATATTTTCGTGTGGGGTGCAAAAACACACTTTTTTGCAGCAATTTTTTTTTGTTTGATTTTCTTTGGATATTTTTCAAATACTGTTTTTTTATTAAGAATCTTCATTTAATTCGTTTACTGGCAGCATTATATCTTTTTATCAATGTTATAAATCTGATGGGTGGCTAAAGGTTGGTTAATTCTTAAGAAGAAGAAGCTGTTTCTCCTGTTGCAGACAGTAAGAATATGCTTGTTTCACATGTTATTTATTAATTTATAAAAATAATGTAAAATAATAATATTAATCTTTTCAGAATCTGAATTATTACAATCTGATTAAGCTACTTCTTGCTGCCGATGATTATCTTGCAATAGAAAATTAGTTCAAAACTGCGTTGGAACAAGTTAATAGTGATCTCAAAGACTCCTGCTTCACATCTTACTCAAGTTATGAAGAAAGAAACTCAAAATCAACTTATTGTATTGTTTTTCTATGTATGTGATGGACATCTTCAACATTTCCTGGTATTGGCTTCAAGGGAATGATATCATCTATATCAATAACAACACTGTCCTCATTTGAAGAAGATCATCTTCGTGTAATTTGACTGCACAAGGCTTTGATGTTGGAAAGATTATTGAATCAAGAATCTCGACTGTGTCCTTCGCGTTATAAAGGTGTGTAACATGCTCTAATTATTTTGGATATAAAGAAGCTGTTGTTTTATAGAATACTGAAAAAGTTCCGTTTGCTCCAGATATATTTTGGATATTCAATGGACCTGTGATAAACTTAATTTTCAAGTTTAAGGAATTCGTGGTGAACATTCTAAAGAAGATGAAGAAGCTGTTATGGGCATTTCAAACAATCAAGGTCATTGAATCAGTGCTCTTCAAACTGCTTGGACGATAACGGCGTTAAATGAACTTATCAAAATTGAGAAATAATCTGATGTATCATTTTGTAAATCCGTAACATTGTATTTAATAATTCTTTTTGTAAACTTACTATATTTGTACTTGAATAAACGAAATGTTTGTATTTTATCTGTTTTATTATCTCTGATTTTGTAGGGGTAAGCTTTGGGAGGGACAATAGAGAACTAATAACTTGATAAATCGTGTATTACAATGATGCTATTAAGACAAAGAATGATAACTATATTGAACATTAAAGTTTCATTAATAATAATTTCAGATTGTCTGGTAAACAAGAAACAACATATTTCAAATAAAAGACCAACTACAGTCTAAAAGCGTCATTTGTTTTGTTTGTTTCGTGTCATATTTGACAAATTTGCGAAAAAACAAAAACCTACAATTTACAAAACACTTTTTTGATAAAAACTTAAAATTTCGAACTAAAAAATGAAAAAAAACATCGAAGTGGATTCGAACCTGTGACCTTCAGATCGTTGCGCAGCGTCTCTAACACTTGGACGCAGACGCAAATTTCTCACCGCTATCTTTCGCGCATTTTTTGTTTTTTCTATCGGATGCAGAAAAAAATTCTGCATCGAATAGGCCGGGTCCCGAAAAACTACATGAACTATCGTAGTATACCAACATCAAAAAAACGTAAAAAATGCAATTTTTGCAGATTTTTTGCATGACAATGATGTTCAAAAGTTGGATTTTCGGAATCTCCGTAAAATTTTGCCTTTGGTAGGATAAAAATTAATTATAAACAAAAAAGTTTTAATTTCTACAGTATACCTCCCTTGCATTTTCCTTTGACTGAAAAAAAATGCGGGGAACACTCGCGTCGCATAACGCCACTGCACATCTCTAGTTAAGCATAGGTTTACTTTTTTGGAGAACTTTTTTTCGATGCCAGAAAAGTTCATTTTTTTGAAAAATTCAGAAAAAAAAAAGAGAACTCGTTTTAAGCGAATAAAAAAGTTTGACTTTTCTGTCATGAACCCTAAAAAACAAAAATGTGGATAATATAGGTTAAAAAGAAAATTTAAAAATACACTTTTGCTAGCATTGCATTTGACCTAGGAAAAAATATTCAAATCAATTTATGCGCTCTCACAACTAACGAAGAAGTTATGGACATATAAAAATATGTGAAAACGCTTTGTGAGAATAACTTGTTTGTGACAAAAAAAATAAATAAAATTGGGCCGGAAGTGCCATTATTTCTTAAATGGCTTATTTAATTTTTAATATGCGTTTTGTATGGGTTGACATTTCAACCTGCTGTTTATTGATAAAATTAGAATATTAGTTCATTTTAAAGAGAACGTTCGGGAATGAACAAGTTTTTCTTAATACGTGTCATCCGTCATGCATTGTTGGAGAATGCATTCGTTTGTTTACACTGCGTGACGGACGGATATGAATTAAGAATAACTTCTTCTATCCCGAACGCTCCCTTTAAAGGGAGCGTCCATGCTAGAATAAATAGATTTTAGACAAGTCCTCTTAACACGAAAGTTCTGTCAACGTTGAAAAATGTGTTGTGTGTTTTTGTCGAAGGATGGATGAAACACACAACACATTTTTCAACGTTGACAGAACTTTCGTGTTAAGAGGACTTGTCTAAAATCTATTTATTCTAACATGGACGCTCCTTTTAAGGTGATTTTTGGAGCAAAAAATAATAAAATATTCAAAGAGATTTTTTGTTTTTCGTTAAATTGAATGAAAGAAAAAAATAGATTTACTTTGCAAAAGAATGCCGAAATTGCTTTGGCAAAGAAAAGTGACATCGGTTGGAAGAAAATGTTAATTGATTGAATTTTCGGTTAAAAGTTGTGTCTTTTTTCAGTGTGTTTGCTGCACTTAGTTCACTCAAAAAAGCAACAGCCGTTAACGATTTTTAAAAAAACACAGAACAAAAAATGTGGACATAAATTTTCATAATTTAAACGCTCCCTTTTTTAAAAAACGTTTCCTAAAATTATTTTCTTTTTATTTCAGAATTCATATTTTTAAGTGTATTATTAATAAAATTAAGCAGATTAAAATCAATGTTGCAATCAAAATAATAAAATTTATAAATAATGTTTGGTAACTGAATTTATGGTACGAATTCATTAAACTATTTATTTATTTAATGCATTTTCCTGATTTTCAATAACTTTCATAAGAAACAAAGTTTGATCAAGTGCAATACGCCCTTTAAGAGTGCCCAGAAATAAAATATTCAAAGAGAATTTTTATTTTTCGTTAAATTGAATGAAAGAAAAAAGGGTTAACTTGCAAAAGAATGCAGAGATTGCATTGGCAAAGAAAAGTGACATCGGTTGGAAGAAAATGTTGATTGATTGAATTTTCGGTTTAAAATAATGTCTTTTTTCCAATGTGTTTGCTGCACTTAGTTCACTCAAAAAAGCAACAGCCGTTAACGCTTTTAAAAAAGACAAAAAAATCAATAGTCAACAAATATGAGACAAAACTTGCATAAAAACAAGAGCAAAAATTATTCTGTTCGTTTCTTAACTTTTCTTAACCTTGCTTTTTGAATATTTTATAAAAGTTTCTTCTCAAAAAAATCGTGTTGATTCTGACACATTTTTATTGCTCCATTTGATTTTATGTGTGTGTAGTGATAGTGACACAATATACTAGCTTACTAAAAAGCATTTATTCAAACTGTAACATTAAAAATAAAAAAGTCATTGATTTAGAAATTTTTTCATTTTTTAAAAAAAGAGGGCATACTTTATACAAATAAGGGGAACTGAAAAAATTTGGGGGAAAAGTGAGACAAAACAGGGGTACAAATTAATATTTTTCCATTTTAAAATGTAAAATTGATGCAGATATATCATATATGTAGAAGCATGAAATACTCCAGAGATGTGGGGAATCGATGCTGGGGAACACTTTTCCGGAGATACTTTCTTAATGATGGAAAAGTGTTTATTTATTTTAACATTATTTTCTGAAGCTACTTTTTACTCTGCTACTTATTGTTTAAACAGAATCTCAAAAAAAAAAAGTAATCTGACAAGGGACCGTTATGAGGCGAAATCCTCAGATTTCTTAGGTGGTGTGTGGGTTCGATAGTATCCCTTGAATGATGAAAAACCCCAAAGGGTTTTAAAGTTTGAGCATCAGAAGCTGATTTTCGAAAATTCGGGAACAATCTAGTTTTTGATAAATTTGCATAATTTCACGGATTTATGGGTTTTCGACCATGGGGAATTTAATGGTCAACTTTATTTTATTTTTTAAAAGTTTCAGTTTTTCACTTGACCCACGACCCGCGGGTCGTAGGTATATGGGGAGGAAAACTTCAGAAGCCTGGATTCTGGAGAAACCCCCAAAAGGGCAAAAAACCCTTTGGGGTTTTTCATCATTCAAGGGATACTATCGAACCCACACACCACCTAAGAAATCTGAGGATATCGTCTCATAACGGTCCCTTGTGAGATTGTACGGTTTAAAAAAGTGAACACTGCCCAGAAATGAGAAAGCGACTCTGAAATGTGTTCCCCGGAATTAATTCCGTGCATCCCTGTTTAACACTTAATTCCAGGAATTTTTAGTTTTCACGAATATATCGAAATTTACCATTTTTTGGTGTATTTTCAACGTATTACAGTTAAATCTAAACTTAAAGATTTTCTCATTTTTAAAGATGTTTGCAATAAAATTCAGCATGTAATTTAAAAAAAGAAAGTGATTGAGTGCAATTTGCAGGTAATATCCATTTCATTAAACTATTTATTTATAAATTAATTTGCATTTTAGGTGATTTTGAAATGACCAAAAAATAAAATATTCAAAGAACATTTTTCCTTCTTTTTACAGATGAGCTAAATGAAAGCAAAAAAAATTGGTTGACTTTCCAATGAATGCAGATCGCTTGCAAAGAAAAATCTTCAATCTGAAATGGGAGTGGAAAGAAATTGTTGATCTACTAATATTTTGGTCAGCTGCATTACTTTTAGTGAAAGAAGTTTTTCGCTTAACTGACAAACACAAATTCGAAGTCGAAAAAAAACAAACACTGATGTTTTCCTTTTTTTAAATATTTAATTTTAAAACAATTTTATGACCTTTAAAAAGTTGATCACTTTTGTGCAATTAAATGTTTAAAACATAGATTAAACGAAGAAATAATATTCAGAAACCGTTGATATCGACAACACTTAATTAAAAATTGTTTAAATTTCTTATTTTGAATCATGTTAATTTATGTTTATTTTTATTTTCTTTTCTACAAAAATACAATGTTACGTTAAAACTGATCATTTTATTATACATACTTTTTTATTAATTAAAATTAGCAAATTGAAATTACTGTTGCAATAAAAATATTTTAAATTTTTTAATAATGTTGCATGCACTATTAAGAAATGGGTCCTTACATTTTCCAGCAAGTTATTTATTTATAAAATTTTATTTAAAGTTGATTTTAAAAGCGCAAAAAAGAATTAATAATTCAAAAAAAAATTTTTATTTTTTCCCAGATGGCAAAGATAAATGATGAATAAAAAAAAGATGTTATTCAATTGAATTTTTTGTTTAAAATAATGTCTTTTTTGAGCGTTTTTGCTGAACTTGTTTCATCCAAAAAAACTACAGCCGTTTGTGCTTTTGAAAAACACGTCGATTAAGAAATATAGAAAAAATGTGTTTCAAAAAATTTGCATAAAATTTAGAAGCTCCTTTCTTAAAAAACGTTTTTTGCGATTCCTCTTTGAATTACAGACTTTTTTATTTATTTTTTAATTGTATGATTAAATAAATTAAGCAGAATAAAATCAATGATGCAATTAAAATAACAAAATTTTTAAATAATGATCTTATGTGTGAAAACGAATAAATTTCAATTGACTTATATTTATTTATTGCTTCACATTTTTAGTTGATTTCGAAACGGTCAAAAAATAAAATATTCAAAAACATTTTTTTCTTACAGATGAACTGAATGAAAAAAAATTGGCTGACTTTGAAAAGAAGACAGAAATTGCTTTGGCAAAGAAAAATGACGAATGGAAAAAAATGTTAGTCGATTGAATTTTTTGTTTACAGGACTTTCTTTTTCCAATATATTATTATTTGCTGCAAATGATTCGTCCATAATAAATGTCCGTCTGTTATGATTAGACAAGTACGGATGCACTAACCTGATAAAAGAAATCTGGTTCATTGAAGGGAAGGCAGTAAAGAATTGTACGGGACAGAACATTGCAAGAGAAAAAATCAACAATGAACAAAAACTGCTCAAGACAAATAATTTTTATTTTCATTCCCAACTTATTTTTACTTTTTCTCTATCGGATCTTTGAATATTTTATAAAAAAATTTTAGTTAAATTTCGTTAATTTTGAAATGTTTTTCCGCTGAATACTGTATGTACGATTGACAAACTATAACGTGTGTTTACACATTAAAAATAAAAACATAAAAAGAGATGAAGCACATTATAATAAATAAAATTCTCAAAAACTTTTCAATAAAAAGAATTATTATTTTGTGGAAGGATATCAATTTTTTGTTAATTTTAATAAAATACGACCACGAACAAGTACAACGACAAAATTATGCAAATTACGTTATCAAAATAAAGTTGGATCTTATAGACTTACTTAACATTTTTACTTGATTTCAAAACGGTCAAAAAATAAAATATTCAAAAACATATTTCCTTCTTTTTCAGATGAAATAAATGAAAGAAGAAAACATTGGCCGACATTGGAAAGAACGCAGAAAATGAAAGAAAATCTTAATCGATTGCATCTTTTTGTTTAAAGGATTTGCTTTTTTTAAGTGCCGTTTTTGCTGCAATTGGTTCATCCATACAAAATTTTCGTCCCTGACGCGTCACGTGTTTCATAGCCGCAGGACAAACATGGAAATAAAAAAAATAAGTCAATCACAATTTTTTGTATATGGAGTTATATAAATAGATAGACATATATTGATACACATAACTAACAAAAAAGGCTCATTTTCTTCAATGAACTGAAAATGGCAAAGAACCTGTAAAAAGGGCGAGCCACTTCAAAAATAAAGAAATCAATAATCAACAAATATGAAACAAAAATTGCGTAAAAAAACGGCAAAAAATTGTTTAGTTCATTTTTTATATTTCTTGTTTTTGCCTTATTTTGCTCTTTGAATATTTTATAAATTTTTTTTTGTAAAAAATTGTGTATACGTTGTTATCGCGGCATTTGTCTTGGCTACTGAAAGAATGTTATTGCCAGCTACGCTATAAGCTTGAATTAAGAACAGAACATTAAAAATAAAAATAAGAGATATTCACTATTCTTTTTCAAAAAAAATTTGTTTGCATTATTCTTTCTTTAGTCGACCGGTAATGAAAAAGAACAATACTTTCCCTGAGTTTCAATAATTTTTATAAGAAAAAAAGTTATATCTGTTATAACACCAATCTCTTCGGGGGCGGGGGTTCGAATCCCATTCTCGTCACTAGAATTGTTACGTTGTAAAATCAACTAATTGGTTAATTAAAATTAAATACAACCACGAACGAATACAACGACAAAATTATATGAATTACAGTTTTATAATGAAATCCAATCCAAATTGTGCAGGGTTTTTTTAGTAAAATTCTAAAATATGTATTGTTAAATGCCGAAACTTTTTTTGTAGTGTTTATTTTGTTTTGATCATCAAATATATATCAAATTTACTATTTTTGTCATTAAAAATAGACAAGTATGGACGCACACAATTAAATCTTGTTTTGTTCAATAAACTGAAGGTTGCATAAAAATAAGTGCAAACTGTTCATTATTTATTTTTTGCCAAATTTGCTCTTTGAATATTTAATAAATTTTGTTTGTAAAAAAACCGTGTTAATGCTGACACGTTTTTATCGCTACATTTTAGTATGTGGATGTTATTGATAGCGAGGAAAAGGGTTATTATTAGCTTCATAATTATGTTAACCATGTCAACATTAAAAAAAAATTTAAAAAATTTTTCATATTCAAAATCACAAAAAATCCTTAGTACTGTTGAATGGACATGAAATCGTTTTTTTTAAATTCCCATATTTCATACTGTAGAAGTATATTTGGTTTTTTGTAATTTTCATTTGAAAATTCGGTCGATATAACAAATAATCGAATTGATGAGAATAACAGTTTTCAAAAACAAAATAGATAGAATAAGTAATGTAGAAAACAATTTGCTAAATTTATACCTTTTAACAAAAATACTTTGCAGCAATAATCTATTCCTGTTTTGATTTCAGATTTCATTTATTTGTTTTTTACGTACAGTAAATTAAGCAGAATAAAAATCACTGTTGCAATTAAAATAACAAAATTTATGAATAATGAGCTAAGGTAACATGATTGATCATATCCATTTCATTAAACTATTTATTTATAAATTTGAATTATATTACATTTTTATATGATTTCGAAACGGTCAAAAAATAAAATATTCAAAAACATTTTTTCTTCTTTTTACAGATGAACAAAGAGGAAGAAAAAAATTGGTTGCCTTTGTAAAGAACTTCGGCAAAGAAAAATGATTAATAAAAGAAAATGTTAATCGATTAGATCTTTTTTGTTTAAAGTAGTGTCTTTTTTCTAATATGTATTTTTTGCCGCAATTGGTCCGTCCATAAAAAATGTTCATGTCTTGTTTTCCATCGTCGCCGGACAAACAAAGGAATAAAATTTAAGAACAAGACAGTCACAACTTTTTGTAATAAGGAGGTTGTCCGTGATCTATTCCCATTTAATATTATGAATAGATAAGTAAGGAAGAAATGACTTAATAAAAAACCGCATTTGGTTCAATGAACTGAAGTTGACAAAAACCATTGCAAAAGCAATTGCAACGGGCAGGCCATTGCAAGAAAAAAATCAATAATTACTCAGACGCAAAAAAAACAGAAAAGCAAAACATTATTTTTTTCATTCTTAACTTATTTCTTTTCAATTTATCTTTGAATATTTTATAATTATTTTTAAAAAAATCTTGTTAATTGTGATAAGTTTTTACACTGAATTAAATAATATGTATATACTGAAATAGAATAATGGACATTCTCACATGAGAAATATGGAAGCATCAACAATAATTATTCAACAATAAAATTGTCTAAAATTTTTCAATAAATAGAATTATTAATTTTTGGAAGGACATCAATTTTTTATTACTTTGAATTGAATACGACCATAAACAAATATTACGATTAAATTATGCAAATTCGATCATTATATATAACAAAATTGAATCAAAAGTTATTCGTTTTTTAAAATATTTGACGGTTTTTTTGTAGATGTTTGTACACAATTACACATTCAAAATTGTTCGTGGTTTTTTAGTTAATAAAATTCTAAAATGTTGTTAAATACCGTAACCTTTTTAATGTGTTTATCTTGTTTTGATTTTTTAATGTCCCTAATTTAATATTTCTGGTTTTAAGGATAAACAAATATTGATACACATACAATAGGTAAAAAATCCTTTTTTGGTCAATGAACTGAAAGTAAGCATGGCAACTGGCCGACTTTTTGGAGGCCCGGTGAAAAAAAAGCCCGGCCCACCCGGGGCCCGGAAATTTTCGCCGCGGGCCGGACCCGGCCCGCGGCTTAACTGAAAGTGGTAAAAAACAAGTGAAAAAAGCCGGCCACTACAAAGACAATAAATCAGTAATCGACAAATATGACGCAAAACTTGTATAAAAAAATAAGAGCAAAATCACATAAATTTTATCATACATTATGATAGGATGAATCAGGTTCAATAATAAAATTTAAAGTAGCTTTGCAGATACACATGATTTTTTGAAATTAAATTTGAATTAAATTTATAATTAGTGTTGTAAAAAAACATTTAATTTTTAAATAATGGGTGATTACACATCAGGAAGCATTTATATTCCATTAAGCTATTTATTTTTTATAAATTAACGTTACTTTACATTTTTAGTATCGAAAGGAATAAAATATTCAAAGAAACTATACATTTTGTGTTCAGTGTTGTGCTTTTTACTTTTGGTCGACTCCGACTCCGACTCCGGAGTCGGAGTCGGAGTCACTGGAGTCGACTCCGGAGTCGGAGTCAATGGAGTCGACTCCGGAGTCGACTCCGACTCAAAAAATCTTGTAAAACATACAAAAATGCTTTTTTGATGCTGATTATTACTATTTTACATATCTAATTCATATATTAACAGTTTCTGCTGGTTTTTAACAACTTTTGTTAACAAAAAAAATTTTCACACTTTTTTCAAATTTTTTTGAAAATTTCGAAAAATCTGTTTAAACTAATTTTAAAGCTTTTTTTAATAACCCAATATGCTTATAATTTCGCTAAATAATGTTTACAACGATTAAATTCAACAGAAACTGCTTTTCTTGCAATTATTAAAATTTTGTGCCGGAGTCGACTCCGACCTCTCGACTCCGACTCCAACTCCGACTCCGACTCCGGAGTCGGAGTCGCAACAACACTGTTTGTGTTGAAATGAATGAATGAAAAATTAGGTTGACTTTGCATGTTGCAACAAATGAAGATTGCTTTTGCAAAGGAAAAATAACACGGCGGGGGAAAAAACGTGATCGATTGAATTTTAGTTTAAAGTGATATTTTCTTATGTGTGTACTTGTTTGCAGTTTTTATAAACTGGCCAAACAAAGTTCACAGCCGTTTACATGACAAAAAAAAGATTGTTGATGTTTTTTAGGTTATTTTGATTATTTTATAAGCGATTTTTTGTAAAAATCGGACATTGTACCGGATTTTGAAAAAAAAAAATTTCAAGTTTGAAGGCTAATTCTTCGTATATATACTAAATCGAGGTCGTAGATGACGAAAATGAAGTCGGTTTTGGCCAAAAATGCCATGGCACGGAGATATGCCATGGCACGTGCCACATAGTGCCAAAAATCACATTTTTGAAAAAGTGCCATAAAATGCATATGGATCGACTCCTCTCAACTCAGTGAGTCATAATATAACAGATTTGACCGTTTAAACTCATTTTTTCAAGTAGTTATTAGGCTTCAAAGTTGGCGGTATACGGTAATTGGGGGATATCACAGAAAAAGTTACTGACGTGCATAACTTTTTTTGGTCTCATTCAATTTCCCAGATAATTTTGCATATATGTGGGTAAAAATGGATGAAAAAATCGGGCGCTGCGATGGTGTTTTCCCCCTATGAAACCAAAATCTATATCTCCAGCATCATGTTGGGGGCATAACTCAATGATTACGAAAGATATTGTCATGCGGTGGCTTTTGTTATGTAATATTATGCTAATGAATGAATCCTGGCAAGTTTCAACACCATTGGACCCGATTTGGAAATATGGCATCAACATGAAATTTCCAAATTTCGCAATATTAACCCCTTGGCAAAAAATCAAAGTTATGTTAATTTTTCTTTAGAAATATAAGTGTTAGTGCTTCTAAAACATAAAATGGATGCAGAAATATCATATAGAAGCTTAAAACACTTAATTGCAGGACTTTTTGATTTTTCCGGATAGATCGAAATTTACTGCTTTTTTGGTGTATTTTCAACGTATCACAATTATATCAAAACTTAAAGATTATGTCCTTTTTAGATGTTTACAACAAAATTAAGCATGTTTGTGATGTTTCTGGGTGATTTAAACTGTTAGGAATAGATATTTTTCATTTTCGCCACCATTCTGATAAGCGAAAAATACCTCAAATTTAAAATATCTCGAAAGAAAAAATAAGTGTCAAGGAATGTTAAAATCATCCATAAACATCACAAACATGCTTAATTTTGTTGTAAACATCTAAAAAGGACATAATCTTTAAGTTTTGATATAATTGTGATACGTTGAAAATACACCAAAAAAGCAGTAAATTTCGATCTATCCGGAAAAATCAAAAAGTCCTGCAATTAAGTGTTTTAAGCTTCTATATGATATTTCTGCATCCATTTTATGTTTTAGAAGCACTAACACTTATATTTCTAAAGAAAAATTAACATAACTTTGATTTTTTGCCAAGGGGTTAATATTGCGAAATTTGGAAATTTCATGTTGATGCCATATTTCCAAATCGGGTCCAATGGTGTTGAAACTTGCCAGGATTCATTCATTAGCATAATATTACATAACAAAAGCCACCGCATGACAATATCTTTCGTAATCATTGAGTTATGCCCCCAACATGATGCTGGAGATATAGATTTTGGTTTCATAGGGGGAAAACACCATCGCAGCGCCCGATTTTTTCATCCATTTTTACCCACATATATGCAAAATTATCTGGGAAATTGAATGAGACCAAAAAAAGTTATGCACGTCAGTAACTTTTTCTGTGATATCCCCCAATTACCGTATACCGCCAACTTTGAAGCCTAATAACTACTTGAAAAAATGAGTTTAAACGGTCAAATCTGTTATATTATGACTCACTGAGTTGAGAGGAGTCGATCCATATGCATTTTATGGCACTTTTTCAAAAATGTGATTTTTGGCACTATGTGGCACGTGCCATGGCATATCTCCGTGCCATGGCATTTTTGGCCAAAACCGACTTCATTTTCGTCATCTACGACCTCGATTTAGTATATATACGAAGAATTAGCCTTCAAACTTGAAATTTTTTTTTTTCAAAATCCGAAAAAATGACAAAAATGTTCGAAAATTACAAAAAATCGCTTTTATTATAAAAATCTTTCAAAGGTTTCCAGATAAAAATTAATTTAAAATCTTTAAATAAATTTTGCAACACTTGTTTGCAATCAAATGCTGAAACTATTGTCCTGGTAATCGATGTCATTTCACAATTCTATAATGCGATTGTTTAACTTTTCCGACTTCAACTTTTTTTTCATTGATTCAAATATTTGTAAAATTTAAATTAGTGTTGCAGTCCAGCCCATTTTGGGGTGCGCCATCCAAAACCATCACTTGCTCATATCTTGCTGCAATACATTTATGATAGTTTTTCGATTTAAATCATTTATTTTTGAGTGCTTTTTGACTTTAATATTATTAAACATTTGTTGAAATTAAATAATAATAAATTTTTAAATAATGCAATATCGACGACCATTTTCATAATCCCTTTTATTGGACACTTTTATAAACTATCATATTTATTAATAAACTTAAGTAAAAAGACATTTCTTTTTTAAAAGTGTAAAAAATAAAATATTCAAAACACTTGTTTGTTTTTTTGTTGAATTGAACATGATTGCTCATATCCATATCATTAAACTATCTATTTATAAATTTGAATTATATTACATTTTTTAATTGAAAATAAAATATTCAAAAACTATTTTTCTTCTTTTTACAGATGAACAAAGAGGAAGAAAAAAATTGGTTGCCTTTGTAAAGAACTTCGGCAAAGAAAAATGATGAATAAAAGAAAGTGTTAATCGACTGAATTTTTTTGTTTAAAGTAGTGTCTTTCTTCAAATGTATGTTCTTATTTGCCGCAATTGGTCCGTCCATAAAAAATGTTCATGTCTTGCGCGTCTTGTGTTCCATCGCCGTCGGACAAACATAGGAATAAAAATGTAAGAATAAGGCAATCACAACTTTTTTGATTATTGTTTGTCCGTGATCTATTCCCATTTGTTTTTATAAATAGATAAGTAAGGAAGAAATGACTTAACAAAAAACCGTATTTGGTTCAATGAAGTGAAGTTGACAAAAACCAATGCAAAAGCAATTGTTAGGGGCAGGCCATTGCAAGAAAAAAAATCAATAATTACTCAGACGCAAAAAAAACAGAAAAGCAAAACATTATTTTTTTCATTCTTAACTTATTTCTTCTCAATTTATCTTTGAATATTTTATAATTATTTTTAAAAAAATCTTGTTAATTGTGATAAGTTTTTACGCTGAATTAAATAATATGTATATACTGAAATAGAATAATAGATATTCTCACAGTAAAAATCAAAACCTGATGGTGAAATGGATGATGAAACTTTTGGAGGATTAACAAAATTTCATTGGATTACTGTAGGATTTGAAAAACTTTTAGCAATTATGGTTGAGCTTGGCCTTTATCCAATTGAAGTTGTTTATGGTTTTGGTCTTATTTTACTTGATGTTGAAGGTATTGAATCACCACTCTCTCAAGCAGTAATTCAAGCAAAACAAAATTTATTTCAACGAATTAATGCTGATCTTTTCCAATTTTATAATGAAAATGAAGAAAGACTTTCTCAAAGAATTGCTGAAATTGATGAAGCTATTAAAGCTGCAAAAGAACTTGCTGCAAATTATATGAATGCTTTTAAGAAATTACAAAATTGTATTTGTAATAATAATAATGGATTTTTTATTGAAAGTTCAACAACTTCAATCTCAAATGCTGATGGCAATAATACTGCAACAACAACGAAATAAAGCAATATCAATTTTAAGAAATTCAAAATAAGTTATTTTTATCAAGTTTTTTGATGTATTTTTGCGAGTATCTTTGTTTTTGTTTGTTTTTAATTTTCCATTTTGTTCTTTAAAATGTGATGTATAAAATGTTGTTAAAACTTAAATTTTTTATTGATGATTTGATGAAGAAGTTATTAGCTTTAAATATATTTATTAGTAATTCTTCTATTTTAGAAGATTTCTTCTTATCGTCTCCAAAAACCTTTTATGGATAAAGTAAAAATTTTTGGATTTAAAATGAAGATTATGCCTTCTCATCATTTATAAAGTGGTGTATTTTAGTTCTCAAATGAATTCAATTTATTGAGTAAATTATTATGCAGTTTTTCGTTTTTAAAAAAGGAATAGAGGCACCATGAAAATGAAAAAACTTAAAAAGACCTGTCTGGGCCGTTGCTTTTTGTTATTGTCAAAAACAAATTTTTCTCATATTTTTGTATGCATACAAACACTCTTTGGAAAAAATTGTTAGAATATTTTTATAAGGTCAAATGCAAACAAACAAAAAAATTATTATTCAGTTTTTTTAAGAGCATCTGCATTTTTGTTATTTAATTAAAACAACCTGAGATAATCGCCAGACTTAAGAAGACCATATTTATTTTCATTTACGTTTATCTTGTGCTCTAATTACTAAAAATGTCTTATACTTTTGTTGCTCCACGTATGCAAATTTTTACATTCCCTCCAGAATTTATGAATCGTTTATGGAAGAAACCTTCATCATTCAAAGTTGCTTTAAAACTTTACCAAACATGCAAATATTTTTATTACAAACAAAATGCAGTATTTTTTGACAAAATATTCTATTGCGATGAAAATCTTCGAATCAAAAACATGTTATCTGAGCCCTTGAATTTAAAGAATTCGGCTGTATATCATGTAAAAAAATTATATATTTTGTCATCGTCTCTGAAATTCAAAGCGAAATTTGAAAAATTTCACAATGTTATTTGTCTTCGACTAAATAATACAAGATTGAAATTTGAAGATTTTGAAATTTTAACTTTGAACAATTGCATTGAAAATTTTAAATTATCTGATTCAATCATTACTCATTCTAATGGCCACCTAACCACAATTGATGCCATTTTAGAAAAACTTCCAAACATCAAATATTTTAAATATGACAATATGAATGAATTATTTTCCAATGAAAGTCTTGAAAATTTAAATACCATAAAGCTGTGCCATAAACTTCAGCTATTTGATATTCGAATTTTCAAAATATCTGAAACTTTTAATCCAATTCTTTTGTGCAAATTCATCGAAAATAACGTGAATCATTCTGGCAGAATTGAAATATCGGGATGGTTTAATGATGAAATAAAAGGAAATACTTTAGTGAAGGAAATACATAATAAAGTAGGGGACAAAACTTTAGACGAACGTCGAATTTCGTGGTTTCGAAAGGTTCTTGTCAATTATGATAAAAGTTATTGTTATATTCGAATTCAGCAAGTAAAATAACCTAGAAAATGAAAGAATTATCAGGCTTACTCGAAAATTAACGAAAAATTTCGAAAAAATTCAATTTTTGACTGGGACAAAACTTTAGACGAATTTTATTATTTTTGTTATTTTTCATTAAAAATTTATTATAAAATACCAGAAACAACAAATTAATAATCAGTAAGTTTACCATTACGATTAATTACTTGAAAGAGACGATTTTTCATACTTGAAACAAGATTTTTAAGAACTTCAGGTTGAATACTATCCCATGCTTCTATAATAGCAGTTTCAAAAAAAAAAATTGTTATTTTTTATTTTTTTAATGTCCAAACAATTAAAATATGTTTCTAACATCAATATTTATCATATTTGAGGCATTTGAACCCATTACAATACCTAAAACATCAATCGGAATGAGCTCAAAATACTGTATTTTGGTCATTTTTGGTGTTTTTGCGGGACTTGTAAATCGGTGCACCAGCGGTGCATGGTGACACCATATACATTTTTAGATAGTCTTATATGTCATTAATAAGTATGGGAACTTTCATACACCCATCTTCAATACCCGCTTCAGGCTGATTTTTAGAAAGTGTCTCGTTTTTGACAGTTTTTTATAGTTTTTGTCATTTTTCTACATTTTTCTGGATTTTTTGACGTTTATGGTCTATCTTTGATTTGATGACCTGAAGCGGGTATTGAAGATGGGTGTATGAAAGTTCCCATACTTATTAATGACATATAAGACTATCTAAAAATGTATATGGTGTCACCATGCACCGCTGGTGCACCGATTTACAAGTCCCGCAAAAACAGTAAAAATGACCAAAATACAGTATTTTGAGCTCATTCCGATTGATGTTTTAGGTATTGTAATGGGTTCAAATGCCTCAAATATGATAAATATTGATGTTAGAAACATATTTTAATTGTTTGGACATTAAAAAAATAAAAAATAACAATTTTTTTTTTTTGAAACTGCTATTATAGAAGCATGGGATAGTATTCAACCTGAAGTTCTTAAAAATCTTGTTTCAAGTATGAAAAATCGTCTCTTTCAAGTAATTAATCGTAATGGTAAACTTACTGATTATTAATTTGTTGTTTCTGGTATTTTATAATAAATTTTTAATGAAAAATAACAAAAATAATAAAATTCGTCTAAAGTTTTGTCCCAGTCAAAAATTGAATTTTTTCGAAATTTTTCGTTAATTTTCGAGTAAGCCTGATAATTCTTTCATTTTCTAGGTTATTTTACTTGCTGAATTCGAATATAACAATAACTTTTATCATAATTGACAAGAACCTTTCGAAACCACGAAATTCGACGTTCGTCTAAAGTTTTGTCCCCTACTTTATTATGTATTTCCTTCACTAAAGTATTTCCTTTTATTTCATCATTAAACCATCCCGATATTTCAATTCTGCCAGAATGATTCACGTTATTTTCGATGAATTTGCACAAAAGAATTGGATTAAAAGTTTCAGATATTTTGAAAATTCGAATATCAAATAGCTGAAGTTTATGGCACAGCTTTATGGTATTTAAATTTTCAAGACTTTCATTGGAAAATAATTCATTCATATTGTCATATTTAAAATATTTGATGTTTGGAAGTTTTTCTAAAATGGCATCAATTGTGGTTAGGTGGCCATTAGAATGAGTAATGATTGAATCAGATAATTTAAAATTTTCAATGCAATTGTTCAAAGTTAAAATTTCAAAATCTTCAAATTTCAATCTTGTATTATTTAGTCGAAGACAAATAACATTGTGAAATTTTTCAAATTTCGCTTTGAATTTCAGAGACGATGACAAAATATATAATTTTTTTACATGATATACAGCCGAATTCTTTAAATTCAAGGGCTCAGATAACATGTTTTTGATTCGAAGATTTTCATCGCAATAGAATATTTTGTCAAAAAATACTGCATTTTGTTTGTAATAAAAATATTTGCATGTTTGGTAAAGTTTTAAAGCAACTTTGAATGATGAAGGTTTCTTCCATAAACGATTCATAAAATCTGGAGGGAATGTAAAAATTTGCATACGTGGAGCAACAAAAGTATAAGACATTTTTAGTAATTAGAGCACAAGATAAACGTAAATGAAAATAAATATGGTCTTCTTAAGTCTGGCGATTATCTCAGGTTGTTTTAATTAAATAACAAAAATGCAGATGCTCTTAAAAAAACTGAATAATAATTTTTTTGTTTGTTTGCATTTGACCTTATAAAAATATTCTAACAATTTTTTCCAAAGAGTGTTTGTATGCATACAAAAATATGAGAAAAATTTGTTTTTGACAATAACAAAAAGCAACGGCCCAGACAGGTCTTTTTAAGTTTTTTCATTTTCATGGTGCCTCTATTCCTTTTTTAAAAACGAAAAACTGCATAATAATTTACTCAATAAATTGAATTCATTTGAGAACTAAAATACACCACTTTATAAATGATGAGAAGGCATAATCTTCATTTTAAATCCAAAAATTTTTACTTTATCCATAAAAGGTTTTTGGAGACGATAAGAAGAAATCTTCTAAAATAGAAGAATTACTAATAAATATATTTAAAGCTAATAACTTCTTCATCAAATCATCAATAAAAAATTTAAGTTTTAACAACATTTTATACATCACATTTTAAAGAACAAAATGGAAAATTAAAAACAAACAAAAACAAAGATACTCGCAAAAATACATCAAAAAACTTGATAAAAATAACTTATTTTGAATTTCTTAAAATTGATATTGCTTTATTTCGTTGTTGTTGCAGTATTATTGCCATCAGCATTTGAGATTGAAGTTGTTGAACTTTCAATAAAAAATCCATTATTATTATTACAAATACAATTTTGTAATTTCTTAAAAGCATTCATATAATTTGCAGCAAGTTCTTTTGCAGCTTTAATAGCTTCATCAATTTCAGCAATTCTTTGAGAAAGTCTTTCTTCATTTTCATTATAAAATTGGAAAAGATCAGCATTAATTCGTTGAAATAAATTTTGTTTTGCTTGAATTACTGCTTGAGAGAGTGGTGATTCAATACCTTCAACATCAAGTAAAATAAGACCAAAACCATAAACAACTTCAATTGGATAAAGGCCAAGCTCAACCATAATTGCTAAAAGTTTTTCAAATCCTACAGTAATCCAATGAAATTTTGTTAATCCTCCAAAAGTTTCATCATCCATTTCACCATCAGGTTTTGCAAATTCAACATCTTCAACATTGAAATATGTACCATTTTGAAGAAGAATACTTTTTCCTTCACATTTTTCTTTCATAAAATTTACAGTATCATAAGCACGTTCAAAAATAATAAAAGTTGGATAAAAATTTTCAAACAGCAAAACTTTTTCAGCTGCAGATAAATCAAAATAAGCTTGAAATCCATTGACGAGATGATTGACAAAAATAAGTTCATTCTTATTAAGTTTTTCAAAGAGATCAAAACTGAAGGATTGGCAAAGTTTGAGGCTTTGTCGAGATCGATTATATTCTTTCTTTCGAAATCGTTCAAGATATTGATAACATGTTCGAAGAACTGATAATTGAGCAAATGATGGAATAACAGAATGAATATTGACAGTAATTTGCTAAAAAACAAAAAACGTTAAGATAAAAATGTGAGGTTACTGTATAAAATAAAAACAGATAATACTGCTTAAGGGCATTTATTTAAATTTTAAACAAGACAAGCATGGGTAGGAGAAAGCTTTGCTCAGTGGAGTTCAGGCTTGAAATTTGTAATCATATTTCACGCCGCCGAGACAATATGCAAATTTTTTAAACCTTAAAGATCCTATCCACCATGAAAAGTTTTTTTTAAATACGAGTTTTTTGAGACAATAATTTTTTCATGGAAGAAATAAGATCCAAAATTTAAAAAATTTGCATAATATGAAAAAGGAGCTGTCCAGATGCCACGTGACACAGGTGAAGAACGGGTAACTCTTTAAAATAATCATCCTGCTTTGATTTTGTCGGCAAAAAGCTTTGATGTTTGGTCACCAAATCTGCCATCAAAGGGTCGACAACTACGTGAAATCTGAACATCCCCAGAGGGAATGAACAATTAACAAAGCAATCAATTATATTAAAAAAATATAACACAAAAACTTACTGGTAAAGTTTCAATTAAATATGCAAGATAATCATGTGAAATTACAGCAACTTGTTCATCATCAACAAAAATAACAGAATCAGGAGATTCAGAGCAAGTTCGATCAGCAATATCTGTTGTTGTTGTGTCATCACCATCACCAGAAGAAAGATCATTAAAATCGGCATCCTTTGCATGAGCTAAAGTTAAACTTCCAGATTCAACAGCTTCTGGTTCAATTTGTAATTGAGGAAACCATTCTTGACCATTCCAGCTTGGATCACAAATTCCATTATAAATTTCTCTTATTCTTCTTCGTTCTGCATCAATATCAAATGGAAATAAGCATCGAGAAACACCATAAAAAATAATTTCTTCAGCAATTCGACAAATATGTACTCCACAATTGTAACCATCAATTTGATAATTGATCAATTTCTGACATTCCCTCCTTGAAATTTCAATAAATTGACAATTGAGATCACGTTCCAATGCAGCTTTAATCTTTTTATATGAAGTTTTTGGTCCTCCAAAAAGACTATCAAAATACCATACTTTTTTCTTTCCAAGATCAAAAACAACCAAAGTATAATGTGATTTGTAATGAATTGGGACCAAAAGGATTGAAACTTCTTCAAATACAGGATGAATATATTGAAGGGTATTGAGGACATCATCTCCACTTTCATATTTCATAACAAGTGTAGAATATAAAACTGTCATAAATCCAACACGATGTCGTCGTCCACGAAATTGAATTAAAGCTTTGAAAATTCTATCAATATGCACATCTTCCAAATATAATTTACTGCTTCGAATTTTCTTTCCCCCTTCATTTTTCATCAGAATATATGGTTGTGCTTGATTCTAAAAATATGATAATCATCGTTTATAAATCACGATAGTTTCGGCAGCCTTCTTTTCAACATTCGAGAAGTAAATTTCTGCCACAAATCTTAACCCAAAACTAAACTATTGAAAAAACTACATCAATTGATTAAAGGAGATCTATTGTTTGCTGTTTTCTTTGAGTTTGCAAGAAAGATCGCGAAGCTGACCGTAGGCATACCAAACTTATGATGAAGTTGAGGCTTCGTATTTTGGCAAAAGACTCGTCTAGTATAAAGTATAATTGTAACAAAAAATTAGCTTTCGGATCCTTATACTGTATTTATCACGGACTTAAAGTTAAAGTAAAAGCACAAGATGAACGTATTTGGTATACTGATTCCAAACGGCATTGCTTTAATCGATTCTCCAAAATACTGTAATGGATGATGAAAGTACAAGAAATGTACTCTGGAATGAAAGGAAAGAGAAAACCCCAGATATACCACATAGTAGACAGACGAGTATATGGCCAAAATACGATGTCCTAATCCCATAAAAAGTTGGGTATGTCCAAGCCGAAAGTAATTGACAATCTGGGAATTTTCACTTTTTCCGTATTTATATATATATATAATAATCGAAAAAAAAACTAAATTCACTGAATTTCAATTACTTTTAAGGACGCGAACTCTCTTGGGAAATCTAAAAAGAATCAAACGATATATCTTATTTCAAAAGACGTCGCCAATTGATAAATGCTTAAATAAATGCGACAAAATAATCAAGCACCGCTTTACCAAAGACAGAAAAAGGTTTATTGGTATTTCTCTCTTTTCGGTGCAACGCATGCCGTTCGCTTGTTTTTGTATTACAAAAACTATCACAGACAAACTCTGCTGCAGTCTTCAAACAGTAAGAAAACATTCGGAAAACTGTTAGCTAAATTCCTTGCCAATGGAAGACAGCATGAAGAGTGTTGGAATTCTTTCTCGCTGCAGGGAGAATGTATGCATTCAAAATGTAAAAAAGTCAGCAAAAGCATTGCATCATTTTTCCAGCAACGAGGAAGAGTTCCAAAAGTCTTTATCCAGTCTTTGAACAGCAAGGAATATAAGCAAACCAAATTCTTCCTCACTGTTAAAGTCTGTTGGAAGATTGCAGAAGATTTCTTGAGTATAAAAACATTTCAAATGGTTCTGAAACAATTGCCCCGACTAGCGATAGTATATTAAAGGAGATGTTATATTTGATTCATTTTTTTTATTTCGCAATAATGTTCGCAAATTGCAAACAACTGATATGCTGAAACTTTCGCCTTTTTCTGTTGTTTTTTGCCTACGAAAGAAGTTTTTTCTTTAAAAAGATTATGAAATATTTTGAAAATATTTCTTTGGAGCCAAAATATGATCATGAAATATTTCTTTCGTTGACAAAAAACAACAGAAAAAAGCGAAAGTTCGTGAATATAAGTTATTTGCGGTTCGCGAACTTTCTTGCGAAATAAAAAAATGTATAAAATGAAACATCTCCTTTAAAAAGGAGAAAACAGTTTTTACCCAAGTGTTCCTAACATAAATGTTCTATCAATGTGAAAAAATGGTTGGTGTGTTTTTATTGAAGAATGAATAAAACACACAAACCATTTTTCATGGTTGACAGAACTTTTGTGATAAAAACGCTTGAGAAAAAATAAATCATTTTGCTTTATTTGGAGGCTCAGCAAAAGAACAAAAACCCTATTACTATTAACCTGTATGGAAGAAACACGAAAACTAAAACCGGCAACACAAAATGAAAACATTTCGTGAGCGTTAGCTATTAAAAAAATAGAACGAATTTAGTGATGAGGACTCTCTTAACCTGAGGATAACTTGAACTACTGAGGAAAAACGATTATATGCGGGTCAACGGAACAAGAAGGATACAAAAAGAAGGTTTGAACGATCAACGTTCTCGTGACTAGCCCGTGAAAGTACACAACTAAAAGATAACGTCCAAGCTGTACGCGAAAGAAAATCGAGGTATCTCACAAAACTCATATCACTTCCTGAAGATAGCTGGAATCAAAAACTGACTGAAAAGACTCCAAACGTCCTGTTGAAAGACTACCTCCAAGATGCATGGATGACCTCAAGAAATTTGCAACTAAGAATCAAATTACTATAATACTTTGTGGTATATCAATGTGTCTTATTTCGTCCTACGATATTCTAAGCTCTCTATCAATCTTTATTTAGTTTCAAGTCTTAAATAGCCTAAGTCAATGTTTACTAAAATTAAAACAAGACTTACAAATTTGGAGGAATCTTCGCTGTTCTTTGATGTCGTAGCATTTGAGGAAGTTGAAGCATCAGAATCACCTAAAACAGTATTTGACGATATTTCAAAACATTTAAAAAACATACCTCGACATAATTTCTTCTTGCCAGATTCGGAGGTTGAAGATGTTGAAATGTGGGATCTTCGTTTCATTAGAGTTTAGCTGAAAATTAGTTAATTGTTAAGTCGACAAAGAACGCATGCCAATATTTTTGCGCTTTTATCACCCTAAGTGACGACTTTCGAACACTTTTGCCGAAGCAAAAATGCAAAACGCAATGTTTTGCAATGAAAAAAAAACTGTTCGCGAGACAACGACAGCGGACGAACGTGTATAAAAACCGATGCCTAGGATTGCACAAAAAGAGCTTTTAAAAACGTTCAGTTTTACTTCTAACGATAGTAAAAATATTAAAATAAGCAACAAAAAAATGAATGGCATAAAAATGTTGTCATCGTGACGACAAGTAAATAAATCATTTCCAGTGTTGATGAAAAAAATTTTCGTGCGCAAATATTATTTCCACCGAACATCCGCGAGTAGGATGTGTTTTTTCGTAAAATTTCGCAGCGCATTAAAAAAACTTTGCACGCTACAGAAAAAAATCAACTGCAATCGCAATTAAAAAATGTTGCAAGATAAAATCAAAAAAAACTTACTTGTATTGTTGTTTACATCCACGAACAAATGAAATATCGTATAAATAAAACTAAAAACTAAAAAAAAGTTTTGAGAAAATTTCTATAAAAAATTTAGAATATACAAATTTGCATAACATATCGCGACGCAAAAGTGCAAAAGAATATTTTCGTGATAAGAACATAACAATTAACTGGTTTGAATAGTCCAACACCTGGCAAACAAAGGTTCTTCATTGTTCCTTGAGAGAATGATTGAAAAATTAACTAATTTTTTGGACAAAATTTCTTTAGTTTAAAATATTCAAAGGATATTCACTGCACTAGAATGAATAAAACTTTTTTTAAATGTGTTTATGCATCTTTTCTCTCTCTTTAAACACTGCTGTGAACGACGCACATAAAACATAAAGAGAAAAAATGGAAAGACAATAGCAGGTTTTTTTTCTGTGGTTTAACTCTCGCACGATCGCGAATGTTTATAGTTTTATAAAGTTCATTCGTTTATACATTCACCAAAAGTTTATTCATTTCTGTCAATCATAAAAAATTGAGTTCATAGATATCGGGCAAATTGGAGTACTTGTAGCACCAACATAAATGGAAGAATTTTCGAGACATCAGTTTTGCTGATGATGTGGTTGGACTATCTCGAACCCTCAAAAATATAAAAACTTTTCTTGATTATGTTGCTGAAAAGTTTGACCTTGTTGAACAGCAAATAAAACCTATTTTTTTAAAAAGGTGAGCAATATTTTGAGGGTATGGTACAATGTATAAAACGTGAATATTTTTTGATAATTTTTCGTCTATATAGGTAAACTTATAAAAATCAAAATTTGGGACCGAACCGGTGCGGGACGCATTTTCGGCCCGCACCGATATGCAAAAACCGAAAGCGCCAGTCGATTCAGCATAAAAAATTACCTATATATACGAAAAATTATCACAAAAAATATTCACGTTTATAGATTGTACGAGGGGTTGCTTAAGTCTTATAAAAAATGGGTTATAAGTACTAACAAGACAACATGGTTAAAAAATGACCTTGATCAAGGGGAATTGTTGAACAACCAAGAATTTGAAAAGAAAATGAATGAACTTATCTTAATTAAGCACCAATATTTTTTATTTTAAAAGGTATGCCTCTTATAGTTAAACTGATGAAACTGTCCAGCGGTAAGCATGATCGATTCTTAGACTTTTGATTTACAATTAATTTATCAACGAGAGTTTTGAAGGAGCTTTTTTTTTGATTTGCAAGAAATCAAAAAACTCCTTCAAAACTCTTCAACCAACGGTCTAGTAAATGATTTCTTGTATAATTTATGCAGAAATAAACATCGCATTCCTCAATGTTGAAAATATTTAACGCTAGTATTATGGCAGCAAAGCGTAAGTTTGTTTGAGATTGCCTTGAGTATAGATTTTTGGGAAAACTTGTTGTGGATAAAGCTGTGGAAGAGTGGATTAAGTCTTATAAGAGAACATGCTCATCAACGTAATCTTCTTCAGAGCAGCTCGAAACTACTGCCATAACTTGCGTTCATCTCCAGCCTAAATTTTTCTGGCTTTCGATTTGTGGACTCGTTTTTGACTTGTTTAATCAATCGATTTTCATGCTATGATTCTCCTTAAAGTTTTGTATACCCTTAAAAGCTGCTCTTTAATTTGATATCTTATAACCTTGTTCTCAAATGTCATGACCCGATTAATACTCACCCCATGCTTACTTCTTCATTGTCTATCTTATAATCCATATTTTAGAATTGAAATCTTTAACCTTTCCAAGATGTGCCAGCCAAAAAGAAACCTGCAAATTTATTCGTGCCATTGCTCCAACTGTTCAAGATTTTGCTGTTAATGCATTTTTATTAGCCGATTATGTCTGAGATTGCTTTTACCTTCAAAATCTTACAATTTTCAATAACAATGCTGGCAGCTTCTTTAATAAATAGAATTATTAATTTTTGTAGAGATATCAATTTTTTGTTAATTTAAATTAAATACGACCATAAACAGTTACAACAACAAAATTATGTAAATTACGTCATCAAAATAAAGTTGAATCTTATAAACTTTTTCTTTCATGGTCAATTCATGAATTTTGAGGTGAACGTATACTTCTTCAACGAATTTTATATTTTTTTTGTAGAAGTTTGTACACACTTACACATTCAAAATTGTTCGTGGTTTTTTTAGTTCATAAAATTTTAAAATGTTGTTATATACCGTAACCTTTTTGTTGTGTTATTAGATTTTTGATTTTTAAATAGCCCAAATTTACTATTTCTGTTTTTAAGAATAAACAAATATTGATACACACAACTAACAAAAAAGGCTCATTTTCTTCAATGAACTGAAAGTGAAAAAGAACAAATGTGAAAGACCGACCATTGCAAAGAAAGACAAAAAAATCAATAATCAACAAATATGAGACAAACTTGCATAAAAAAAAGAGCAAAAAAATTATTTTGTTCATTTTTTACTTTTCTTGCTTTTGCCTAATTTGCACTTTTTGAATATTTTATAATAGTTTAATTTTTTGTAAAAAATCGTGTATACGTTGTTATCGCGGCATTTGTCTTGGCTAATGAAAAAGAGAAAAAATGTTATTGCCAGCTTCTGGTCACTATGTTAGTTTACGAGCTAGAAGACATTAAAAATAAAAACAAGAGAGATTCAGTGTTCTTTTTTCAGAAAAAAATTTATTTGCAGGATTCTTTCTTCAGTCGAAAGGTAATGAAAAAATAACAATGTATTACCCTGATTTTCGTTAACTTTCATAATGAAAGGTTTTTCAAATGCGATTTTCCCTAAAATAATGAAAAAATTTTTAAATCAACGACATGCGACTCACCGCTTCATAAATCCTCTAAATTGCTGAATTATATTTGGCACTTTATAAATTTCAGTTGAAAATGTGGGCGACAAAATATACAGTAGCGGACAAAAGTTTCCGGACAAAGTGTTTTTTACATAAATTTTTTTTTCTAGAAGGTGTATTTCAAGAACCCTCCATAAAATTGAAAGCCCTATCCATGGGCTATCTAACGGGATAAAAGTTATGGCCTCAAAGTCATTCCACGAATTGTGTCAGTAAAAAGAAAAAAATTGTGCGGACAAAAGTTTCCGGACAGATTTTTAAACAACTGTATTTTTTCAAATACGATATTATTTGAGATTCTATTAAATAAAAAACATGTTTTAGACATGGATAAAGCATTTTTATGGCATTTGAAATCAAAATAATATCCAAAACATCAATTGCTATAACGTGAAAATACTGTATTTTGACCATTTTTGGTGTTTTTGCGGGACCTGTAAATCGGTGCACCAGTGGTGCAGGGTGACACCAAATACATTTTTGGATAGCCCTATCCATCCTTATCACGTATACGAAGTTTCATATATCCAACTTCAATACTCGCTTCAGGTTACTAAATCTAAGTTTGGCCAAAAACGTCAAAAAACGCTAAAAATGCAGAAAAATGACTATAACAGTCAAAAATCGAGCATTTTCAAAAAATCGGCCTGAAGCGAGTATTGAAGTTGGATATATGAAACTTCGTATACGTGATAAGGATGGATAGGGCTATCCAAAAATGTATTTGGTGTCACCCTGCACCACTGGTGCACCGATTTACAGGTCCCGCAAAAACACCAAAAATGGTCAAAATACAGTATTTTCACGTTATAGCAATTGATGTTTTGGATATTATTTTGATTTCAAATGCCATAAAAATGCTTTATCCATGTCTAAAACATGTTTTTTATTTAATAGAATCTCAAATAATATCGTATTTGAAAAAATACAGTTGTTTAAAAATCTGTCCGGAAACTTTTGTCCGCACAATTTTTTTCTTTTTACTGACACAATTCGTGGAATGACTTTGAGGCCATAACTTTTATCCCGTTAGATAGCCCATGGATAGGGCTTTCAATTTTATGGAGGGTTCTTGAAATACACCTTCTAGAAAAAAAAATTTATGTAAAAAACACTTTGTCCGGAAACTTTTGTCCGCTACTGTAACAATAATCCAATTTATGAGAAACATGTTTTTCCAAAAATGGGAACACTGCAATTTCATAGCTATTAATTGGTGTATATTGAAAAAAAAATTTACGAAAACTAGAACAGTACCCGAAAATTTTTCGATAACAGTATTTTTACCTTTTTTAAAAAATCCAAAACTCGCCAGGACAATACATTTTTTTAAAAAAAAGTCAACAGTCAATAAAATGAAAAATAGTTAAACTTTTTTTGATAACTAAATATACAAAAAATATATAAATAAATTATTCAAAAAAAACTACAAAATGCGTTAATCTTTGAGCAAAGCGTATGACTTTAAAATATTGTGATTTGTTTTTGCTGGTAAAATAATAATTATTTATGATATTACTTTTAAAGTAATTTTGAGGCCAATAAATTTTAAAATATTCAAAGTCATTTTTCGTTTTTTTTGTTAAATGAAATGAACAAAAAAAGCGATTCATTTTGGACGAATGCAGATTGCTTTTACAAAGAAGAATAACTTCAACCAATATTTTTGACTTGACGGGAGAAAAATCTGATCGAATGATTTTTGGTCATTTTGTTTTATTGTTATTTTTTGCAAATGCAGTGATTTTGATGAAAAAAAACTTTGTTGTAATAAATTCGATATTTTAAGCTTAATATTAAAAGCATTTCATTTAAAATTTGTTGAAATTAGAAAATATAAAATTTGTATATAGTGGATATTATATACTACTATAAAAAATCCATTTTTTATGGGTCGAGATGCTATAAATTATTTCTTATATTATATCTTGAGGCAATTCATTAAATTTTTTGATTTTAATCATTTATATTCGAGTGCATTATGACTTAAATATTAATTAAAATTGGTTTAAATTAAATAATTATTAATTTTTAAATAATGTAATATAACTGAAGAAATTCAGAGTCCCTTTGTAGGGCACTTTAATAATCCATTTAACAACAAACTTAAGTGAAACAACATTTTAATTAATTTTAAAACTGTAAAAAATAAAATATTCAAATATATATTTCTTTTTTTTTTGTTAAAATGAATGAACGAAAGAGTGAAAATCATTCATTTTTTAACAAATGTAGATTGGCAATGAAAAGAAAAATATGTTCAAAAAATATGTTAAAAGGGGATGGAAGAAAATGTTGATCGATTGAAATTATAGTTTAAAATGTGTTTTTCCGATGTGTGTGCTTGAATGCAATTTTTTAGAAAAGATTTCTTTTGAATTTCTTGTAAAAGTCAAACAAGTTGTCAACACAATTTATTTTAAAAAAATAATAAAACTTTGCATATGGCATGAATCTAGTTTTACAATACAATTAAAATTAGTGTTTCAGTTATGTTCGCAAGATGAAGGGGGGGGGAGTTAACGACAAGAGTGCCCTTTCTCAAATTTTTAATAAAACAACAAAAATGCAAATGCTCACAAAAAAACCGGATAATAATTTTTTTGTTTGTTTGCATTTGACCTTATAAAAATATTCTAACAATTTTTTCCAAAGAGAATTTGTATGCACGAGAAAATATGAGAAAAATTTGTTTTTGACAATAACAAAGAGCAACGGCCCAGACAAGTCTTTTTTAGTTTTTTCATTTTCATGGTATCTCTGCAACTTTTTTACACAAAGAAACTACAAATAAATTTACTCAATTAAGTGCATTCATTTGAGAACCAAAATATGTAACTTTAATGTGTACGTTGAAAAAATAGAACATTCGACATTTTACAACTCAATTAAAATAAAACATTGGAAAACGTGCAATAAATCATCATAAAAAAATAAAATTCTCTAAATTTTTCAATAAATAGAATTTTTAATTTTTGAAAGGACATTTTTTTTTGTTAATTCGAATTAAACACGACTATAAACTGTTTTTGTTAACTGAAAATGATTTTCAACTATGTCATCATCAAAAAAATGTTACTGATTTTTTGATTGATAAAACGTTTGAGCTTCTTAAATTTACAGATAAATACGATATTACTATGGTAAACATTTTTATCAAATTCTTATTGAAAAAGATGTACCTCTTTCACAAAAATTTTATGCTTATTTATCTGAAAAGATTACTGTAACAAATCTTTTTAAAATGGTAAAATCTTCTGCAGAAGAAAATTCTTCAAATCTTCGAAAGAGTAGGCTTGATTTTTTTATTGTTTGTTTGTCGAAGAAAGAATTTATTACAAAAATTTAACAGTGAATTTTTAGCTAGTGCCATTTAATATTCATCGTGTCAAAAATATCAAACTTTATAAGTGTTCTTATCTTTCATTGTTTCTGAAATAAATTTTGTTTTGTTGTTTTATATTGAGTCTCTCTCACACCTATGCCGGCATTTCATTTTTTTTTAAAAATGCATTTAGCCGACATTTTATTCGCGTCGAGACTTTTTTTCCCCTATAAAAAAAGAAATGCCGGCATTTTTATTTTTTTAAAAAAGATACTAGGACAAAAAAATAAAAGTCAAAAAAATAATGGACAAAAATATAAAAACAAAAAATAACGGTCAATAAAATAAGCGGACAAAAAAATAACTTTATACAAAAAAATAAAATAATTATACATACAAAAAGTGAAAAAATTAATTTTTAAATTTTGATTTTATTTGCACATAAAGTTAGAAATCGGATCATTGCAGTATTTCCAGCCATGAATTCTTGTTGATATTTTTGTAAATCTGCAGAAAAAATCAAGTCCAGCATTTCTTGATAAAATGAATTCTTCTTTCATTACTTCGAAAAATCTCCAGATTCCGGGATGTTCAGATGGTAGAGACGTTTTTAGAGCATGATGCCAAGCTTCATAAGAATTACCAGTTCTTGGCATATCATTGGCGACACGCATAAAAACATTCCAATGGGCGATAGGAATTGGAGGAGTTCGAACGAGAAATTCTCAAAGCATATTCATAATTCCGTATAGTTCGTTGAGTCATCAGAATTGTAACACAAGGTTTGTAAGATTGTCCGATATTTGCATGAATCGAGTAAAACTGCATGAATCCAGCCGGTGCACGAGTAAAAGAACCATCACCACCAATGTTTATGGCATCAGCATATAAATAATTTTTCAAAAATTTTAAACTCTTCATAATTTTTCATTGACCCAAAATTTATCACACTTTTTGTATAAAGTTATTTTTTTGTCCGTTATTTTTTTATCCGCTATTTTTTTGTCCGGCATTTTTGAAAATTATTTTTTTGTCCGGTTATTTTTTTGACTTTTATTTTTTTGACCTGCCACCACTGGAACAATGCCGGCATTTCATTTTTTATAGGGGAAAAAAAGTCTCGACGCGAATAAAATGTCGGCTAAATGCATTTTTAAAAAAAAATGAAATGCCGGCATAGGTGTGAGAGAGACTCATTAAATTAAAGTAAGATCTTTTGTGGATGTAAGTTCTACTGATTAAACAACTAATATAAGTTTATTGTTTTAACTTAGAAGTTGTAATCTCGGTTCTTTAATTTCACGTTTTTTGGGTATCAGTTAATTTTTATTTAAAATCTTAATTAGTGATGTCATTGGACTAAAATATTTACTTATTAAATAATAGGAGCCACATTGAAATCTAAAAATCTTTTAAAATTTTATATTTTTAGGAGATGTTGAGGGCAAAAGAAAGACAAAATATTCAAAGAAATTTTTCATTTTGTTATTGAACGGAATGAAAGAAGAAAGAAAATGATGAGTCCCTTTTCAATAGATGGAGCCTGCTTTTGCAAAGATGAATTTTCAACTAGTATGTGTGGGATGGGAGAAAATGTTGATTGATTGGCATTTGGTTCAAGTAGTCCTTTCTCTTAAGTGTATGCTTAGGTGCTATCTTTTTTTAAGGGTGCCTTTTTCTCTTGTGCGTACTCGTTTTCTGTCTTTTACAATCGCCTTTTTTTCATTGCCGATCACAAGTCAAACAAGTTGCCAACACAGTTTTTTTTAAAAAAAATTGTAATAATTACATTTTTATTTTTCAAAAAAAAAAAGATTTTTTATTTATTTGAACTGAATAAAATAATGACCAACTTTCTTAATAAATGCAGGTTGATTTTGCAAGTAAAAGTGTTAAACCAATATGTTCAATAAGACGAAAAAAATCTTTGATTGAACTGTTCATCTGGATTAATTTTTAGGATAAGAAGTTTATGCTATAATAAAAAAATCAATAAATCTGATGTATAGTTTCGTTTTATTATTATTTTCTAGAAATTTAGTGATCTTGATAATAAAAAATTTGTTTTGACGAATTTGAGTTCCATTTTTCGGTATTCTTTATTAATTTTTTATATGAGTGTATTATTATTTAACTTTTAATAAACTTTTGCTGCAATTAGAAAACATTAAATTTTTAAATAACGGTCACATATACTTAACCCTTTCTTTTAGACATTTAAATATGCTATTTATTAATAAATTTGAATAAAATAACATTTCAGTTGATTTTGAAAAATATAAATATAATATAAAATATTCAAAGAGACTTTTCATTATTTTATCTAAAAAGAAAGAATGACAGAAAAAAAGGCAGATTTCTTATGCGAAGAAGAAAAATGTCCAACCAATATGTGCGACATGGGATGGAAGAAAATATTGATCATCTGAAATTTGGTTTTTAAGAAGTGCCCTTTTCTTATGTGTGTACTTCTTTGCTGTCTTTTTTATCCAAAAAACCAATAACCTTTTGCGCTTTGAAAAAAAGCATAGAAAAAAGAGAACCTGATAAGCAAAAAATAATGATGAACCATAAACCTTAAAATTATGGCCCTGTGCACGAACCCCGGATTCCGCCGGGGTTCGGCTCATGGACCTTTTGGGGCTTTTCTTGCCAAACTTTGAAAAAAAGCATTTAAAAAAGTGAACCTCATAAGCAAAAAAAATTGATGGTCCATACACCATAAACTTATGGCTCCATGCCAGTGTTATCGCGCTACCACTTTTTCCGCTCCCGCTCCGCTCCCGCTCCCGAAAAAAGTTGCGCTCCCGCTACCGCTCCTGCTCCCGCGCTTCCGGAACCGCTCCCGCTACCGGAGCGCTCCCGGGAGCGCTCCTGATTTTTACCGCTCCCGCTCCCGCTTCGAGCTCTTTTCAAAGGAAAATTTTACAATAAAAATTTTTTTATTGTGAATTATACCCATTCAATTCGAAAAATCGCATTTTCATTAAATTATGACAATTTCCCGTCAATGTAGATTTTTGACTATGGTAATTTTAATGGCAAGCTTTATCGTAAACCAAAAGCCCGTTTTACATGTAAAATAACCTCAAGGCATGCTGTTTTTTATGAGACTGAAATAGTGATTATTATTCACGCATTTTTTTTCCAATATACGCACATGCTTGATAAAAGTTTTGGAATAAAAAAAATGAGAAAAAAGCAATGAGAAATTCACCAAAAATTGAAAAAAAATTTGAAAAAACCCACAGGGGGACCCTTTGGAAAAAAAGGTCGCGAAAATTTTAAAATCTGTCCTCCGACCACGTGTGTATATTATGTTTAAACATTTATCAAAACTTAAAAAAGAAATAACAAAAACTGCTATTTTTGGAGCTTTTTGTTTGCATGTTGCATAAGAATATTGTTGAAATTTTAAATTTTCGTTATTTCTTTGAGAAGAAAAAAATCTGTTGAAAACTTTTGGGAGCGCGCTCCCGCCGGAACCGCTCCCGCTCCGCTCCCGCGCTTCTGGAACCGCTCCCGCTCCTGAGCCGCTCCATGTGTTTGGAGCGGGAGCGGTAGCGGGAGCGGTAGCGGGAGCGGGAGCGCGATAACACTGCTCCATGCACGAACCCCGGCTGCAGCCAGGGCAAGACCAAATGTACAAGGCCGGCCATTGCAAAGATAAAAAAAATCAATAATCAACAAATATGAGACAATATTTGTATAGAAATAAAAGCAAAAAATTATGTTCATTTTTTATTTTTCTGACTTTTGCCTAATTTTCTCTTTGACTCTTTTATAAAAGTATTTTTTGTTAAAAAATCTACCTTTTTTTACTGCATTTTTTATATCTGTGTTATTGACAGCTACAAAAACTTTTATTTTTAGCTTTGTATGAACGATCGTATTATTTTAACAATAAAAATAAAAATATTGTTGATTAAGAAAATTTTTTCATTATTTAATGGGAAGTTGCATTTGATACAACTTCTTTCTTATGAAAATTATTGAAAACTTTATTTCTAACCGATGTATTGATCGTGTTAATACATAATTTTTTTTGAGAAATCATTTCATTTTTAATTTCAATTTTTTTAAGTCAATAAATTTTATTTAAAATCTTAATTTGTGTTGAAATGACATATATTCATTCATTTTTTTAAATAATGGTAAGTTGTACATTGGGTTGCAAGTGTTGGCATTCTAAAAAAGCTTTTAAGTTGATTTCGAAAGCGCGAAAAAAAAAACAAAATATTCAAAGAAGTTTTTCTTTTTGTGTGTTCTACTGAAGAAACGAAAGATTCATTTTGCAACTTAAATAGATTACCTTTGCAAGGATGAATTTTCAATTAGTATGTGTTCGAAATTGGATAGAAGAAAATGTTAATCGATTGAAATTTTGGTTAAAAGTGTGTTTTTCCGATATGTATATTTGGGTATTATTTTTTATAATCTATTTTCATTTAATTTGCGCAAAAGTCAAACTTTGCAAATGTGATGGAATGAGTTTTATGACAAAATCTGTGTAAAAATTAAAATATATTAAAATTTTAAATAATGAATATTTGACCACAATACAGAGGTTTTTAACATCCAATTTTTTGTACATTTATTTCATTTTTAATTGATTTTGAGGCCAATGAATTATAAAATATTCAAAGACGTTTTTCGTTGAATTGAATAATCCAAATAAAAAGCGATTCATTTTGGACGACTGCAGATTGCTTTTTTTTACAAATAAGAATATGTTCAACCAATATTATTGACTTGATGGAAGAAAAAAAATGATCGAATGACTTTTGGTCTCCATTTTTTTCGTTATTTTTTGCGAATCCAATGATTTTGATAATAAAAACTTTGTTTCGATAAATTTGCTTTCATTCTCACGATATTATTTATTTATAATTTTTTGAACGTCGGATTAAATGAGTTTCGATTTAAATTTGCTGCACTTGGAAAATATAAAATTTTTAAATAATGAAGTTTTTCCATTTGTATGCGTCGAGATTTCTATAAAATTATTGATTTAAAAACTTAAATAAAGGTATGTTTTTAATGCACTTCGAAAGCTTAAAAAATTAAAATATTCATAAAGTTTTTTTCATTTTTTCTTTGAACTAAAAGATAAAATGATTTGTTTTTCAGCGAAAGCCGATTGCTCTTTCAAAGAAAAATGTGTCCAACAAATATATTCGACATAGGTTGGAAGAAAATATTAATCGAAAAAAGTGCCGGTTTTCACTTCGAGACCATAAAAGTACGGGTTACGGTAGAAATTGAGCTCTAATATTTTGATTCCAGGCTTGTTAAGCATGGTCGAAAACATAGGTTCACTTTTTGGAGGCACTTTTTTCCGATGCCAGAATAGTTCAATTTTATTGAAAAATTCAGAGAACTGGTTTTAAAAAGGATGTCTTCCTTTTGAATGGAAAAAAAAAATCTCCTTTCCTTTATTTTCCTTGGCGAAGTATTCCTTCTCCGTTTCTCTCCTTCCTTATAAAAAGTTGACATTCGTGCCCAGGCTTGTGTTGTGATTTTTCGGTCTTATTTTTACGATTCATCATTTTTTGATGAAATCTGACAAAATGGGAGACATAAAATGAAGTTTAGCAAAAAATAAAGTTTCTTTTTTCTTCGACACGGCAGCCCCGAACACTAGAAAAATGAAAGTGAGCAAACGCGTGCCAAAAGGTCAAGTGCTTTTAAAACATTTTTTTCTATTGTTCTTTTTGCAAAAACCAGCGTTTCAGATCTCAGCTTCTAGACTATCTTTTTTGATTCTTGTTTTCCCTACCCATTTGTTGAGCCAAATAAAAAAGATTTACCTAGATTTATAGCATTTAATAATCTAGAAGCTGAGATATTCAAATTTATATGCTTTTTTACAGCAAAAAACAATAGAAAAAAGTTTTGACCTTTGCAAAAAAAATTTGCTGAAACAATAGAAAAAGCGCAAAAGAAAAACCACTTGACCTATTTTTGATTTTTTTTTTCATTTTCTTTTCAGGGCGCCGAGATTGAATGAAAGAAAAAAGGGTTAATTTTGCAAAAGAAAGCACAGATTTCATTGGCAAAAAAAGTGACATCGGTTGGAAGAAAATGTTATTGGATTGAATTTTTTGTTTAAAATAATGTCTTTTTTCAGTGTGTTTGCTGCACTTAGTTCACTCAAAAAAGCAACAGCCGTTAACGCTTTTTAAAAAAGACAATCAGTCAAAAATCAACAAATTTGAGACAAAACTTGCATAAAAACAAGAGCAAAAATTATTTTGTTCATTTCTTAACTTTTCTTAACCTTGCTCTTTGAATATTTTATAAAAGTCTCAAAAAAAAATCGTGTTTATGCTGACATGTTTTTATTGCTCCATTTGATTTTATGTGTGTTTAGTGTTATCGAGAAAATTTACTAACTTACTGTGAACCGTCAAATTTCAATAAAAAAAAGCCGTTGATTTAGAAAATATTTCATTTTTTTTTAAAAAAAAGTGGCAAACTTCGGACAAAAAAGGGAACTGAAAAAATTAGGGGTAAAAGTATGACAAAAAAAGGAGCATAAATTGTAATTTTTTTATGTTAGAATGTAAAATGAATGCCGAAATATCAAATAGAAACATCAAGCGCTCAATTCCAGGACTTATTGATTTTTCTGAATGTGTTAAAAATCACGGCATATTTTCACTGTATCACATTAATATCTAAAGTTAAAAGTTTTGTTAATTCTTAAAAAGTTTACAAAAAAGTTTAGCATGTTTAAGATGTTTGGTGGTGATTTCAACACTCAATAATAGACACTTTATATTTTAGCAACAATTCTTTTGGGTGATTAAAGAAAAACACCATTCTTAGAAAAAGTTCAATTTAAAAAAAGAAAGCGATTGAGTGCAATTTGCAGTCATTTCACTGAACTAGTTATTTATAAATTAATAAAATTTTAGGTGATTCTGAAATGACCAAAAAAAATAAAATATTTAATAAATATTTTTCAAATTTTTTGTTGAACCGAATGAAAGAAAGAAAAAATAATTCACTTTCGGAATTTTCAATAAATGCAGATCGCTTTTACAAAGAAGAATGTTCTACCTGACATGAGGGTGGAAAGAAAATGTTGATTGACTAATATTTTGGTCAGCAGCATTACTTTTAGAGAACGAAGTTTTTGCTAAACTAACAAACACAAATTCGAATTTGCAAAAAAACCGACGCTGATGTTTTTCTTTTTTTGAATATTTAATTTAAAAAACAGTTTTATGACCTTTAAAAAGTTGGACACTTTTGTTGCAATTAAATGTGTAATAAAATAGATTAAACGAAGAAATAATATTCCAACAGCAATTTAGAATGAGCACAATAAATTAAAAATTGTTGAAATTTCTTATTTTGAATCATGTTAATTTAGGTTTATTTTTATTATATTTTCTACACAAATACATTGTTACGTTAAAACTGATCATATTATTATACATACTTTTTTATTAATTAAAATTAGCAAATTGAAATTGCTGTTGCAATAGAAATATTTTAAATTTTTTAAAAACGGTGCATGCACTAATAAGAAATGTGTCAGTACGTTTTCCAGCAAGTTATTTATTTATAAAATTTTATTTAAAATTGATTTTGAAAGCGCAAAACAAAATTAATAATTCAAAAAAATTTTTCATTTTTTCCCTGATGGTAAAGAAAAATGATGAATGAAAGAAAGAAAATGTTATTCGATTGAATTTTTTTATTTAAAATAATGTCTTTTTTGAGCGTTTTTGCTGAACTTGTTTCATCCAAAAAAGCTACAGTCGTTTGTGCTTTTGAAAAACACGTCGATTAAGAAATATAGAAAAAAATGTGTTTCAAAAAATTTGCATAAAATTTAGAAGCTCCTTTTTTAAAAAACGTTTTTTGCGATTCCTCTTTGAATTACAGACTTTTTTATTTATTTTTTAATTGTATGATTAAATAAATTAAGCACGATAAAATCAATGATGCAATTAAAATAACAAAATTTTTAAATAATGATCGAATCCTGTGAAAACGAATAAATTTCATTTGACTTTTTATTTATTAATTGCTTTACATTTTTATATGATTACGAAACAGTCAAAAAATAAAATATTCAAAAACATTTTTTTTCTTACAGATGAAATGACTGAAAGAAAAAATTTGGCTGACTTTGAAAAGAATGCAAAAATTGCTTTGGCAAAGAAAAATGACGAATGGAAAAATGTCCGTCTGTTATGATTAGACTAGTACGGAAGCACTAACCTGATAAAAACAATTGGTTCACTGAAGAGCAGGTATTAAAGAATTGTACGGGACAGACCATTGCAAGAGAAAAAATCAACAATTAACAAAAACTGCTCAAAACAAATAATTTTTATTTTCATTCCCAACTTATTTTTACTTTTTCTCTATCGGATCTTTGAATATTTTATAAAAAAATTTTAGTTAAATTTCGTTAATTTTGAAATGTTTTTTCGCTGAATAGTGTGTGTACATTGACAAACTATAACGTGTGTTTACACATTAAAAATAAAAACTTTAAAAGAGATGAAGCATATTATACATAATAAATAAAATTGTCTAAAACTTTTCAATAAATAGAATTATTATTTTGTGAAAGGACATCAATTTTTTGTTAATTTTAATAAAATACGACCACGAACAAGTACAACGACAAAATTATGCAAATTACGTTATCAAAATAAAGTTGGATCTTATAATTTTTAGTTGATTTCAAAACGGTCAAAAAACAAAATATTCAAAAACATTTTTCCTTCGTTTTCAGATGAAATAAATGAAAGAAAAAAAAATTGGCTGACATTGGAAAGAACGCAGAAAATGAAAGAAGATCTTAATCGATTGAATACTTTTGTTAAAAGGATTTTCTTTTTTTAAGTGTCATTTTATTTGCTGCAATTGGTTTATCCCTAAAACATTTTCGTCCGTGACGCGTGTTTCATAGCCGCCGGACAAACATGGAAATAAAAAAAATATGGCAATCACAATTTTTTGTATGTATATGGAGTTATATAGATAGATAGATAGATAGACATATATTAATAATAAATAATAAATAATAAATTTATTCATGCCCAAACGCATGATGCATTAATAATAAACAAACAATAAAATAAAATTACGAACACAAGATAAATAAAACAAGATAAATTAAATTAAATAATTGAACAAACTAAAACTAACAATTTACAAAAGGAAAAAAGAAAAAACAACAAAAATGTGAGTGAATGTAAATTAAATTAAATTACAATATACAAGTTTTAAGTAATAGTAGTAGCTTTCTTTTAAGTATTATTAGAGTTTTAATGCCTATTAATACACAAAACTAACAAAAAAGGCTCATTTTCTTCAGTAAACTGAAAATGGCAAAGAACCTGCACTGCAAAAACAAAAAAATCAATAATCAACAAATATGAGACAAAACTTGCATTAAAAAAGGGCAAAAAATTATTTTGTTCGATTTTTACTTTTTTTGCTTCTGCATAATTTGCTCTTTGAATATTTTATAAAATTTTAATTTTGTAAAAAATTGTGTATACGTTGTTATCGCTGCATTTGTCTTGGCTACTGAAAGAATGTTATGCCAGCTACGCTATAAGCTTGAATTAAGAACAGAACATTAAAAATAAAAATAAGAGATATTCACTATTCTTTTTTCAAAAAAAATTTGTTTGCATTATTCTTTCTTTAGTCGACCGGTAATGAAAAAGAACAATACTTTCCCTGATTTTCAATAATTTTTATAAGAAAAAAAGTTATATCTGTTATAACACCAATCTCTTCGGGGGCGGGGGTTCGAATCCCATTCTCGTCACTAGAATTGTTACGTTGTAAAATCAACTAATTGGTTAATTAAAATTAAATACAACCACGAACGAATACAACGACAAAATTATATGAATTACAGTTTTATAATGAAATCCAATCCAAATTGTGCAGGGTTTTTTTAGTAAAATTCTAAAATATGTATTGTTAAATGCCGAAACTTTTTTTGTAGTGTTTATTTTGTTTTGATCATCAAATATATATCAAATTTACTATTTTTGTCATTAAAAATAGACAAGTATGGACGCACACAATTAAATCTTGTTTTGTTCAATAAACTGAAGGTTGCATAAAAATAAGTGCAAACTGTTCATTATTTATTTTTTGCCAAATTTGCTCTTTGAATATTTAATAAATTTTGTTTGTAAAAAAACCGTGTTAATGCTGACACGTTTTTATCGCTACATTTTAGTATGTGGATGTTATTGATAGCGAGGAAAAGGGTTATTATTAGCTTCATAATTATGTTAACCATGTCAACATTAAAAAAAAATTTAAAAAATTTTTCATATTCAAAATCACAAAAAATCCTTAGTACTGTTGAATGGACATGAAATCGTTTTTTTTAAATTCCCATATTTCATACTGTAGAAGTATATTTGGTTTTTTGTAATTTTCATTTGAAAATTCGGTCGATATAACAAATAATCGAATTGATGAGAATAACAGTTTTCAAAAACAAAATAGATAGAATAAGTAATGTAGAAAACAATTTGCTAAATTTATACCTTTTAACAAAAATACTTTGCAGCAATAATCTATTCCTGTTTTGATTTCAGATTTCATTTATTTGTTTTTTACGTACAGTAAATTAAGCAGAATAAAAATCACTGTTGCAATTAAAATAACAAAATTTATGAATAATGAGCTAAGGTAACATGATTGATCATATCCATTTCATTAAACTATTTATTTATAAATTTGAATTATATTACATTTTTATATGATTTCGAAACGGTCAAAAAATAAAATATTCAAAAACATTTTTTCTTCTTTTTACAGATGAACAAAGAGGAAGAAAAAAATTGGTTGCCTTTGTAAAGAACTTCGGCAAAGAAAAATGATTAATAAAAGAAAATGTTAATCGATTAGATCTTTTTTGTTTAAAGTAGTGTCTTTTTTCTAATATGTATTTTTTGCCGCAATTGGTCCGTCCATAAAAAATGTTCATGTCTTGTTTTCCATCGTCGCCGGACAAACAAAGGAATAAAATTTAAGAACAAGACAGTCACAACTTTTTGTAATAAGGAGGTTGTCCGTGATCTATTCCCATTTAATATTATGAATAGATAAGTAAGGAAGAAATGACTTAATAAAAAACCGCATTTGTTTCAATGAAGTGAAGTTGACAGAAACCAATGCAAAAGCAATTGTTAGGGGCAGGCCATTGCAAGAAAAAAAAATCAATAATTACTCAGACGCAAAAAAAAACAGAAAAGCAAAACATTATTTGTTTCATTCTTAAAATATTTCTTCTAAATTTATCTTTGAATATTTTATAATTATTTTTATAAAAATCTTGTTAATTGTGATAAGTTTTTACGCTGAATAAAATAATATGTATATACTGAAATAGATTAATGGACATTGTCACATTAGAAATATGGAATCATCAACAATAATTATTGAACAATAAAATTGTCTAAAATTTTTCAATAGATAGAATTATTAATTTTTGGAAGGACATCAATTTTTTGTTAATTTGAATTAAATACAACCACAAACAAATATTATGATTAAATTATGCAAATTAGATCATTATATATATATCAGGTTGTTCGATAAGTCCTGTCCGGTGTTTGACCCGCTGGCAAATTTTTAGTTTTTGATGAAATTTCTAAATTTCTTTTTTAAGAGGTACTTATGGATGTTAGAAATGATGCCTAAAAAGGGTTTTTGACAGTTTTCGTTTTTGACGGATTTTGAGCGGATTTACGAGGATCCTCTCGGATTTGTAGGTATTTCGAACAGAAATGTTATAAAAAAGTGAGCTAAACATGCAAATTTTTAAACAAATTTGAAGATCAGGATGTTGGAGACCTGATAGAAAACATTTTGCCAAATTCTGATGTGCCGGATTTGATTTATGCAAATTTTTCCTTCAGTACTCAAATTTTGCTGTTTTTAAATAAGTTTTGAATTATTTTTTTGATACCATGTGTCAAAATTGATAGAAAATGATAAATAAAGGTCTTGTGAATCCATTGGTATGCATTGGGACCATTAAAAAAGTTTTTTTCTATTTTTTAACTACCGATGAAATGGTACGGTAGGTTAACTTACTTCAGATGCTTCTAAACGGCTAAATTTGCATTTTTATTACAAAAATCTTTTACAGAACACCTCAACACACTCCGCAGTATCCATTCTGAACAAAAAGATCAAAAATAAAATTTTTAATATTTTTTGACTTTTTCACGTGGTCCCCCCTGTGAAGATTTTTTGATCCAAAGGGGGGACAACGTGAAAAAGTCAAAAAAATTCAAAAATTTTTTTTTACTTTCTTTGCTTAGAATACATACATGGTAGTCTGTTGAAGTGCCGTTTAAAAGATTTTGCAAAAAAATTACTGTATTACACTTTTATAACCCGACAAAGTGAAACACTTACCGTACCATTTCATCGGTAGTTAAAAAATAGAAAAAAACTTTTTTAATGGTCCCAATGCATACCAATGGATTCACAAGACCTTTATTTATCATTTTCTATCAGTTTTGACACATGGTATCAAAAAAATAATTCAAAACTTATTTAAAAACAGCAAAATTTGAGTACTGAAGGAAAAATTTGCATAAATCAAATCCGGCACATCAGAATTTGGCAAAATGTTTTCTATCAGGTCTCTAACATCCTATTCTTCAATTTTGTTTAAAAATTTGCATGTTTAGCTCACTTTTTTATAACATTTCTGTTCAAAATACCTACAAATCCGAGAGGATCCTCGTAAATCCGCTCAAAATCCGCCAAAAACGAAAACTGTCAAAAACCCTTTTTAGGCATCATTTCTAACATCCATAAGCACCTATTAAAAAAGAAATTTAGAAATTTCATCAAAAACTAAAAATTTGCCAGCAGGTCAAACACCGGACAGGACTTATCGAACAACCTGATAACAAAATTGAATCAAAAGTTATTCGTTTTTTAAAATATTTGACGGTTTTTTTTTGTAGATGTTTGTACACAATTACACGTTCAGAATTGTCCGTGTTTTAATCGTTAATAAAAATCTAAAATGTTGTTAAATACCGTAACCTTTTTATTGTGTTTATCTTGAATTGATTTTTTAATGACCTTAATTTACTATTTCTGGCTTTAAGGATAGACAAATTTTGATACACACAATAGGTTAAAAATCTTTTATTGGCCAATGAATTGAAAGTGGTGAAAAACAAGTGAAAAAAGCCGGCCCTTGCACAGACAATAAATCAATAATCGACAAATATGAGCCAAAACTTGCTTAAAAAACTAAGAGCAAAAAAATTATTTTTTTTATTTCTTAACTTTTCTCTTTGAATATTTTATAAAATTTTTTTGTTAAAGATCGTGGTGACACGTTTCTATCGCTGTTTTTTTATATGTGCCCTACTGATAATGAGAAAAAGGATTATTTATAGCTTCATATCAATGTTCTTTAAATTTTAACATTAAAAATAAAAATATCGTTGATTAAGAAATGTTTTTTATTTTTTAAGGGGAAGGTGCATTTGATTCATCTTTTTTTTTCTTATGAAAAATATTGAAAGTTTTTTTTCAAGCAAATGTAACGATCTTGTTAATAAAAAGTTTATTGAGATCAATTTATTCTAAATTTCACTTGTTTTTCGAGTCAGTCAGATTTTATTAAAAATCTTAATTAGTGTTGCAATGACATAGGTTGATTCAATTTTTAAATAATGGAGCTGTAAATTGGACAGTAAGGAAAAAAAAATATTACATAAAAATGTTATATGTTATATTTTAAGTTGATTTCGAAAGCGCAAAAAAGGACAAAATATTCAAAGACATTTTTCATTTGTGTGTGTTCAACTGAATGAAAAAAAAGAGAAAATGGTTAGCTTTAAAACTAAAACAAATTGCTTTTGCAATGATGAATGTTCAACAAATATGTTCGAAATGGGACGGAAGAAAATGCTGTTATGTCGATTGAAATTAAAGTTTAAAGTGTGTTTTTCCGATGTGTATGCTTGGGTGCTATTTTGTGTAATCGACTTTGATTTAATTTGTGCAAAAATCAAACATGTTGCCAGCACACTTCTTTTAAGAAGCTCTTGAAACTTTGCAAATGTGAAGAATTGAATTTTATGATAAAATCGTTGGTACAATTAAAATATTTTTAAATAATGTATATTTGAGGATTATACAGGTGTTTTTAACATGAAATTTTTTATGCGTTGGTATTCTTATAATTGTTTCTGATATTACTTTTAAAGTTAATTTTGAGGCCAATAAACGTTAAAATATTCAAAGTCATTTTTCGTTTTTTTTTGTTTAATTGAATGAACAAAAAAAAGCTATTCATTTTGGACGAATGCAGATTGCTTTTACAAAAAAGGATATATTCAACCAATATTTTTGACTTTAAGGAAGAAAAATCTGATCGAATGATTTTTGGTCATTTTGTTTTATTGTAATTTTCTGCAAATGCAGTGATTTTGACAAAAAAACACTTTGTTGTAATAAATTCGATATTTTGAGCTTAATATTAAAAGCATTTCAATTAAAATTTGTTGAAATTAGAAAATATGAAATTTGTATATAGTGGATATTATATACTACTATAAAAAATCCATTTTGTATGGGTCGAGATGCTATAAATTATTTCTTATATTATATCTTGAGGCAATTCATTAAATTTTTTGATTTTAATCATTTATTTTCGAGTGCATTTTAACTTAAATATTAATTAAAATTGGTTTAAATTAAATAATTATTAATTTTAAAATAATGTAATGTAACTGATGACATTCAGAGTCCCTTTGTAGGGCACTTTAATAATCTATTTAATAACAAACTTAAGTAAAACAACATTTTAATTAATTTTAAAAGTGTAAAAAATAAAATATTCAAAGATATATTTCTTTTTTTGTTAAATTGAATGAACGAAAAAGAGAAAATCATTCATTTTTTAACAAATGTAGATTGGCATTGAAAAGAAAAATATGTTCAAAAAATATGTTAAAAGGGGACGGAAGAAAATGTTGATCGATTGAAATTATAGTTTAAAGTGTGTTTTTCTGATGTGTGTGCTTGAATGCAATTTTTTAGAAAAGATTTCTTCTCAATTTCGTGTAAAAGTCAAACAAGTTGTCAACACAATTTATTTTAAAAAAATAATAAAACTTTGCATATGGCATGAATCTAGTTTTACAATACAATTAAAATTAGTGTTTCAGTTATGTTCGCAAGATGAAGGGGGGCGTTAACGGCAAAAGTGCCCTATCTCAAATTTTTAATTAAACAACAAAAATTCAAATGCTCACAAAAAACCGGATAATAATTTTTTTGTTGGTTTGCATTTGACCTTGTAAAAATATTCTAACAATTTTTTCCAAAGACTATTTGTATGCACCAGAAAATATGAGAAAAATTTGTTTTTGACAATTACAAAAAGCAACGGCCCAGACAGGTCTTTTTTAGTTTTTTCATTTTCATGGTGCCTCTATTCCTTTTTTAAAAACGAAAAACTGCATAATAATTTACTCAATTAAGTGCATTCATTTGAGAACCAAAATATGTAACTTTAATGTGTACGTTGACAAAATAGAACATTCGACATTTTACAACTCAATTAAAATAAAACATTGGAAAACATGCAATAAATCATCATTAAAAAATAAAATTCTGTAAATTTTTCAATACTAGAGGTGCCCCGCCCCTCCGGGGCGGCCACCTTAGATTCATGTACATGATTCTTGTGATCTTTTTAATCGGCGCAAAAAGTAACAAAAGAAACATAAATCGTTTATGAAAAAAGATGTTTGGACTTGAATTAGCCGTTTTAAGATCAGGATGTCAAACGGCTTTGCCCGTAGAGAGAAAAAATGAACTTTTGGAAAAAGTCAATGAACTTTATCGTCAATCTTAAATCCAACTGCCCAGAGTTTTGTTACTCCATTTCTTTGTAACTGTTTTTTTTAATTTTTTTCTGTTTCAGCTATAATTTGCTCATCATCAAAATTAGATCTTTGATTTTGTGCGTGTTCCTTCTTGATGTCTCTTTATTTGGCATCATTTTTGCTGCCCTATGAATGTTGAAAAATTGAACTTTTAAACAAAATTTAAATTAAGTCGTTTTCATAGCGACAGAAAAGCTTTGTACAATTTAAATGTCTCCTTCGGTATAAATAACGGCAGTATGAACCTTTATACCTTGACCTAATGACAGTAGTTAACTTCAAAAAAGGTTTAAGCAAATAAATAAAAATTAAAAAAGAATAACACAAATAAGTCTGCTTAACTTTTTTAACCACAAAAAAATCAGCAGCAAAAAATTTTTGTCATCAAAAATGATGTTTGACGCTTGCGACACTTTGCCAAAAACTGTGCTTCTTTTAAAATAAAAATGGACGCACAACGTTACATTGCTTCTTTTACGGGTAGAAATAGAATTTTTAATTTTTGAAAAGACATTTTTTTTGTTAATTCGAATTAAACACGACCATAAACTGTTTTTGATAACTGAAAACGTTTTTCAACTATGTCATCATGAAACAAATGTCTCTGATTTTTTAATTGATAAAACGTTTGAGCTTCTTAAATTACAATTAAATATGATATTACTATGGTAAACATTTTTATCAAATTCTTATTGAAAAAGATGTACCTTTGTTTCACTAAAATATTGATGATTATTTATCTGAAAAGATTATTGTAACAAATCTCTGTGAAATAGTAAAATTTGCTGCAGAAGAAAATTTTTCAAATCTTCGAAAGAGTAGGCTTGATTTTTTTATTGTTTGTTTGTTAAAGAAAAAATTTGTCACAAATATGAAAATATTTCGCAGTGAATTCTTACCACTGTGTCGAAAATATCGAACTCTATAAGTATCTTAATTAGTGTTGCCATGCTATTATAATATTTGCTTTTCAAATAATAGCAGCCATATTGAAATCTAAAAATCTTTTAAAATTTTATATTTTTAGGAGATGTTGAGGGCAAAAGAAAGACAAAATATTCAAAGAAATTTTTCATTTTGTTGTTGAACGGAATAAAAGAAAAAAGAAAATGATGGGTTATTTTTCAATACGTGCACCTTGTTTTTGCAAAGATGTTCAACTAGTATGTGTTCGATATGGGATGGGAAAAAATGTTGATTGATTGGCATTTGGTTCAAGTGGTGCTTTTTCTTAAATGTATGCTTGGGTGCTATCTTTTTTAGGGTGCCTTTTTCTTTTGTGCGTACTTGTTTTCTGTCTTTTACAATCGCCTTTTTTTCATTGTCGACCACAAGTCAAAGAAGTTGCCAACACAATTTTAAAAAAAAAAAAGATTGCAAGATCTTAAAATTTTGCACATGGCATGAATCGAATTTTGTTATAAAACTAAAATCAATCCAAAAATTTTTTTCTAAAATTGGCATTATACAGCTGACTATATCTTTCAACATCCAACTTGTATGGGTAGGCATTCTAATAATTACATTTTTATTTTTCCAAAAAAAATTTTTTATTAATTTGAACTGAATAAAACAATGACCCACTTTCTTAATAAATGCAGGTTAATTTTGCAAGTAAAAGTGTTAAACCAATATGTTCAATATGACGAAAGAAATCTTTGATTGAATTGTTCATCTGGATTAATATTTTTAGGACAAGAAGTTTATGTTATAACAAAAAAATCAATAAACCTGATGTATAGTTTCGTTTTATTATTATTTTCTAGAAATTTAGTGATCTTGATAATAAAAAATTTGTTTTAACGAATTTGAGTTCCATTTTTCGGTATTCTTTATTAATTTTTTATATGAGTGTATTATTATTTAAATTTTAATAAACTTTTGTTGCAATTAGAAAACATTAAATTTTTAAATAACGGTCATATATACTCAACTTTCTTTTAGACATTTAAATATGCTATTTATTAATAAATTTGATTAAAATAACATTTCGGTTGATTTAAAAAAATTTAAGTATAAAAAAAAATATTCAAAGATACTTTTCATTATTTTATCTAAAAAGAAAGAAAGACAGAAAAAAAGGCAGATTTCTTTTGCAAAGAAGAAAAATGTCCAACCAATATGTGCGACATGGGATGGAAGAAAATATTGATCAACTGAAATTTGGTTTTTAAGAAGTGCCCTTTTCTTATGTGTGTACTTCTTTGCTGTCTTTTTTATCCAAAAAACCAATAACCTTTTGCGCTTTGAAAAAAAGCATAGAAAAAAGAGAACCTGATAAGCAAAAAATAATGATGAACCATAAACCTTAAAATTATGGCCCTGTGCACGAACCCCGGATTCCGCCGGGGTTCGGCTCATGGACCTTTTGGGGCTTTTCTTGCCAAACTGTGGCGGCATTTCATTTAATTTTTCGATTTGTTGGTTTGTTGGTTGATTGGTTTATGCGAGCTTTAAAATGGCAAAATTTGCCAATGCCTGATATTATTTCATAAAATGGAGTAATAAAATTGAAAAATTTGACATCAATAATATCAATTGTGAAAAATTTTGATGACATTTATCTTTACAAAAATTTAAACAAGGTGTTGTAATCTAAAAATTATTGTTGTTAATTTTTATATTATAATACTGTGTTCAAAATGGTTGGGAAGAAAATGTTGATTGATTGAAATTTTATTTTCAAGTGGGTTTTTCCGATATGTGTGCTTGGGTGTCATCTTTTTTAATTGACTTTTTTTCAATTTGAATCACAAATCAAATATATGTCAATACAATTCTTTTAAAATAGATTGTATACTTTTGTTATTATGCAAATGTGATAAATTGAGTTTTTTGACAAAATCGGTGGTACAATAAAAATACAATAAATATTTAATAATGGAAATTCAAAGTTATCATAGGTGTTTTCAAAATTCAATTTTTATGCGTTGGCATTCTAATAATAATAATATTTATGATATTACATTCTAATTTAATATTGAGGCTGATAAATTGTAAAATATTCAAAGACATTTTTCGTTTTTTTCGTTGAATTGAATGAGAAAAATTAAATTCAAAATTAAATTCACATCACTGTTGCAATTAAAATAACAAAATTTATGAATAATGAGCTTGGCCATATGATTGCTCATATCCATTTCATTAAACTATTTATTTATAAATTTGAATTATATTACATTTTTATATGATTTCGAAATGGTCAAAAAATAAAATATTCAAAAACTATTTTTCTTCTTTTTACAGATGAACAAAGAGGAAGAAAAAATTGGTTGCCTTTGTAAAGAACTTCGGCAAAGAAAAATGATGAAAAAAAGAAAGTGTTAATCGATTGAAATTTTTCGTGTCTTTTTTCTAATGTGTGTTCTTATTTGTTGGAATTGGTCCGTCCATTTAAAAAATTCCATCTCTGAAGCATTAAGTATTCCGTCGCCGTCGGACAAACATCGGAATAAAATTTTAACAACAAGACAAGCACAACTTTTTCGATTGTGGAGGTTGCCAACGATCTACGTGAGCACTAACTTGATAAAAAACCTCACTTACTTCAATGAAGTGAAGATGGTAAAGAACCTGTGCAGGAGCAATTGTAAGGGGCAGGCCATTGAAAGAAAAAAATCAATAAATAACATGTATGACGCAAAAAAAACAGGGAAGCAAAATACTTTTTTTTCGTTCATAACTTATTTTTGCTCATTTTATCTTTGAATATTTTATAATTATTTACTTATTAAAAGTCTTGTTGTTAGAAAAAGCTGCTAAAAATAAGTCGTTGAAAATATTCGAGAAAAGAAAAAAGACAAAGAAAACTTTAACATACTCAACACAAAAAACACATTTTTAACAAATTTTATTGGGTTACAAAAGCAAACTTAAAAATTTTCCCAAATAAATTTAATACAGTAAAATCAAATATCGATTTGAGTTTCTTCATTCCAATTAATCTTCAACAAGGCACAAGTTTCTTTCATATTTTTTGCAGTTGTTTCCATTTTTCATATTCACGATATTTGTGAAAAGTAATAAAATGGAATCCGATATTTTTTAATTGCTCTTCTTTAAATCCATAAGCTTTAAGAGTTTTGACATGTTGTTTGAGGAATAGAGCCATAAAAAAACCAAGAGTTGCAGCTTTTCGAGTTCCATCAAAGTTATCAAATTCAATTAGGACAGGATTCTTGTCATCTTTTCAGCAGGATTTGCCATAAGCTCAGTAATATCTGAAAAATATGTCTGTATAGATTACTGTAATAATAAATAATATTTACCAGTAATAACAGAAGAAGGCTTATTACGATGTGCATCAGCAGCATCTTTGAAAAATGTTGGTTTACTTTTATCAAATGCAATCAACAATTCAGTTCCAAGATCACCTAAAAATATCCACCAATCAACAATTACCGTAACCTTAAGCAATATAAAACTCACCACCCCAAGATTCTAAAAATTCATAGCCTTTTCCTTCACGGTAAACAGAGATTACAGAAGAATTATCAAAGAATGAAATAACAGGAATTTTCATGCCAGTTTGATAAAACTTTTCCAGAAAACATGTTACAAGATCATCCATTACAATAGGTTCAATTTCATAACTTGGACATCCATCTTCATCAACATTAAAGGTAACATTAGAACGATGACCAGTTTCAGGAAAAGCAAAACGTTGAAGGTATACAGGTTCATGGGTATCAGTATTGGGAAAAGTTACCTAAAAAATAAAAGTGATTAATAAAAAGTTTTGCACAAAACATGTATCAACAAACACAGCAGGATCATTTTAGGGATACATTTTTGGGAAAGTCAATACTGAGAAAATGCGAAATTGAAAAAAATCAATTAAAAAAATAGCACAAGACCACACACATCGGAAAAACTTGAAACTAAAATTTCAATCTATCAACACTTTCTTCCACCCCATTTTAAACACATTTGCCAAACATCTTTTTCCTTTGCAAAAACAATTTGTTGACAAGTGAATCATTTTCTCTTCTTCGTTCATTCAATTCAACACAAAAATAAATAAAAAATTCTTTGAATATTTTGTCTTTTTTTGCGCTTTCGAAATGCACGCCTTTGATCTTTTGCCGCCGCCGTGATATTTTTTATTTTTAAAATTGACTTTTATTCAAAATCGAGTAACACCGTCCAACGGGACTTTTTTTAAATTGATTTAATTTTTTTGTTAATTTGCTTTGTTGAAAAACAAAGCGTTCCAAAATTTATTGCCACAATGGACAAGACTTTTTAAATTACCTTAAATCTGGTATTTATTAATACAATTTTTTTAGAAAAAAATGAGAGCATTTATCCCCAAATAAAAAAGAAAGAACACACGAGTTTCATTGCGGCGACAGAGAAACAAAGAAACACACTTTTTGCGTTGGGTTTTTTCTCTGTCGTTTTTTCAAAAAAACATTTTTTGATTTAATTTTTTTGCGCAACTTTTTGTAATCTTTCTCCATCAAATTAGGAGTTATAGTTTACATTTTTATATATTTGGTGATGTCTAATTTGTATGCATACTCTTAAACATTATTGTCTTCACTTATTACATTCTGTACTTCTAAAATGCGCGGATTACAAATTGTTGATGCTCTAAACTTAAGTAGTTTATCTCCGGAGTGTAGTTTATAACCATTGTAATATTTCCAATGTTATTATTGTTACTCAAATTTCATTTATGGCATTTCTCTTGATCTTACTGCAATTTCGTTTTGTCTGTCATTTGATCATCCCGATCTTTCTTCTCGCTTATCCTATTTTTTCTTCCATTATTCATTGCTACAATTGAGAAAAATCAAGATATGCGTGTTTCTGACTTTTTACTTTAGCATTATTTTATTTATTCAATCAACCCCAGCCATCCTATTTTTGGTTTTTCTCTTACTTTTGCCTTTTGATTGTTGCGATGATTTTGTAAATGCTCTATAAATTTCCTTGTTTTATTAATGATTTTTGTTTGCCTTACTAATTTATATATTGATTTTAGAGTCTCACAATGGCTTCATCAAGTGTTTATCTCAATACTAAATAGAGTGTTGGATTTGTAAATCCTGACAAAAATGCTTTTATTGCTTATGTCAAAAATGATGGAATTCAAGTTGCAGTGATTAGTGCTGAAGCAGGCATTCCAATTTCTGATGCTATATTATATGATTGTGGAAAAGATTTGATTGAAGCAATTCCATTATTTACTCGATTCACAGCTGTTATTTTGAATACCTGTGATTCGAAGAATTATGGATCTTCAAATAGTTATGTCTTTTGTGAAGCTGTTCGAGCTGAATTGAAGAAGCATAATATCACTCATATGTTTACATCTATGCCACTCTTTTTGATGTCATCTTTGATTGTTGGAGCAAATGTTCAAGTTGATAGTGGAGATACAGTTTTATCATGTGTTTGTAGTTGAAACAATATTGTCTTTACTGAATTTCGATTCACAAAAAGAGGATATGCCCTTCTTGGATTCAAGAAACTTGATGTTGAGCTCACGAAATTTCATCAAGATATTCGTGAAGAATGCAGTCTGCTTTTGAAAAAAAAAATATATTCAACCAATTTGTTCGATCGACACAGGATCTTTTTTTAATCTTTTTTTATCATTTTTTTTCAAAACCACGAACAGTGAAAGCTTTTCAGGGCTTTGACACAAAAAGTGTTGAATTGAAAGATTTTAAGTCTTAAAAATCCAATATAACAAAATAAAAAAATAAATTTCTCTTTCGTTCTTTAAGTTTAAAGGTGGAGACGCATTGCCTATAGTTTTTTTCTTTGGATGTTGATTGCATTTCTCGACGCGTTTCATTAGAGCTTGTTTTTTTCTTCACTGCAGCTGCAAAAACAGGAAAGAAAAAAGCAGCTCCAATGAGTCCCTGATTTTTGTAAAAAAAAGTTTATTCACGATGCGTCTCCTCCTTTAAGATAAATTATAATAAATAATTTACAGAAATCTCGAACCACACAAAATGGATTTTTTACAATAGTATTTTATATCCATTATTTAAAAATTTAATTTCAACAAATTTTAATTGAAATGCATTTAATATTACGCCGAAAATACCGAGAAAATTACATGCGAATTTATCTCAACAAAGTTTTTATTATCAAAATCATTTTTCAATGAAACGTATGCGGCGCTGAAAACAGTTTTTATATATTTATAGTTGCTAATGTTTTGAGATCAACTACTGGAATATTTGTGTATTAACTCTATACCCAAATCTAATGTCATTGACCTGTTAATATTCAAATTTCTAAAAACTTTAAATTCCCTTGGTTTTGCTGTTTAAAAAATTTTTAGCCTTAAAATTCTCTACATTTTGGCCAGAAGAATTTTCGAGGAATTAGTTAATCCCACTGAGCCAAGTCGCTTCAAAGTTATACAAATTTGCATATTGTATTTGTAAAATTGAGACTTGACCCGTCCACCTTTCCCCTTAAATTGAGCAATTTCTTTGTGCTTCAAAAGTGTCCTTTCCAAATAGCATGGAACACAGCCCCAGTTACCTCCTTCAAAGCTGCTGCTGATCGATCAATGTTTGCTGCCATTGTTACAGTTGTAGCCAAACTTAATAACACAAAATTGGCAGACTTCATTCCGACAGTTTCAAGATGTTAATCCTTCAACGTATATTTTTTTTTCAAATCAGGGTCTTCTTTTATACAGTGAAAAATGGAATAAAAATTTAAATAATGTCAGATTATAGTTTTTTCATTTTTACGATAATCTTTGTTTTAACTACAATTTGCCCCCGGATTTTATCAGTATTACACAATTTTTTCGTCAAAAAAACACGTTTTTTGAGCAAAAACAAATCACAATATTTTAAAGTCATACGCTTTGCTCAAAGATTAACGCATTTTTGTAGTTTTTTTTGAATAATTTATTTAAATTTTTTTTGTATATTTAGTTATCAAAAACAGTTTAATTATTTTTCATTTCATTCGTTGTTGACTTTTTAAAAAAAATGTATTGTCCTGGCGAGTTTTAGAATTTTTAAAAAAGGTAAAAATACTGTAAACAAAAAAATTTTGTACAACCCTAATTGATTTTTTACAATATTTAGAGATCACAGACGAACATTGGTATACAAGGCCGTAGGCAGAAAAAAATTTCGGGGTGGGCATTTTCATTTCGGAGGGGGCACACCTTTGATCTTTTGCCGCCTTAACACGGCGGCGGCAAAAGATCAAAGGATTTTCCCAGTTTCGGGGGGGGCACGTGCCCCAAAAGCCCCCCCCTCTCTACGGCCTTGTTGGTATACATAAAAAATGTTTGAAATGAATGAAACTTTTGTAGAAAATGGGTAAAATTTTTATGGATTTCATTAAATTTTTTAACGTCGTCAATATACACGAATAAAAAGCTGTGAAATTTTAGTGTTCTCATTTTTGGAAAAACATGTTTCTCATAATTTAGATTAGTTTTATATTTTGTTGCCCACATTTTCGGCTGAAATTTATAAAGTGCCAAATATAATTAAGCATTTTAGAGGATTTATGAAGCGGTGAGTCACACGTCGTTGATTTAGAAATCTTTTCATTATTTTAGAGAAAATCGCATTTGATACAATGAAAGTTAATGAAACTCAGGGAAAGTATTGTTTTGTTTCATTACCTGTCGACTGAAGAAAGAATAATGCAAAAAATTTTTTCTGAAAAAAGAACAGTGAATTTTCCTTATTTTTAATGTTCTCTAACTCATACATTAGCATAGTGACCAGAAGCTGACAATAACATTTTTTCTCTTTTTCAGTAGCCCAGACATATGCCGCGATAACACCGTATACACGATTTTTTACAAAATTAAAATTTTTATAAAATGTTCAAATAGTGCAAATTTGGCAAAAGCAAGAAAAGTAAAACATGAACAAAATAATTTTTTGCTCGTTTTTCATACAGTTTCTATCTCATAGTTAATTATTGATTTTTTTGTTTTTGCAGTGGCCGGCCTCTTTTTCACATGTTCTTTGTTCCCTTTAAATTATTGACCAAAACAAGATTTTTTACCTATTGTGTTTTTCAATATTTGGCTATCCTAAAAACAGAATAGTATAATAGGGTCATTAAAAATCAAAACGAGAAAAGCACACCAAAAATGTTACGGTATTTAACAACATTTTAAAATTTTATTAACTGAAAAAACCACGGAAAATTTCACAAAAAAAAGGATTGCAAAAAGTTTATAAGATCCAACTTTATTTTAATGATCATAATTTTTTGTCGTGTTTGTTCGTGGTTGTATTTAATTTAAATTAACAAAAAATTGATGTCCTTTCAAAAATTAATAATTCTATTTATTGAAAAATTTTAAAGAATTTTTTTGATGAATAACGGTTATTTAATTTTTTTTTTACTTCTATATTTTTAAAATGTGTAAATGCCCGGTGATTTTTTCAATATTCACATACTATTTAATTCAGCGCAAAAACTAATCAAAATTAACAAGATTTTTAAAAAAAAATAATTGTAAAATATTCAAAGTTAAATTGAGCAAAAATTAGTTAAAAATGAAAATAAAATTTTTTAGTTTTGGATCATATTTATTAATTATTGATTATTTTCTTTGCAAAGAGCTGCACCCTACAATCTGTTACTACATTCACTTCAGTGAACCAAATTTTTATATCAGGTTAGTGCTTCCGTACTTGTCTTTGCATAACAGAGACGGACATTTTTAATGAACGAACCCCATTGCTGCAAATAAAAATATATTGGAAAAAAGAAAGAAAGATTCTATCGATTGACATTTTCTTTCATTCATCTCTGTCAAAGCTATTTCTGAATTCTTTGCAAAGTCACCCAATTTTTTCCTTCCATTCATTTTATCTGAAAAAGGGAACACAATCTTTTTGAATATTTTATTTTTTGATCGTTTCAAAATTAATTGTAAAGTAATTTAAATATAAAAAGTTTTATGAAATGGATATCAGCAAGGAAACATAATTACACCAACTCAATATTTAAAAATTATGTTATTTTAGTTGTAACATTGATTTTATTCTGTTTAATTTAATAATTAATACACTTTTAATAAATATTTCAATGAAACTTCAAATCAAAAGTAGAATGAATTATCGCAGCAATTGTTTTGTAAGGAGTGTCTAAATTATGCAAATTTTGTCTGACATATTTTTTTCGACATTTCTTAATTGATGTTTTTTAGAAGCTTAATTTGCTATCGAATATTTAGAGGAACCAATTGCAGCAAAACACACCGGAAAAAGGCACTTATTTAAACAACAAAAGTTTAATCGATGAAATTTTTTTGTACACACATGATTTTTATTTTCTTTAAATAACAAATTTTTAATTTTTAATGTTTCTGTGATTTGAAATCTCACAGGAAGCTAGTACATTTTCTCGTTATCAGTAAATACAAACGAAATAAAATGAAGCGATATAAACGTGCCAGCATTAACACGATTTTTTGGTGAAGAAATTTTTACAAAATATTCAAAGATCAAATTTGTCAAAAAGCAAGAAAAGTTCAGAAATGAACAAATTATTCTATTTTTATTAAATTGAACAAACGAAAAAGAGAAAATGATTCACCTTTCAACAAATGCTGATTTGTTTGTGCAAAAAAATATGTTCGACAGGGATAGGCACAGGCGTCGTAAAAAAATTGAGAGAAAAAAGAATAAAAAGAAAAAAAAATTTTTGAAATTAATTAAAATGTTTTTTTAATTTAAGTTGTTATTAAAGAACTTATTAAATTTCCCTACAAAAGGGATTCTCAATTGTTTCCATATTATCGCATTATTTAAAAGTTCATTATTTTTTAATTTCACCAAATATTTATAAATATTTATATTAATTATATTCCGAAAAGCTCAAAGAGATTTGCCGAAGATCAAAGGATGCCGCTGGCGGTGGCGGCGGTGTTTGACCAAAAACACAAACACTGCAAAAAAGCACTTTAAACAACCAAATTCAATCGATCAATATTTTTTTCCATCCTTGTGTCGAACATCTTTTTCTTTGCAAAAGAAATCAACACTTGTTGAAAGCTGGAAGATTTTCTTTTTCCTTCATTCATTTTAACAAAAAAGAGAAAAATATCTTTGAATGTTTTATTTTTTCTGCACTTTTGAAATTAATTAAAATGTTGTTTAACATAAGAAATTTAATAGCTTATTAAATTTCTCTACAAAAGGGATTCTCAATTCAGCGAACTTGACGAATTTACATACATTACTTAAAAATTCATTATTTTTTAAAGGGACTGTCGCAGTGCTGCCTGATTTAGCCAAAAGTGGTTTTAACACGAAAAAAAAGCAATGATAAAGAATGCATCGTTTGTTGTCTTCGTCCGTCAAAAAAAACTGACTGCGACACTCCCTTTAATTTCAACAAATTTTGATTAATATTTACAAAATCGATTACCAGGATAATTGTTTCAGCATTTGATTGCAAACAAATGTTGCAAAATTTATTTCAAAGTTTTAAAATAATTTTTATCTGGAAGCCTTTGAAAGATTTTTAAAATAAAATAGCCAAAATTACCTAAAAAACATCAATAATCTTTTTTTTGTCATGTAAACGTCTAAGAACTTTGTTTGGTCAGTTTATAAAAACTGCAAACAAGTACACACAGAAGAAAATATCACTTTAAACTAAAATTCAATCGAACACGTTTTTTCCCCCGCCGTGTTATTTTTCCTTTGCAAAAACAATCTTCATTTGTTGCAACATGCAAAGTCAACCTAATTTTTCATTTATTCATTTCAACACAAAATGTATAGTTTCTTTGAATATTTTATTCCTTTCGATACTAAAAATGTTTATAAAAAATAAATAGCTCAATGGAATATGAATGCTTCCTGATGTGTAATCACCCATTATTTAAAAAAAAAATATTTTTTTACAACACTAATTATAAATTTAATTCAAATTTAATTTCAAAAAATCATGTGTATCTGCAAAGCTACTTTAAATTTTATTATTGAACCTGATTCATCCTATCATAATGTATGACAAAATTTATGTGATTTTGCTCTTATTTTTTTATGCAAGTTTTGCGTCATATTTGTCGATTATTGATTTATTGTCTTTGCAATGGCCGGCTTTTTTCACTTGTTTTTTACCACTTTCAGTTAAGCCGCTGGCCGGGCCGGGTCCGGCCCGCGGCGAAAATTTCCGGGCCCCGGGTGGGCCTGGCTTTTTTTTCACCGGACCTCCAAAAAGTCGCCCAGTTGCCATGCTTACTTTCAGTTCATTGACCAAAAAAGGATTTTTTACCTATTGTGTGTGTATCAATATTTGTTTATCCTTAAAACCAAAAATATTAAATTAGGGTCATTAAAAAATCAAAACAAGATAAACACAAAAAGGTTACGGTGTTTAACAACATTTTAGAATTTTATTAACAAAAAAAACACGGACAATTCTGAACGTGTAATTGTGTACAAACATCTGCAAAAAAAACCGTCAAATATTTTAAAAACGAATAACTTTTGATTCAATTTCGTTATATATAATGATCGAATTTGCATAATTTAATCGTAATATTTGTTTATGGTCGTATTCAATTCAAATCAATAAAAAATTGATGTCCTTCCAAAAATTAATAATTCTATTTATTGAAAAATTTTAGACAATTTTATTGTTCAATAATTATTGTTGATGCTTCCATATTTCTAATGTGACAATGTCCATTAATTTATTTCAGTATATACATATTATTTAATTCAGCGTAAAAACTTATCACAATTAACAAGATTTTTTTAAAAATAATTATAAAATATTCAAAGATAAATTGAAAAGAAATAAGTTAAGAATGAAAAAAAATAATGTTTTGCTTTTCTGTTTTTTTTGCGTCTGAGTAATTATTGATTTTTTTTCTTGCAATGGCCTGTCCCTTACAATTGCTTTTGCAATGGTTTTTGTCAACTTCACTTCATTGAACCAAATGCGGTTTTTTATTAAGTCATTTCTTCCGTACTTATCTATTCATAAAATCAAATGGGAATAGATCACGGACAAACTCCATAATCAAAAAGGTTAGAATTGTCTTGTTTTTAAAATTTTATTCCTTTGTTTGTCCGGCGACGATGGAACACAAGACGCGCAAGACATGAACATTTTTTTATAGACGGACCAATGGCGCCAAATAAGAACGCACATTTGAAAAAAGACACTACTTTAAACAAAAAAATTCAGTCGATTAACATTTTCTTTTATTCATCATTTTTCTTTGTCGAAGTTCTTTACAAAGGCAACCAATTTTTTTGCTTTGATTTAGTTCATCTGAAAAAAGAAGAAAAAATGTTTTTAAATATTTTATTTTTTGACTGTTTCGAAATCATATAAAAATTTAATATAATTCAAATTTATAAATAAATAGTTTAATGAAATGGATATGAGCAATCATATTGCCTTAGCTCATTATTCATAAATTTTGTTATTTTAATTGCAACAGTGATTTTTATTCTGCTTAATTTACTGCACGTAAAAAACAAATAAATGAAATCGGAAATCAAAACAGGAATAGATTATTACTGCAAAGCATTTTTGTTAAAAGGTCTAATTATCCAATTGTTTTCTACATTACTTATGCTATCTGTTTTATTTGAAAACTGTTATTATCATCAATTCGATTATTTGTTATATCGACCGAATTTTCAAATGAAAATTACAAAAAACGAAATATACTTCTACAGTATGAAATATGGGAATTTTAAAAAAACGATTTCATTTCTTCTCGACAGTACTATAGATTTTTTGTGATTTTGAATATAAAAAATCTTTTAAATTTTTTTAATTTTGACATGGTTAACATAATTATGAAGCTAATAATAACCCTTTTCCTCGCTATCAATAACATACACATACTAAAATGTAGCGATAAAAACGTGTCAGCATTAACACGGTTTTTTTACAAGCAAAATTTATTTAATATTCAAAGAGCAAATTTGGAAAAAAGCTAAAAATAAATAATGAATAGTTTGCACTTATTTTTATGCAACCTTCAGTTCATTGAACAAAACAAGATTTAATTGTGTGCGTCCATACTTGTCTATTTTTAATGACAAAATTAGTAAATTTGATATATATTTAACGATCAAAACAAAATAAACACTACAAAAAAAGTTTCGGCATTCAACAATACATATTTTAGAATTTCACTAAAAAAAACCCTGCACAATTTGGATGTAATTTCATTATAAAACTGTAATTCATATAATTTTGTCGTTGTATTCGTTATAACAGATATAACTTTTTTTCTTATAAAAATTATTGAAAATCAGGGAAAAAATTGTTCTTTTTCATTAGCAGTCGACTAAAGAAAGAATAATGCAAACAAATTTTTTTTGAAAAAAGAATAGTGAATATCTCTTATTTTTATTTTTAATGTTCTGTTCTTAATTCAAGCTTATAGCGTAGCTGTCAATAACATTCTTTCAGTAGCCAAGACAAATGCAGCGATAACAACGTATACACAATTTTTTACAAAATTAAAATTTTATAAAATATTCAAAGAGCAAATTATGCAGAAGCAAAAAAAGTAAAAAATGAACAAAATAATTTTTTGCACTTTTTTTTATGCAAGTTTGTCTCATTTTTGTTGATTCTTGATTTTTTTGTTTTTGAAGTGGCTCGCCTCTTTTACAGATTCTTTGCCATTTTCAGTTCATTGAAGAAAATGAGCCTTTTTTGTTAGTTGTGTGTATTAATCTATCTATCTATCTATATAACTCCATATACAAATAATTGTTATTGCCATATTTTTTTTATTTCCATGTTTGTCCGGCGGCTATGAAACACGCGTCACGGACGAAAATGTTTTAGGGATGAACCAATTGCAGCAAATAAAATGACACTTAAAAAAAGAAAATCCTTTTAACAAAAAGATTCAATTATGATTTTCTTTCATTTTCTACGTTCTTTCCAATGTCAGCCAATTTTTTCTTCTTTCATTTATTTCATCTGAAAACGAAGGAAAAATGTTTTTGAATATTTTATTTTTTGACCGTTTTGAAATCAACTAAAAATTATAAGATCCAACTTTATTTTGATAACGTAATTTGCATAATTTTGTCGTTGTACTTGTTCGTGGTCGTATTTTATTTAAATAAATAAAAAATTGATGTCCTTTCACAAAATAATAATTCTATATATTGAAACGTTTTAGAGAATTTTATTTATTATTATGTGCTTCATCTCTTTTTAAGTTTTTATTTTTAATGTGTAAACACACGTTATAGTTTGTCATTGTACACACACTATTCAGCGAAAAAACATTTCAAAATTAACGAAATTTAACTAAAACTTTTTTATAAAATATTCAAAGATCCGATAGAGAAAAAGTAAAAATAAGTTGGGAATGAAAATAAAAATTATTTGTTTTGAGCAGTTTTTGTTAATTGTTGATTTTTTCTCATGCAATGGTCAGTCCCGTACAATTCTTTACTGCCTTCCTTTCAATGAACCAGATTTCTTTTATTAGGTTAATGCTTCCGTACTTGTCTATTCATAACAGAGACGGACATTTATAATGGACGAACCAATTCCAGCAAATAAATACACACTGGAAAAAGAAGGTCCTGTAAACAAAAAAATCAATCGACTAACATTTTCTTTCATTCATCATTTTTCTTTGCCAAAGCAATCCCTGCATTCTTACCACAGTTAACTAATTTGTTTCTTCCATTTAGTTTATGTTTAAAAAATAGATAGAAAAATGTTTTTGAATATTTTATTTTTTGACCGTTTCATAATCAACTAAAAATGTAAAGCAATCAATCAATAAAAAGTCAAATGAAATTTATTTGTTTGCACAGGATTCGATCATTATTTAAAAATTTTGTTATTTCAATTGTATCATTGATTTTATTCTGCTTAATTTATTTAATCATACGATTAAAAAATAAATAAAAAAATCTGTAATTCAAAGAGGAATCGCAAAAAACGTTTTTTAAAAAAGGAGCTTCTAAATTTTATGCAAATTTTTTGAAACACATTTTTTTCTATATTTCTTAATCGACGTGTTTTTTAAAAGCGCAAACGGCTGTTGCTTTTTGGACGAAAAAAGTTCAGCAAAAACGCTTAAAAAAGACATTTTTTTAAACAAAAAATTCAATCGAATAACATTTTTTTTTATTCATTATTTATCTTTACCATCTGGAAAAAACGAAAAAAGTTTTTGAATTATTAATTTTTTTTTGCGCTTTTAAAAAATCTGCGATTTCGTTGAAATTTTATGAATAAATAACTTGCTAGAAAATGTAAGGACCCATTTCTTAATAGTGCATGCATCATTATTAATATATTAAAAATATTTCAATTGCAACTGTAATTTCAATTTGCTAATTTTAATTAATAAAAAGGTATAATAAAATGATCAGTTTTAGCGTAACAATGTATTTGTGTAGAAAAAAGAATAAAAATAAACCTAAATTTATGTGATTCAAAATAAGAAATTTCAACAATTTTTAATTTAGTGTTGCCAATATCATTGGTGTTTCTTCGTTTAATGTATTTTATTAAACATTTAATTGCAAAAAAGTGATCAACTTTTTAAAGGTCATAAAATTGTTTAAAAAATAAAATATTCAAAAAGAGAAAACATCAGGGTTTGTTTTTTTTGCAAATTCGAATTTGTGTTTGTTAGTTTAACAAAAACTTCTTTCACTAAAAGTAATGCTGCTGACTAAAACAGTGTTTTCGTGCCGCCACCGCCGGCAGCTTGGCGTCGCCGCCGGCGTCGGCGGCGGTAATCGAAAAAGTTCAAAGAGTTTTGCCGCAGATCAAAGGATGCCGCTGGCAGCGGCGTCGGCGGCGGTAACTCAATTTTTGCCCGGCGGCGGCGGTAATTTTAAAAAACACAAACACTGGACTAAAATATTAGTCGATCAACGTTTCTTTCCACACCCAAGTTAGGTTGAACCTTCTTCTTTGCCAAAACAATTCGTTGGAAAGTCAACCAAATTTTTTTGCTTTCATTTAGCTCATCTGTAAAAAGAAGGAAAAATGTTTTTTGAATATTTAATTTTTTGGTCATTTCAAAATCGCCTAAATTTAAATTAATTTATAAATAAATTGTTTAATGAAATGAATATTACCTGCAAATTGAACTCTATGGCTTTCTCTATTTAAATTACATGCTGAATTTTATTGCAAACATCTTAAAAAATGAGAAAATCTTTAAGTTTAACTGTAATACGTTGAAAGTACAATTTATGGGCAGTGTTCAATTTTCTTAAACATTACAATCTCAGATTACTTTTTTTTCTGCTAATAACTGTTCAGACAGAATCTCGGTATTTGAGTTAATGAAAAAATGAAAGCTCAATTCAGTAAACGTTTTTAATACGGAAAAAATTAAAAATTGATTTACAGATTTTTCCCCGACCAAGACATTTCCCCGACCGTGGCCGCTACCGAGCCATATTCTCGACGGCATATGTTCTTTTAATAATACCCATAATTTTAACATCATGACCGTTGAGCTTGAAAATGGATTGTCTAAGATCGTGTAATCACAGCGTAAATTGGAGAACAACATTAAACTGTGACAAATAGCGCAAACATCGCGGTAAAACACTTTGATAATGTCTGAGATAATATCTGAGATAAAGTCTTAGGTCTAAGATAAGCTCATAAAGTCGCGTAATGAGTGACAAATTGAGGCTGAGCGAGGAGAAGGCTTGTCTAATGTATCAGTTACAACATAAAGGTTAGCCTAAAGTTATGATGCTCAAAAGCTTAAAGATAATGCCTTATTTCAAAGCTTTTTTAACGATGGGTATTCTTTATATTAAGGATCAAATGTCATAGTCGGGGAAGTGTTTCGGTCGGGGAAAAATCGTGGTCGGGGAAATGCCGGTCGGGGAAATGTCAGTCGGGGAAACATCGGTCCGGGAAATGTCAGTCGGGGAAACGTCTGAATACCCTAAAAATTAAAAAATTCAGATATTGAGATTCTGTTTAAACAATAAGTAGCAGAGTAAAAAGTAGCTTCAGAAAATAATGTTAAAATAAATAAACACTGTTCCATCACTAAGAAAGTATCTCCGGAAAAGTGTTCCCCAGCATTGATTCCCCACGTCCCTGGAGTATTTCATGCTTCTACATATATGATATATCTGCATCAGTTTTACATTTTAAAATGAAAAAATATTAATTTGTACCCCTTTTTTGTCTCACTTTTCCCCCTAATTTTTTCATTTCCCCTTATTTGTATAAAGTATGCCCTCTTTTTTTAAAAAATGAAAAAATTTCTAAATCAATGACTTTTTTATTTTTAATGTTACAGTTTGAATAAATGCTTTTTAGTAAGCTAGTATATTGTGTCACTATCACTACACACACATAAAACAAAATGGAGCAATAAAAATGTGTCAGAATCAACACGATTTTTTTGAGAAGAAACTTTTATAAAATATTCAAAGAGCAAGGTTAAGAAAAGTTAAGAAACGAACAGAATAATTTTTGCTCTTGTTTTTATGCAAGTTTTGTCTCATATTTGTTGACTATTGATTTTTTTGTCTTTTTTAAAAGCGTTAACGGCTGTTGCTTTTTTGAGTGAAACAAGTGCAGCAAACACACTGAAAAAAGACATTATTTTAAACAAAAAATTCAATCAATCAACATTTTCTTCCAACCGATGTCACTTTTCTTTGCCAAAGCAATCTCTGCATTCTTTTGCAAAGTTAACCCTTTTTTCTTTCATTCAATTTAACAAAAAATGAAAAATCTGTTTGAATATTTTTTTTCTAGGCACTCTTAAAGGGCGTATTGCACTTGATCAAACTTTATTTCTTATGAAAGTTATTGAAAATCAGGGAAATGCATTAAATAAATAAATAGTTTAATGAATTCGCATTATAAATTCAGTTACCAAACATTATTTATAAATTTTATTATTTTGATTGCAACATTGATTTTAATCTGCTTAATTTTATTAATAATACACTTAAAAATATGAAGTCAGAAATCAAAAGAAAAAAATCAATCCCAGATACCATAAAAATCGAAGTTACACCAACTGAATGACCCCTTGGACTACCTCCATGCAAAGTTTCAGATTTTTTGAAGTCCTTATTTGAATATGCCACTGAAAAAACCACACGCAAGAACTTTTGGAACGACCTGATAATTTTAGGAAACATTTTTAAAAAAAGGGAGCGTTTAAATTATGAAAATTTTTGTTCACATTTTTTGTTCTGTGTTTTTTTAAAAAGCGCAAAGAGCTGTTGCTTCTTTGAAGAAACCAAGCAAACAAACTGGAAAAAGGCACTATTTTAAACTGAAAATTCAATCAATCAACATTTTCTTCCAACCGATGTCCCTTTTCTTTGCCAAAGCAACTTCGGCATTTTTTGCAAAGTAAATCTATTTTTTTCTTTCATTCAATTTAACGAAAAATGAAAAATCTCTTTGAATATTTTATTACTTTTTGCTCCAAAATCACCTTAAAGGGAGCATTCGGGATAGAAGAAGTTATTCTTAATTCATGTCGTCCGTCACGCAGTGTAAACAAACGAATGCATTCTCCAACAATGCATGACGGACGACGGTAATTAAGAAAAACTTGTTCTATCGCAAACGTAAAATGAACTAATATTCTAATTTTATCAATAAACAGCAGGTTGAAATGTCAACCCATACAAAACGCATATTAAAAATTAAAAACGATAAAGCCATTATTAAGAAATAATAACACTTCCGGCCCAATTTTATTTTTTTTTTGTCACAAACAAGTTATTTTCACAAAGCGTTTTCACATATTTTTATATGCCCATAACTTCTTTTTTAGTTGTGAGAGGGCATAAATTGATTGATTGAAGTTTTTTGGAACACGTTTTTTTCTACATTTCTATCCATGTGTTTTTTAAAAGCGTTAACGGCTGTTGCTTTTTTGAGTGAACCAAGTGCAGCAAACACAGAGAAAAAAGACTCTACTTTAAACAAAAAATTCAATCATTCAACATTTTCTTATTTCGTTTTTCCCTTATAAAAAAAGCGTAATCCAAATGAGTGCAGTCCGTAAAAAACATTAGCACGGTCTCGCAAGAACTTCTTCTCCTACAAAAAGTGATGGTGATGACCAAAATTTCAATCGGTCAATATTTTCTTTCCAGCCCATGTCGATTTTTTAAGCAACAACAACTTGCCTTCATTGAGAAAGTGAATCATTTTTGCTTTCTTTCATTCAGTGCGAAAAAATGAAAAATCTCTTTGAATCTTTTGTTTTTTGACTGTTTTGAAATCAACTAACAATGTAAAGTAATTTATAAATAAAGAGTTTAATGAAATAGATATCGATAATGATATTCTTGATATTTTATAAATCATTATTTATAAATTTTGTTATTTTAATTGCACCATTGATTTTATTCTGCTTCATTTATTCAATTTAAATTTTATGCTAATTTTTTGGAACACGTTTTTTTCTATATTTTTTTCTTCCACTGAATTTAACGAAAAATGTAAAATCTCTTTGAATTATTAATTTTTGATATCAAAATCAACCAAGAATGTTATTTTATTCAAATTTTTAAATAAATAACAGGACCCATACATAACAGATTTCATACGTTCAATGAGGACGATCCATTATTTAAAAATTTAATATATTTTATTACTGCACCACAAATTTTAATTATAATTTAATTAATTATTATCAAAAAATTTAAATGATTTCAACAAACTTTTTACTAACATGATCAACATATTTGTTAAAAATTACAATAAAAAATACATGGTACAGCGATTTTTATATTTTATTGAAACGATCACTAAAGTATAATCCAGTTTTATGAAATAGTTGTTGCAACTTTCATGGACCGCGAAGAATTTGAGATAACACTGACAGCTACAAAATCTGTAGTACTTCTTCGTAAATAAAAGTCCATGTAATCTTTTTGAATAAATTTGCATACAATTAATAATGCAATGGGATTGCATAAACTTAGGGCATCTGTGACATAATCAAAATAATCTGCAGCAAATGCCAATAAATTTGTATATTTATTTGCAAGCCCGATCAGCCTCATAACATAAAAAGCTGCAAGAGCAAGCTCAAAAGTTAGCATTAAAAGAGCTTGAGTAAATAAAAGTAAATCTTGTTTCATCGAAGATGAAATTGTATTGTATTGTTTAAGTAGTTTTCGATATCGAATTATTGTTAAAATTGCAAGAATAAATGAAAGACATGATGTGGAAAGGACAACACTTGGTCCAGCTATTGCATGATACTAAAAATATCATACATTTAATATAGAACAGATCAAAAAATTTTCTTTTCTCAAGGGGCAAATAAAGAAATTTGCATCAATAATTATTTTTGTGCTTTGACTAGTTTTTCTACGATCAGTTTTCTGCAAGGAACAGGGAATCGGTATAACTGTGGAATAGTGGACAACGTTTTTAGATCTAATTTTGGGTCGTATATTGGATGTAGGCAATGCCTACTAGGCATTGATATTAAGATTTTGAAAAAGTTTTAGAACAATTTGGATTTGGGTTTAGGCTTCGATTTCGCAAATACGCCTTGATTGATGATATAGGTTTGCGGATGTTTTGTCGACAGATTTTTTGCCGAAAGTGGATTATCCAGTTTTGATTTCATACAAAAATCGGAATTTTTGAACTCTTTTCTCCCTACCCCTGTGGCGCCATCAAAGGTACCATCTTTGAAGTGGCGGCAAAAAATCATAGAGTAACATATTTGGCTGACCCTCTTCCTCCCTCTCTTTGCATGACGTCATAAATTGATAACCCTAATGTGATTTCGCCAAATGGATATTTTGGTAATAAAGAGAAGTTTTTTTGTCTTTTTTTCAAAACAAACATTTTTTTGGCTGAAATGACCTTTTGGCGAAATATCTTTCAACGAAATATTTCTTTAACAAAATATACCAAATACAATTTTAAAAAGGATTAAAAAATACAGAAATTAAAGATATTCGAGAATAAAAATTATCTTACTTGTTGAACATATAATTCTTTATAAGTTGATGTGAGTTCACAATCACTTGTATAAATGTAATATGAATGTCCAGCAAATCGTGGTGAAACAATTGCTAAAGCAATAAAAGGCAATAAACAAATTGCAAATTTTCCAATTCTTGGCAAGATTACAGAATTTCTTTTTGCTAAAATTGAAACCGATGACCATGACCGATTTACAGCAATTGAAGTATGCAAAATTGATTGAAAATATATTAAATATCCTGAACAGGCCCATAATACCGTATCCCATTCAGGATGTTCAAAAAACCATGGCTTCCAGGCATCAATGCGAATTGCTTTATGTACTAGGGCATTATTGATTATTGTTGCTTGATCAGCAATCGATATCATAATATATAGGATATAAAAATGTGAATTATACATTTTATTTTTTCTAATTACCATCATGTAAAAGATGAACCATGTCACAGAGCCATGATAGATTACAAATGGAATTGTAACACCCCATCGAATCCAATCTCCAATATAAACTGTCATCCTAGTATTTCTTCGAAAGCTTGAAATTGCAGCAATTAGTTTTTTCTGTCTTGAAGGTTGACTAAAAAATGTGTTATTAAAAAATTAAAAATTTTATTATAAATTTATAACTTGTTATTAACAATGGTTACAGGCAAAGATGGCACCAAGAAGAGTGGGACATAAGAAACATGCACCAAAAATTAAGATTTATTGATATCTTTTGCTGGGTTTTATCTCATTTGAGTACAATTTAAGGGTTCTAGTAAATCCTAGGGTTTTTGAAAAAAGGATTCTGAATTTTTAGGTTTTGACCAATGTGTGTTTCCGGGCTTGCAAAACTTTTGATTGGAAGCATAGATGAATTGAGGGGTAACTTTTTTTCTCCGAGGCTATGGGTCTGTAAAGACCTTTTTGGGGAAAAAAAATTTTTTTAATGGAAAAAATTTTTTTGGTTGGTCTGTAACAACCTTTTTTTGCAAAAAAAATTTCGCAGCGGCGCTTCGCGCCGCTGCGAAAGTTTTTTACTTACAAATATATTATGTACATCAAAGACAGTTTGCGATAGATCAAAGGCGGTATGCGGTAGATCAAAGGCGGCATCCTTTGATCTTTTTTCGCCAAATAGTTTTTCCTTGCTTTAAAATTTGGCAACTTTTTTCCGACTTTTTTAAATTATTTAAGCTTTCCATTTTTAGTTGAGCTTTCATTGTTAACTGTAGAAATTCTGTTTAAACTTATTTTTGCATTTTTAAATTACAAGAAAAACACAATGGTCGAAACTGGAATTCTTTAAATTTAAAACTGAGGAAGTTTCATTGGTTTAAATATTTTTTGTTTTAAAAGTCAACAATGTTTTTGAGGTTTTTCTTATTTTTGTCCAACTTTCCAAATTTATGTCATTTTTAAAGTTACTTGATTTTTGACCAGTATGCTTATAATAATATTGTCCTTGCAAATTTTTTGTAAAAGAAATATCAGCTTAACAGTTTACCGGATGATGCCTGACATTTTTATTAGAAATGCAAAACATGCGCAAACTTGAGGAAACAAGCTTAAAACTGAACTTCAAGCGTTTGCCGATGATGATGTACTAATTTGCCCCGGTAGCCATATCGTTAATTTATATTTACTATGAAGAAGATGAATTTTTTGAATTTGAAGTCTTGAAAACAAAATTGCTTGAAGTTAATGATCAGCCAATTATTTTCCCTGAGGGTTTTCAACCTTTTTTGGTTGGCCAAGAATTCGAAAATCTATGGAAAAACGTTTATACTAACTTAAGTGCTGCAACTTTTAAAAGATGTGTTAAATTTCGCCATGGTATACCTTATTCATAAATTTTTGGATTTAACTTTGAGAATAACTTGCGCATACAATTGCAGTTGAATCAGCAGATGTAGAATCTGAATTAATGGCCCGTCAATTAATCAAGTTGTTAATTTTAATTAAGTGTAACAATAGAAGAAAGCTGGTCATCTTAATTGCAATGCTTGAGAAGTACGTGGTCCTGAGCGTAAAAACAAAGATATTATGACCCTGTTGAAAAATATTCATATTCATTCAATTAAAGTGATCCTTTTGATCATGAAATCCTATGACCTTGTTTTTCTCATATAAATTTTGTAATTGTTTTTTAAAATATAAATTGTCAAATAAAATAATATTTAAAAAAAGCAATGGGTTTGCTCATTTTAACTCAGAGCATTAAAAAAATTTGAAAAATCAACGTACTCCCTTTGGGCATTTTTCGGGAATTTTCGGTTTCAGGTCGGTCGGTCTGTAGGGTAACTTTAGTTACCCTCTATTCATCTATGATTGGAAGATTACTTTAAAAAAGTTACAAAGTTTGAACTATTAACGAAAAAAACACCACGTCTTTGGTTACAATGAGCTAAAGATTTGGAATCTTCATCTTTGGTTATTTTAGAAAAAATATCATAGCATTAAAAAGGATAAATATAGTATAACTGTTTTTAAAAACGTGACAATTTTTATGATTACTGTAACAATTAATAGTGAAAAACGAAAAGAGAGAAGACCTAAGAACATTAAAGTTAACAGCATGTGTTATTTAATACTACTTTTTAATTTTATATTTAAATGACATTTAAATGTTAATGAAAAAAATGTTTGAATGTTCTATTAATTTTACTCTGGTAAAATAGAATCCTACAAATAATTAACAATTCAACTTTTCAGCTGCAGTATACACAGAAATTTAATTAATTTTTAACTGATTGAAAAAATACATGCTTTTTTCAAATTATTTATTTAAAAGGAAATGAATTTCTGACTTCTGACATCATTATAGCCCAATAAAATATGGGGCCCTTAATTGAGGGACGCCAGCAGGGTGAAGCAACAACAATACGTGCCCCTTTTAGTATCATAAAAATCTTTTGATCTTTTACCGCCATGGGCACAAAATCAAAGGTTCTTCTCTTGAAATGGGGTCTGTTTCCTCTGAAATAAAAGTAAGGCTCTTGTTTGTATTTTTCATGTATTGAATTGCTGTAAATTTAATATGCACTTTTTATTTTTCTACAAAAAAGGCGTATAAATTTAAGGAAAAATGCAGTCTTTTACAATCCATTTTTTATTATAAAAGTTGTTATTCATTTTATCCAATTTTTAAGAGCCCGGAGGCTGTACGGAAAAGAATGTTTTAAATGTTCTTACCTAGAATATGAAAAGTATAACAACAAAAATCAGAAAAACTCATATCCATTTACCCATTTTTCAGCTGTTACTTTTAAATTAATATTTTCACATTTTTTAAATTCAACATGAAAAATTTTATGTTCTCTGAAATAAATATTTATAACAGAATTCGTTTTAATTTTACAAAAAAATAATAGGCAATTGTAACCTTTATTTTTATGTTGTATTTCTTTGAAAAATGCAAAATTTTTTACAAATTCCAATCCATAATAAAAAACAATAGATTACATAATTTGTCATTATTTTTGATGTTTTTCTGAAATCTCAAAACTGCTGTTTTTTAAAGAGGTGTAAAAATAAATTTTAAGGAAACTTTTATGACATTTCTTTTATGCAAATTTCAAAATGCATAGTGCTGGCGCTTCTTTAGACAAACGAATAGAGAACAAACAAGTACACACACACAAAAATTTAAGAAAAAGGCATTTCTTTAAACCAAAAATTTCAATCGATCAACATTTTCTTTCCACCGCCGTGTCCTGTTGAGCATTTCTCTTTGCGAAAGAAATCTACATTCAGTAGAACTGGCAAAGTCAACCACTTTTTTCATTCATTCAGTTCACCTGAAAACAAAATTTTATAAACGTTTTTGAATATTTTATTTTTTTGTGTTTTTAAATTTAGTTATTAAAAATGTAAAATCATTAAGGCTTTTTAAAATACTTATCCATAAAAAATGGGAAATATTTTAAGAATTCATTATTTAAAAATTTTATATATTTTATTTACACAACTAATTTTAATTCTATTATTACATCTGATCCATCCAAACAATCCTTTTTAAAAATATTGTGTCAGCTATTTTGATTTCTACTCAAAAATGAAAAAAATTGATTATAAAAAACGGAAACAAACACAAAAATAAGGAAAAAAAACGTAAAGCCAAATTTCGATGGATCAACATTCTCTTGTTAACGGCAAAAGATGACTACGGTGTTCTTTTCTTTTAGCCTTGTCATTCAACAGCATTCGAATTTTCAAGAATTTGCACGAAAAATCATTAAAACAGTATAAAAGCTTTGGATGACGTTGATTTCAGGCTTTTTTTACATATTAAGTCCTTTTCTGAATGGTCGTCATTTTTCTCTCCACCTTGCAAAACTTTTCTAAGTTTTGTTCTTCAACAATATTTTTGCAAGTTTGTGTTTAACTTGCTGAACATTGTTGAAGGAAATAACTAAGAAAAATTTTGCAAGACGAAGGGGGGGGTGGCCATCAGCATCTCTTCTTTCTTGCTGGACTGAAAAACACAAAATTTTTACCCGTTTTTTTATGTAAAAAATGAACGTTGATGCTTTTTAACCGCAAAGTTTTTAAAAAATCCTCGTTAAATTTTTACGTAATTTTCTTAAGTATTTTATTTTTAAAGTTTGTTGAAAACATTCATAAAAATTATTTTTAGATTATAAAAAATTGTTGTTAGCATTCAAACGTTAAAAACTTTGTCAATTTGTTATACAATTCTAATAAAATCAGAAGCATTGAATCAGACAAATAATTCTTATTTTTTAATGTTAAATTAAGTTCAAAAATTGTATTGATCGTGTTAATAAGCAGGTTGTTGCAATAATCTACCTTTTAAATTTTATATGTGCATTATTAATGAAATTAAGCAGCTTAAAATTAATGTTGCAATAAAAATATATCAAATTTTTAAATAATGGGTAAAAAATTTAGTTCTTTCATATCCATTTTGTATGGGAATATTTACAATATTTAAACTATATTTTAGTTGATTTTGAACAAGACAAACAATAAAATATTCAAAAAAAATTTATTGAACAAAATAAACGAAAGAGAAAATGTTTCAAAAATGTCTAAAGAAGAAGTTTAATCCGATTTGTTCGACATGGGGTTGGAAGATAATATTGAAATAAATGATTCACTTTGTCTCAATGAATGCAGAGTGCTATTTGCGAAGAAGAATGTCCAACCAATACATGTTTGACATGGGAGACTGACAAACAGGAAGTTACGCGCCGGTTGCAGGTAAAAAAACTTTAGCTCTTGTTTCCTCGCTATATTTCTGAATATTATAAAAAGTTTTATTTTTTATTAAGATGATAAAAAATGTTTGTATCTTTTTTGGCAATTAATTTTGTAAAAATTACATTGAATTGCAATTCTAACAAAATACAAAGCAAAACATTTATCGTGAAATTTATGTTTTTGTAACGTTTTTTTCTACAAATTTATTGAGCATTTCAAAAAGAGGTTATCTGAAATGGTTTATTTTTTTTGTATATTTGTATTTTAAAATTCAATAAAGCCGATTAAAATTAGTGTTGCAATTTAAATATTTTAAATTTTTAAATAATGATGGATTTATACAACAATTCTGAATCTTTCCTTCTCCATTAATTTCGAATGGTTAGGCATTTAAGCAAAGTTTAATGAAATTACATTTTCAAATTCATAAAACAAAATATTCAAAGAAATTTTTCAGTTTTTTTGTTAAACTAAACGAAAGAAAAAATGATTCCCATTTGCAAGGTGCAATGAAGACAGAATGCTTTTTTAAAAGCGAAGGATGTTCAACGAATATGTTTGACTTGATGAATGTTTTTTCTTTGAAAAGAAAAAAAATGTTCAACAAATATTTTTGACATGGGATGGAAAGAAAATGTTAATCGATTAAAATGTGCCTATTTTTTGTGTGTACTTGTTTGCTGCAACACAAACCTCAGGACCTTTTTGAACAAAAAAGTAAACGCTGATGTTTTTCTATGTGCTTTTTGAATATTTTATTTTAAAATAATTGTAAGACCTTTAACAAACAATGGTCACTTTTGTTTGCAAACAAATCTTTAAAAAAACAAATTGAACAGATAAATATTATAAAAAATTATTTTTGTGATGACACAATTAATTAAAAATTATTAAACTTTCTTTTTTTCGATCATGCTAATTTAGGTATAATTTAATTTTCTTTTCTACACAATGCATTGTTACAATAAAACTGATCTTTTTTTATACGTGTTTTTTTAGACAAAATATGCTCAACAGGTGTGTTCGATATGATCCTAGAAGAGGGTGATTGAATGAATATTAACAAGCATCACTTTTTTCTTGTTATACCGGCGATCAAAAAATTCGCTACGGTTTTTCTTTGGCAAAAACACAAATGTTGATTTTTATTATTATAACGGATTTAAAACGATGAACTTCTTCATTTGTTATAAAACGGGAAAGCATTGGAATCAGTTGTATAGTTTCGTTTTATTGTCTTTTTTTAACAAATGAATTGACCTTATTAACAAAATATGTGCAACGCTTTTTTCTTTTTAAACTAAGAAATATTAAACTTTTAAAGAATGAACAATGCTCAATTAATTTTCTATTTTAATATCCATTTAGCTTTGCAAATAAAATATATTAACAATTTTTCAAAAATGATCCATGACTCGTTCTATCAGTAAGTCGGGTTTTCTTCAGTTTAGCGGGCAACGATTTTTCTCAAAGTTTTTGGCTTTCAAGCTGTCAATAAAAAGAAGGCATTCAAACTGACGTTCGTGATCCGTCTTTTTGTTGAATGCTTGGAAGCCAAAACCTTTGAGATAATTTGTCACCCGCACGAACAACAACGAAAGTCAAAGATTGCTCGAGAAAACTCGACTTTCTTTCCTTTTATACTGTTTTGTTGAAAATGTACTCAGATTTGCATAAAAGTGATATGCATATTTCTGCCCGCTAAAGTGAAGGAGTGCAACTATCGCGTTTCTTTACTTTAGCAGGCCATTCTCTTCCTTTTTATCATACCAAAACTTTATTGATTCAAGCTTGATTTTTCTGAATGAAAAACGCAAAAATTTACATCAATTAAAGAAATCATTTCAACTTTGAGAATGGAAAAAAGAGAAAAAAGAAAGAATATTTGCCCGCTAAACTGAAGAAGACCCTATTTGTTTTTTTTCCAACAAGCTTTTTGTTAAGAATAATATTTCATTTTTAAAGGAGCAGCTGAAAAGAAGAAGTTTATCAAAATACATGTTTTCCGTCATGCAATGAGAGGGGATGAAAAAGTGAGACAAAAGCAAACCAATGCATTCTCCAACATTGCATGACGGACGAAAAAAAATGATTTATTAAAGATTTGTTTTGCAAAGGAAAGTTTTTGACACATGTTGGAAGAAAATGTTGATCCATCGAAATTTGGCTTTACGTTCTTTTTTCTTATTTTTCTGTTTGTTTGCATTTTTTTATAATAGATTTTTTTATTTTTTTAAAAGCAATAATCAAAATAGCTGCAGACACAATATTTTAAAAAATGATTGTCTGAATGGATCAGGTGCATTTATAAAATTAAAATTAGGTGTGTATGTGAAATAAATATATAAAATTTTTAAATAATGACTTTTGATACATCACTGCTTTTTTATGGGTAAACAATCCAAAAAGCCTTAATTATATTATCTTCTTAATCTTCTTAATAATTAAATTTAAAAGTGCAAAAAATAAAATATTCAAATACATTTGTAATTTTTTATTGTTAGCTGAACTGAATGAATGTAAAAAATTGGTTGACTTTGCCAGTTTCAATGAATGCATTCAAGGCCGTAGGCAGAAAAAAATTTCGGGGTAGGTATTTTCTTTTTGGAGGGGCAAGCTTTGATCTTTTGACGCCTAAACACGGCGGCGGCAAAAGATCAAAGGATTTCCCAGTTTTGGGGGCCTTGTGTGCTGTTATTTGAAGAAAACAAAGTTCCGAGCCTTTTTGAGCAAAAAAGTAATTGTTTTTTACATGCTTTTTGAATATTTTATTTTAAAATAATTTCGAATTCAACTAAAAAACACGATTTAATTAAAGTTTTAACAATAATTAAACAGCTTAATGGAAAACGTACGGACACAAATCAAAAACTTGTGGCAACATTTTTTAAAATTGTAAAATATATTGCGACACTAATTTGAAGCTGCTTTATTTTTTTAAAAAAAGTAAAACAAAAGGGATGAGATCAACCATACATTTTTGTATAGAAAACGAAAATAAGATAAAATTAACATGACTCAAAAGAAAGAAATTTCAACAATTATTAATTTATTGTTGCCTTCAACATCGAATTGCTTTGAATAATATTTCTCACTTCAATCTATTTTTTTCAAAATTTCAAAGTGACCAAAGTTTTTTGAAAGGTCTTAAAATTATTTTTAAATAAAATATTCAAAAAGCATGTAAAAAACAACTACTTTTTTGCTCAAAAAGGCTCGGAACTTTGTTTTCTGCAAATAAATGCACACAAGGATCTAATTGTTTAGGCGGCAAAAGATCAAAAGTTATGTTTTTGTCACGTTTTTTTCTACGAATTTATTTAGCATTTCGAAGAGAGGTTACCTGCAAGGTTTTATTTTTTTTGTATATTTGTATTTTTAAATTCAATAAAGCCGATTAAAATTAATGTTGCAATTGAAATAAATATTAAATTTTTAAATAATGATGGATTTATACAACAATTCTGAATCTTTCTTTTCCATTAATTTCGAATGGTTAAGCATTTAAACAAGGTTTAATGAAATTACATTTTCAAATTCATAAAACAAAATATTCAAAGAAATTTTTCAGTTTTTTTTGTTAAACTGAACGAAAGAAAAAATGATTCACTTTGCCAGGCGCAACAAAGACAGACTGCTTTTGCGAAAACGAAGAATGTTCAACCGATATGTTTGTCTTGATGGAAAAAAATGTTGATTGATCCCTAACATCATTTTGTAGAAGAAAATGTTTTTCGTCAGACTGCAAAATCACAAAGTGTGTGTACTTATTTCCAGTCTTTCTGAACTGACAAACAAAAAGTTTCGCACTGTTTTTGTTAAAAAAATGAACGGTAATGTTTTTTACGTGCTAGTTTTGAATATTTTGATTTAAAATAATTTCACAAGTTTTATTTGTTTTTTTAAGATCTTTAAAACAGGGTTGTTTTGGCAATAAAACCATGAAAAATTTATTCTCCATCATTAATAAAATAAAAATTATCAAATTTAACCAGTGTTCTGCTTTTGCCTTTTTTGCCGGCCCAGCCCCGCGCTCCTGGATTTTTTAAATGTCTTCTTCGTCCCGCTTTTGCCCCGGGGCGGGGCAAAAGCGGGGCGACACTGAATTTAACTTGTAATTTATATTTGCTTTATTGTAATTTTTATTTCTACGAATGTATCATTTTACCTATAATTTTAGGCAATATTTTTTCTTTTTTGGGGGTATAAATATACGTGACGCTAGTCCAGTGGATCAATTTTGGCTAAAGCTCTTTCAATTTTTAAAATAGAATAAAAATTATTATGCTCTTCTTTTAATTGGTGTTTGTTTTTTTCTCATTTTCTTTTCTACAAAAGCAATGAATTTGTTATTAAAAAGTTTAGTGAGATCATTTCCATTTTATTCTTTTAATTTTCTGCGTGTATTATTAAATAAATTATTTTTAAATTGTATAAATAATGGATAAAGTCCAAGTTTTTTTTGTTACATTGATATCCATCCCCTTAAGCTATTTATTTACAAAATTTCAACTGTAATATATTTTCAGTTGATTTCAAAAACGAAAATAAATAGAAAAATATTCAAAGACACTCTTCTTGTTTTGTTTAATTGAATGAAAAAACGAAAAAGAAAAAGATTCCTTTTTCAATGAATGTTTTTTTTCTTTGAAAGGAAGAAAAATATTCAAAAAATATTTTTGACATGGGATGGAAAGAAAATGTTGATCGATTAAAATTTTGGTAATAAACACCCCTTTTTGCTAGCTGCCATTTTTGCAGGGCTTACCTTCAAAAAATTCAGATCGGTTCTTGTGCAAAAAAACAAATGCTTTTTTGAATATTTTAAAAATATTTTAAAGATTTATAAAAATTGCATTACTTTCATTTTTTATTAAATGCTGAAAAATTACATTGAATCCGCTTACGTAATTGCTGATTCAATTGAATCAATTGTTATAAAATTTGAAAAGCATTGAATCTAATCTTTTTGTTATTTTATTTTCTGCAAATGTATTGTTTTGCTAATAAAAATATTGCTACGATTATTTCCTTTTCAGTTTTTTGAATTTTGTTTTTTAAGTTTATTATTAAAAAAATTGAGCAGATTAAAATTAGTGTTACAATTACAAAATTATACTTTTAAATATTGGGTAAGCCATTAATTGGTAATCGCAAAATTTTGCATGGATGTGCATTCCATAATGATATTTATTTACAAAATTTAAGCTATTCACTATTTTTGTGAATTACAAAAAAGACAAAAAATAAAATATCCAAAAACAGTTTTGCATTTTTATGTTGAACTAAATGAAAAAAAAATGATTCACTTTCTCATTGAACGTAGACTGCTTTTGAAAAAGTGTAATTCACCCGATATGTTTGACATGGGATCGAAAGAAAATGATTTCATTTCGGTCACCAACATCACTTTTTTGTAGGATAAAACGTTTTTTGCCAAAGTGAAAATCACAAATTTCAAAGACGTTTTTTTGGAAAAAAACAAATGTTTTGTTAATGTTTTTTGAATATTTTATTTTAAACAATTTAAAGACCATTTAAAAATATTGAGACATTTTTTCTATAAATCAATGAAAAAAATACATTGATTTTAAAATTGTTTACAATTGTTTTCAATTTAAAAAAAATGAATATTGTTTAATCCAACGTTGTTGTCATTTTCTTGTCTTCAAATGCTAATAAAATTTTTGTTGCGATTATTCCTGTTTTGGATTTATACTTTTTGTGTGTATTGTTAAAAGCAGACTAAAATTAGTTATGCAAATTAAATATATTAAATTTTTTAATAATGGCAGGTTGCGTTAGTAACTGTAATTGTATGAAAAAATTTTGAAAGCTGTTAATTTATATAGAAATAAACAGCTTAAATTTGTTAAAGTTTAAAGGCAATGTCTAGGGCAAACAGAAAGATTGCCTGACTTGCGACGGAAATTTCCCGAGACGAACAAATAAAAATTTCAGAATCAATTAAATCTGATGACATATTCTTTCTTCTTATTTTTTTCTGAGACAGAAAATAATATGGATTAAAGAAATTCATCTAAGATGAGCTGAGATTCGGCACCATTTTTGGATTCTTGAATTAGACATAAAAAGCTGAATCTCAGCTCATATACACCGTAATTCTGAAGTTAATACGGAATCATAAAAAATAGTTATGAAGGAACATGTCATCAGAATCTACTAATTCTTTTTTTCATTTTTCGCGTCCGGGACAATTTCGTCGTGATTTTTCTGCTTGCCCTAGACATTGCCTTTAAATTACTGTTATAATTTAAAGTTAAATTTCAAAAGCGCAAAAGAAATAAAATATTCAAAAACTGTTTTTCATTTTTTGTGTCGAAATGAATGAAAGAAAGAGAGAAACTGATTCACTTTCAACAATAAAGGCGGGTTTCTTTTGCAATGAAGAAAAATGTTCAACTAATATGTTCGACATGGGGATGGAAGCGTAGTTGAAAATCCTTTTTTTCTTCCTGTGTGTGCTTGTGTATGTTTGCACTCTTTCAATATTTATTTTTTTGCATCTTTGAGCAAAAATCAAAAACGTTGTTAACACAATTTTTTTGACAAAGAATGCATTTTGTCTTTTGTATATTATGACAGGATGAATCATGTCAATGATAAAATTTAAATATTCTTAGCAAAAAGAATGTATCATCAATTTTTCAAAAATGATCCATGAAATTTACAAAAGCATCATTAAGTCTTCCAACAAGCTATTTATTTATAAAATTTAAATTATAGTGTATTTAAAGGTGATTTTTTGGCAAAAAATGATAAAATATTAAAAGCAATTTACTTTTTTGTGAAACAGAATGAACGAAAGAAAAAAATGATTCACTGAGAAAGTGAATCATTTTCTCTCTTTTTTACATTGAATTCAACAAAAATAACAAAAAATTTGAAAAGAAGAAAAATGTTTGACCGACATGTTTGACATGGGATTGGAGAAAAATATTGATCGATTGAATTTTGGTCATCAGCATCTCTTCTTTTTTGTTTGACTGACAAACACAAAATTTCAGAGCCGTTTTTGTGTGAAAAAATAAAAAGTTGATGTTTTTAAATGCTTTTTTGAATATTTTATATAAAAATAATTTTAAGAAACAATTTTTAATTTTTGATGAGCAATTAAATATTAAAAAACTTCCATTAATAGTCATAAGTGTCCACATTTTTTTATAAAATAGAAAGCATTTTCATCTATCATGTAATTTATATTTTTTTTGTCATTTTTTTTAACAAATGTGTTGATTTTTTTAAAAAAAGTTTTTGTCTTCAATAATTATTTTTTGCTATTTTTGTGATGTTAATTAATTAAACAGGTTGCTTCTGAAGCAGGACAAATAAATAGCCGCACCAATAGCTCAGTGGTTTGCGCAGTTGGATAGAAGCCGGAAGATCCCGGGTTCGATTCCTCTTGCGGCCACTTGGGTTTGCGATGGCGGGTGCTCGGTGGATCCGAGGTTAAAACGAATTCCATGGATGGCAACCAGGTTAAACGGCAGCTACTTCTCAGAAGTCAACCATTTATGGTTAATCAGATATTCACGGGTATATCGCATTAGGGACTCAGCAGGTGTTAGGGCCTGCACATACTAAGTTTTTTAAGTTTTTTTTATATTTGTTTTTTCTGTCATTTTTTTAAAGGACGTTTTTTGTAACAATCGAGAATTTCTTGGCATTAGGAAAAATGTTTTGTCTCAGAATCGGCTGAAAATTTGTTCCTAGGGTAATTTTGGTCCAGGAATTCGAATTTCGTCATAATATTTGACATTTTTCAGGTGGATTCTGAGATTCAGAATGCAGGACCCAGAATCTGGATTCTGAAGCCATGTTTTCAGAAAATCTCAAAAATGATACTATTCGAAAGCCCTGAACGTTTTGAGTCAGAAAAATGCAACAAACTTGTTTAAAAACAAGTTTGTTGATTTTGTTAAAAAGGTTTTGTCATCAATCACAATTTCTTGCAATTTTTGTGTTATCATTAAAAAAAATTATTAAGTTATTAATATTAATCAAATTTAAAACCACAAAAAACAAAATATTCAAAAACGTTCATAATACTTTGTTTTGAGGTGAACTGAATGAATGAAAAAAGTGGTTGACGCTGCCAGTTGCATTGAATGTAGATTTCTTTTGCAAAAGAAGAGTGTTAGATCGGACAAGGCGGCGGAAAAAAATGTTGATCGATTGAAATTTTTGCTTAAAGAAATGCCTTTTTCTTACATTTTTGTGTGTACTTGTTTTCTCTTTATTTGTTTATCTAAAGAAGCAACGTCACTGTGCATTTTACAATTTGCATAAAATAAATGCCACAGTTGAAAAACATCAAATTATTAATTAATGTAATCTTGATGCTCATGCATTATTTGAACCCGTTTTGTAAGGGTAGACATTCCCTTAAAAAAAAGTTATTCATTAATAAATTAATGTCAAATTTATAATTTATTTTAAAAGCGCAAAAAATTAAATATTCAAAGAGACTTTTCTTTTTACGCCGAATTAAATGAACGAAAGATGCACTTTCTCAATGAATGCAGATGGCTTTGCAAAGAAAAATATTCAACTAATACGTGCGGCATTGTGGAAAGAAATTAGGATCAGCTGAAATTTAGTCATCAACATCACATTTTTGTAGGAGAAGAACTTCTCGCTAGATTGTTAAAAAACGAAAGCTTTTTATTTGTTTTTTTTGAATATTTTATTTTAAATGATATTAACATTTCTTCATACAAATTATTTTAAAACCTTTAAAAATTTGGTCATTTTTGCTTAAAATGATTTCGAATTTCGATTCATTTATTTTTAATAAAAATAATATAATATTGAATGGAGTTTGTAATTTATATGTGTTTGTTTTTTTGTCATTATCTTAACAAATATTGTTTTTAAAGGTAATTGTTGTGATCACTTTCACTTTTTAATTTGAATATTTGTTTATGTTTTATTGAGTTAATCATGATATAAATTTTAATTTTAACTAAATTTAGTGTTGCTATTAAACAATATTAAATTTTTAAATAATGACCATATCTTCATTTTTTTGAAGTGCATTTTATACGTTTATGCATTGCATCAAGCTTTAAAGATGTTTTTTCTTGATTTCAAAAGCGCTAAAAATAAAATATTCAAAGAAATTTTTTTCATTTTTTTTGCTGAATTAAATGAACGAAAGAAAAAATGATTCAAGTTCTCAACGAAGGCAGAAATTGCTTTTTCAAAGAAAAATGTTCACCTATGTTCGACATGCACATGGCAACTGGCCGACCTGGCCCGTGAAAAAAAGCCTGGTGCGGCCCTGCCCGTTGCCGGGTTTGGCGGGCGCCGGGCTTCCGGGCTTTTGCATATTTTTTCAAAATCTTCTTATTACTGTTTTTTGAACCCGTGAACGAAAAAAATTATTTCGATGGTAACATAAAAATACAAAAAATAATGCTGTTTTAGATGTAATCTATTGAAAAGTTATGAAATTAAAAATAATTCTTGAAAAAACTTTAATAGAAGTATATATTCATCTTGTAATTTAATTATGTTTGATTGTTATTTTCTTTTCAACCAATGTATTTCCTTATTAAGACGCAGTCTGACTAAAGCTCAAAAACCGAAGGTAAACACAAGAAATAGATTTGTCCGAAAATTTGCCTATATGTAAAACGAGCATGGAGAAGACGATCCTGTTTTTTGTTTTTGCTCAAAAAAATTTCTTACGATAGTTACAGTATATCAAAGGTTTAAGGCGCATTTTTTTCATGTCAGGACTGTCGTGAAACAAAAGTGATGCAACTGTGGCAGCAATGCATTTCATTTTATTTTTACACACAAATTTGCGAATAAAATCGACTAATTTTGAAATCTTGCTTTTTTAAATATTTAAATGATTTTTTAAATGACAAAATAAAAAAAATAACTGTATTCTTTATGGATCAGCATAATCTATTGGAATGAAAATATTTTGTAAACTAAATCAATATTTATGTTATAACAAAGAAATATTAAAAAACAAAGTGTTTTATAAAAATTTTGACTTGAATTCGTTAATGTTGCATTTCCTTTATAAATAGTTTTTTCATTAAATTGCAAAAACATTAAAAAGGTTTATCTTTTAGGGATGCAATTCAGGATGGACAAGAGCCCATTATTGACGTTTGGGGCCTTGCAGAAGGCCTGGGTTTTGTTTTAAATTTACCAAACAGTTTGTTACTATTCGATTGTAAACAAGTAGGACTATCCATTTATGGATCAAGGGCCCGGAATTTTGTACGTTTTTTGTCCAAGGGCTTTGATCAGGGCCTAAAATTTGCGAAATTCGTGAAAAACGTCGAAATTCGGGTCAAATGCTTGCGACTACTTTTGCTTTTTTCTGTTTTCGCAAAAAAATATCTTAGCGATTACATTTTATAATTTTAAATGTTTTGTATACTTTAATGCTTTTCTCACTAAAGAACAGAAAAAACAGATTCAAATTGTGATGTCGTTTCAAGCTTTATAATCAAATGTAAGTGATTTAGAAAATCAAATGAAGAAGTCGTTAATTAAGATCAAAGCAAAATTCAAGGCTCAACATTTGTATGAATTTCAAAATAAATTCAAAAATGTTTTGTTTACGAAGTTTAGGTCAATCGTATTTTATCAAAATTTACAGTTCTTACTCAAAAACTTAATATAGCAATGATTTTTTAATTTGCTACAAAAAATTTTGTAACGAACCATTCTAAATTCAAGTTGTTTGCTCTAACAAAAACTTGCAATGACTTTTTTCGCAGTTTATTGATTTCTTAATGCATAAGAAATTAAAAGACATATGTTATCATCTTTTATCTCGCAGCAGTAACTTCTTATTTTTGCCTAGCTTGTCTTTGTAAAACGTTTTTTTCCCAAGAAACAGGTCCAGGTAGCTTTTTATATTTCGGGGTGGGCATTTTCATTTTGAAGGGGTACGCCTTTGATCTTTTGCTGCCTTAACATGGCGTCGACAAAAGATCAAAGGTGTTTCTGAGTTTTGGAGAGACGTGCCCCAAAAAGCCTCTCTCCTCTCTACGGTCTTGTAGTAACGATAGTTTTACCGTAATTCTTATTTGATTTTTAAATAAATGTGACTTCGAACATATACGATGAAACTTTTGGAAGTTCAATGAAATTCATTTCTCAATGGAGATAGACTGCTTTTGCAAACAAAAGGGAAGAATGTTCAACCGATTTGTTGGTCTTTATGGAAAAAAATGATCTTTAAACTTTGATCATCAACATCACCCTTTTGTAGGAGAATACTTTCTTTGGCCAAGCTTTAAATTAAGACATACAGGGACATTTTTAGGCAAAGTAACAAATGCTTATTTTATTAAAAATGCTTTTTGTAATATTGGATTTTAAAACAATATTAAGATCTCTTAAAAAAGGTGATCACTTTTTTTGAATGAAACAATTACTTTGATTTGGATTTTTTTCAATTCTAAAAAATAAATATTATTGAATCCAATGTGTAATTTATATTTGTTTTTTTGTCATTTTTTTGCCTTCAAATGCTAATAAAATTTTTGTTGCGATTTTTTTCCTGTTTTGGATTTATATTTTTTGTGGGTAAAAGCAGACTAAAATTAGTGATGCAAATTAAATATATTAAATTTTTAAATAATGACAGGTTTCGTTAATAACTGTAATTGTATGAATAGATTTTTTTAAGCTGTTTATTTGTATGGAAATAAACAGCTGAAGTTTACAAAAGTTTTAATTAATGTTACAATTTTAGTTAAATTCTCAAAAAGCAGAAAAAATAAAATATTCAAAGACACTCTTCTTCTTTTGTTGTGAATGAAAGAAAGAGAGAAAATCATTCACTTTCTGAATGAAGGCGGGTTTTTTTGCAAAGAAGAAAAATGATTGACCGACATGTATGACATGGGAATGGAAAGAAAATATTGATCAATTGAATTTTGGTCATCAGCATTTCTTCTTTTTTGATAGACTGACAGACACAAATTTTAGAGCCGTTTTAGTGTGAAAAAATGAACGTTGATGTTTTTATATGCTATTTTGAATATTTTATTTTGAAACAATTTTAAGAATAAACAATTTTTAATTTTTGATAAGCAATTAAATATTAAAAAAATTCCATTAATAGTCATAAGTGTCCACATTTTTTAATAAAATAGAAATCATTTTCAACAGTCATGTTATTTATATTTGGTTATTTTTTGTCTTTTTTTTCAACAAGTTTGTTGATTTTGTTAAAGGGACACTGAAACTTTCAGTACGAAAACTTTAGCCAGTTCAGTTGCGAAAAGCATTTGTCGTCAATTATAATTTTTTGCTATTTTTGTGATGTTAATTAATTAAACAGGTTAAAATGAGTTTTGGAAATTCAGTATAAATATATCATATTCGCGTACGGATTTTCGGGAAATGAAAAAAAACCACTTCAAATATTCTCGGAGGGCAAATTTGGACGGAGCAGTTGTGTGCGCGTTTGGCATGCAAGCCAAAAGGAGAAATGAGTGAAGAGGATCGAGTCCACTCCAGAACATAAAATATATTTATTTCGTAAAATTTATAGAACTTGATCCTGATAATTATTAATAATTATTTGTGCACATCTAAAACTTTAAATACATACAAAAACAACCACCTTTTTACGGGTATACTTTTTTAATTACATTGTTTATCAGTATTATCACTGCTGTTAACAAGAATTAGTTTATTATAACCTCAATTATATTTGTTAATTCTAATTCACTAAACTTAGTTGTTAGCTTATTAGAATACACTCTTCCTCAACATTATTTTTCTAACATTCTCGAGATTAACCTCATCTATAAAAACCACTTAACTTATTTTATATATGTATATATTTGCACTATAACAATGCTTATCACAACTTTAACTACAACTAACTATAATTTCAAAGAAAGAAAAATAAACAACTACATTTAATTCATTTTTATCAGTACAAAATCATCCAAAATAATAAATAATCAATATCATAAATAGTTTTTTATGCAAATTAGAAAGAGAAATGTACTTTACTCTCATTATCTATAAATAGTCTTGTTGTCCATTCATTTTATATCATTCTTTATACTTTTTACACTTGCTATCAACACAATAAACTTTATACTTTATACTGTGCTCAACATTGCTATTTATTCTGTTCGGTAGATCAAGGATCTCCGTAACAATTCACGATTAATGTTTTGCTTTGTATTTTGTTAGAATTGCATTCATTGATTGTAGAATAGAAATTCAATGTCATTTTTACAAAATTAATTGCCAAAAAAGATACAAACATTTTTTATCATCTTTATGGAAAAAAAATTTTTAAAAACTTTTTATAATAAAATATTCAAAAATCAAACGAGAAAACATCTGCAATATTTTTCTTTTGCTTCCTATTTGTCAGTCTCCTATGTCAAAGATGTATTGGTTGGACATTCTTCTTCGCAAATAACACTCTGCATTCAATGAGACAATGTGAATCATTTTTTCAATATTTTCTTCCACCCTATATCGAAAATATCCGATGAAACTTCTTCTTTGCACATTTTTGAAACATTTTATCTTTCGTTTATTCTTTTCAATAAATTTTTTTGAATGTTTTAATGTTTGTCTTTTTCAAAATTAATTAAAAATATGGTTTAAATATTGTAAATAGGTTCAGTGGAATGCATGTCCATACAAAATGGATATGAAAGAACTAAATTTATTACCCATTATTTAAAAATTTAATATATTTTAATTGCAACACTAATTTTAACCTGCTTAATTTAACTAATAATACAAGTAGAAAAATTAAAAGGTTAATTATCGAAACAATTGTTAATTGAAAATAAAATAACAATGATGAGAATATTATTTACCAATGCTTCTGATTTTATAAGAATTTTAAAACTGATTGACATAGTTATTTGTCCGAAGTTTGAATGCTAACAACAAATTTTTATGATCTAAAAATTATTTTTATGATGAATGTTTTTAACAAACTTTAAAAATTAAATATTCAAAAAAGCACGTAAAAAACTTCAACGTGGATTTTTCTAAAACGTTGCGGAACTTTGTGTTTGTCAGTCGACTGACTGATCAGTTTTAAGTGACTGCAAACAAACACATATAAGCAAAACGTACAACTTTAAACAAAAATTCAATCGAACAACATTTTCTTTCCACTGCCATGTCAAGCAGTTGAAGATTTTTTTGCATATGTAATTTGCTTTTGTTGAAATTCGCCAATGCAACCAATTATTTTCCTTCATTTAATTCAACAAAAAATTGAAAAATGCTTTTGAATATTTTATTTTATGACTAAAATCGATTACAGACGTAATATAAATGGAATTTTGTAAATAATTAGCTTAATAGAATATGCACATATATTCCGATCCCATACAAGAAGTGCACATTATTTAAAAATTTAATATATTTAAATTGCACCATTAATTTTTCAGCCTAATTTAATTTATTTATATAATTATACACCCAAAAATGAATAATTAATAAAAGTAGCAAATTAAAAGGAAAATAATCGCAACACATTTTTAAATAACAAATTTCATACACTTGTTAACAATGTTCTGCTTTGCCTTTTTTGTCACCGCCGCCCCGCCCCACGCCCCAAAGATTTCAAAAAGCCGACCCGCGCCCCAGGGGAAATTATAACACTGCTTGTTAAAAAAATGACAAAAAACGAATGCAAATTACATGATTGATTGAATGTGTTGTATTTTATTAAAAATGTAGCAATCTGTGATCAATGAAATTTCATGCATAACACAATGTCATTATTCTAACATTTAATTGCTCATCAGAATTACAAAAAGTTAAATCTAAAAATCATTTTAAAATATAAAGTATTCAAAAAAGCAAGTTGAAAAACGTCAACGTTCATTTTTTTACACACAAAAACGGGTAAAAATTTTGTGATTGTCAGTCCAGCAAGAAAGAAAAGATGCTGATGGCCACCCCCTTCGTCTTGCAAAATTTTTCTTAGTTTTTTCTTCAATAATGTTCAACAAGTTTAGACACAAACTTGCAAAAACATTGTTGAAGAACAAACAAAAAAAATTTGACGGCGCTAAAAGAAAAGAACACCGTAGTCATCTTTTGCCGTTTGCACCCCCCTTCGAAAATGAAAAAAAACCAAAAATGCAAATTTGCTCCATTCCAAAAATTTTGTATTTGCAAAATCAAAGGGGGCGTTGAAAAAGGTGCCTTAAATGGTAGCCCCTTTTTTTATCCAAGTCGAATACATCAAAATAAACGAACGAAGTGCATTCACTGAGATGTGAATCAATTTTTATTTCATTCATTGTTTTCAAAAATCTCTTTGAAAATTTTATTTTTTTGTTCTTTCGAAATCAATTAAAGATGTTATTTTATAAAATTAAAAAAGCTTGAATCAAATTAATAACGATTTAAACAATATTGGAAAATCATTATTTAAATGTTTATTATTTAATAATTTATACATACAAAAAATGAAAAGTAAAAATTAAATGGGAAGTGATTTTAGAAAGCTTTTTATTATTAGGATCAATACATTTGTAAAAAAGAATATTACGCTAAAAAAAAATACAAGATGAATATAATAATTTTTATTTTATTAAAATTGTTGAAGTAATATTATCAAAGTTTAAGTATCCATAAAAGTGACAACTTTTTTAAAGGCCATAAAATAGTCCTAATGAAAAAAATGTTTCAAATCCTTTTAAAATAAAATATTCAAAAAGTAGCACATAAACAAAGCGTTATTTTGCAGTCTGGCTCCTACAAAAATGTGATGTTGATGACAGGATATTCTTTTGAATAAATATAAATAAAATAAAATAAAAATAAAATTGTTGTAGTAATTTTATCAACGTTTAAGTACCCACACTGAAAAAAATTTGTGACGCAATTGGGTATTTTCGTCACCGTCACCGGTCGATTTTGGCATTTGCCGATCTTATAATAATCAAAATCGTCCATATTTTTCAAAACTAAGCAAAATTAGGCATAAATTGAGTCTTCAAATATGCCACATAAGGTTTAAACGTCGGTGCGGTGACAAAAAAACCCATTTTGCGTCACCGATTTTTTTCAGTGCATAAAAGTGACAACTTTTTTAAAGGCCATAAAATAATGCTAATGAAAAAAATGTATCAAATCCTTTTAAAATAAAATATTCAAAAAGTAGAAAATAAACAAAGCACTTGTTTTATTGCAGTCTGGCTCCTACAAAAATGTGATGTTGATGACACGGATGTGCGGTATTGAGTTTTGCTAACGGCACGGTAAACGGTTCGGTAAACGGTAACAAAAAAAATACGGTAATACCATATTTATGGTAACGGTAAAGGCATACCGCCCATCCGTGGTTGATGACCGAAATTCACTCGATCAATATTTTCTCTCACCCTATTTCGTTGAATTTGTTAAACATTGTCCTTTGAAAAAACAATCTCTGCCTTTTATTTATTTATAAAATAAAAGTGATCATCAATTTTTTTATAGATCTTGAAATTACTTTTCAAAAAACTTTCTAAAAACTCACACTTGGGCAAGGTGTATGGCCGTGTATGGATTCCATACATAGGGTCGCGGGTCGCGGAAGGGTTGAGAAGAGGGTCGCGGGTGCGGAAACCAAAATCCAAAGGGTCCTCCCTTTGGACTAAAAAATAAAACAATTTTTCGAAAAAAATAGCTCACGTACTCCCCCCTATGCGATTTTTAGGGTCGCGGATTTTTCAAAATTTTTCCATACTCATCTGCCCAAGTGTGTAAAAACTATTAAAAATATAAAATAAACTCTTGTTTTTTGCAAAAAAAAAGCTCTGAATGTTGCGTTTGTCAGTTTAGCAAAAATTCTTGCACATAAAAATCGATGCTGATGACTAATATTCTTCCGATGAACCTTTCTTTCTATCCCCATGTCAAAAATATCGGTTAAACATTTTTCTTCTTTGCAAAAGCTGTCTGTCCTTCATTGAAAAATTCAATCATTTTCTCTCTTTCTTTCATTCATTTCAAAAAAGTACGTAAAAAACATCTGCGTTTTTTACACAAAAAAAACTCTAAAATTTGTGATTGTCAGTCAAGCAAAAAAGAAGAGATGCTGATGACCAAAATTCAATTGATCAATATTTTTTTCCATCCCATGTCAAACATGTCGGTTGAACATTTTTCTTCTTTGCAACAAAAAACCCGCCTTCGTTGAAAAAGTGAATTTTTTTTTCTCTTTCTTTCATTGAATTCAACAAAACAAAAAGAGTGTCTTTGAATATTTTATTTTTTCTGCGATTTCGAAATTTAACTAAAATCGTACAAAACAACATTTATCTAAATTTTTATAAATGTAAGCTGTTTATTTCCATATAAATAAACAGCTTAAAAAATCTATTTATATAATTGAATTTAAACATGAACTTGCCATTATTTAACAATTTAATATATTTAATTTGCATTTATAATTTTAGTCTGCTTTTAGTAATACACATAAAAAATATAAATCCAAAACAGGAAAAAATCGCAACTAAAATTTTATTAGCATTTGAAGACAAGAAAATGACAATGAAAACAAATGTGAATTACACGTTGGATTAAATAATATTTTTTATTTTTTAGAATTGAAAAAAATCCAAATCATAGTAATTTTTTATCGTTTTATTGGAAAAAAAGTAATCACCTTTTCAAAGAGGTCTTAAAATTGTTTTAAAATCCAATATTCAAAATTTAAATAAAATTAGAATTTGTGTTTTTGTCTAAAAATGTCTCTGAATTTCGTAATTTTTTATCTGGAAAAAAACGTTGTCTTATGCAAAAAGCTGATGTTGATGACTAATGTTTAAAGAGCATTTTTTCCATAAGGCGAAAAATATTGATCGTCAGCATCTCTTCTTTTTTTCTAGACTGACAAACACATATTTCAGAGCTGTTTTTGTGTGTAAAAGAAACGTTTGTGTTTTTACGTGCTATTTTGAATATTTTATTTTTAAAAAAATTTTAAGATTAAACTGTGTGTAATTTTTGATGGGCAATTAAATGTTGTAAAAATTGCGTTAATAATCACCAGTGTCGACATTTTTAAATAAAATAGAAATCATTTTCATCTATCATGTAATATACATATGTTTTTTTGTCATTTTTTTCAACAGATCTTTTGATTTTGTTAAAAAAAGTTTTTGTGTCCTATAATTTTATTTTTAACTTCTTGTTATGTTTGTGTAATTTATTAAATTAAGTTAAAAAAAATTTGTTGTTACATATATTTCATTTTACAAATAATGTGAATTTAAATTGTATTGGGTCGGAATTTAAATATATATATATGCATATTCTGTTAAGCTAATTTGTTACAAAACTCCAATTATAATACGTTTGTAATTAATTTTTAAAAAATCATAAAATATTCAAAAACATTTTTCAATTTTTTTGCTGAATCGAATGAATGAAAAAATTGGTTGCATTTGCAAGTTTTGAAAGCAAATTGGACTTGCAGACAGTGTTTTGCTTCGCCCCGCTTTTGCCCCGCCCCGGGGCGCCCCCAACGGGGTGCGGGGCGACTTTTCAAAAATCCAGGGGCGCGGGGAGACGTTTAAGAAACTCGGGGCTCGGGGCAATTTTTTAAAATTGGTTGTACAAAATTTAAGTTTTGGTTAGATTTTTGTTTTTAAACACATTAAAAACCTTTTAACAATGTTTTAAAGTCATTATTACACCTTTATTTTACTTTAAAAATCAAAAAATTGAAGAAAAAAGCATAAAAATTTTTTAATTTTGAGGGCTCGGGCGGGGCGACATTTCAAAAGTCCAAGGGCGTGGGGCGGGGGCGGCAAAAAAGACAAAAGCAGAACACTGCTTGCAGAGAACAATATTCAACCTGACACGATGGTGGAAAGAAAATGAAAATAATAAATAATTGAATAGACTTTGTAATTCATATGTGTATGTTTTCTTGTCATTGTTTTACAAATATTGTTAATAAAGGTAATAGTTGTGATCCCTTCTAGGCATGGCACCGAGCCCACTAGGCGCGTTTGGGCCCGGCCCGGGCCCAGGCAATTAACAAGGCCGGTCGGGCCCAAATTTCAAAATGCCGGGCCCGCGGGCCTTCTGAAAAATTCTGAAAACACGTTTTTCGTCCAAAATTTTGTTAAGAAAAATAATTTTTTCTCATATTTCATTGATTTTATTTATTAATGTGCTATGAAAATGGAAAGATTTTGATGAAACGTTGTGTTTTGGATAAAATTTTTGTTCAAACGTTAAAAAATCCATTTTTTAAACTTTTGAAAATTTTGAACTTCTTGATTTCAAAAACTATACGTCGGAAAACTGATTTTGCAAAGCTTCTATCCAATTTTAATGAAATATTAAGAACTGTATCCATCATGTAATTTTTATTTGTGATATTGTCCTTTTCTTTTTGATAAATGTATTGATTTCTAAATAAATTTTTATTTAAACTTAGTTTAATGTTGCAATTAAAATCTATTAAATTTTTAATTAACGTAGAACAATTCGATTATGAATTGGTAAGCATTGAAATAAAAATTAATGATGATTTTTGATTGAATTTTGAAAGCGTAAAAAATAAAATATTCAAAGGCATTTTTGTGTTTTTTTGTTGAAATGAATGATCGAAAAAGAGAAAATGATTCATTAAAGATTTGTTTTGCAAAGGAAAAATTTTCGCCCAATATGTTCGACACAAAATGGAAGAAAATGTTGATGGATTGAAAATTTGGAATTATTCCTTTATTCCTATGTTTGTCCTTGTTTGCATTTTTTATAATTTTTTTTTAAACAATAATCAAAATAGTCGCTGACATATTATTTTTAAAAAGTATTGTTTAGATGGATCAGCTGTAATAATAAAATTAAAATTATTTGTTTAAAAAAACTTTTAAAACTTTTAAATAATGAATCTTTAGAATTATTCCCATTTTTTATGGATAAGCATTTCAAAAAGTCTTAATGATATTATATCATTTTTAATAATTAAGTTTAAAAGCGAAAAAAAAAATATTCAAAAATTTTTTTAATATTTTGTTTTTAGCTGAAATGAATGAATGAAAAAATTGGTTGCCTTTGCCAGTTTCACTGAATGTGGATTTCTTTTGCGAAGAGAAATGCGAAACCGGACTTGGCGGTGGAAAAACATGTTGATCGATTGAAATTTTTATTTAAAGTAATGCCTTTTTCTTACATTTTTGTGTGTGTGTACTTGTTTGCTTTCTATTTGTTTGTCAAAAGAAGCGACAGCACTATGCATTTTGAAATTTGCATAAAAGAAATGTCATAAAAGTTTCCTTAAAATTAATTTTTACACCTCTTTAAAAAACATCAGTTTTGAAATTTCAGAAATAGAATATATCAAAAATAATGACAGATTCTGTAATCTCTTGTTTTTTATTATGGTTGCGAATTGTAAAAAATTTTGCATTTTTCAAAGAAATACAACATTAAAATAAAGGCTACAATTGCCTATTATTTTTTTGTAAAATTAAAACGATTGCTGTCATACATATTTCAGAGATCATTAAATTTTTCATGTCGAATTAAAAAATGTGAAAATATTAATTTAAATATGACAGCTGAAAAATACTTAGATGGATATTAGTTTTATGATTTTTGTTATTGTAATTTTGACATTCTAAGTAAGACCATTTAAACATTTTTTTCCGTACCGCCTCCGGACTCTTAAATATTGGATAAAATGAATAACAACATTTATAATAAAAAATAGATTCTAAAAGACTGCATTTTTCCTTAAATTTATAAGCCTTTTTGTAGAAAAATAAAAAGTGCATATTAAATTTACAGAAAAAACCATACAAACAAAAGCTATTACTTTATTAATAACAAATGTCCAGACACATAAAATGAATTACACAAAATCAGCAATTTATTTCAAAGGGAGCAGAACCCCTTTCAAAGGGAAAAATCTTTAATTTTGTGCCCATAGCGGTAAGAGATCAAAGGATTTTTATGATAATGAAGGGGGCACGTGTTCTTGTTGCCTCACCCTGCTGGCTTTCCTTAATTAAGGGTCCTAAATTTTGTAGGGCTTTAATGATGTCAGAAATTCATTTCCTTTTAAATAAATAATTTGAAATAAGCATTCACTTCTTCAATCAGTTAAAAAAATTAATGAAATTTTTGATTACATTGCAGCTGAAAAGATGAATTTTTAACTATTTGTAGTGTTAAGTTTTACCAGAGTTAAATTATAGAAAAGTTGAAACATTTTTTTTTCTTTAAAATTTAAATGTCTTTTAAATATAAAATTAAAAAATGGTATTAAATAACACATGGTGTTATCTTTAATGTTCTTAGGTCTTCTCTCTTTTCGTTTTTCACTATTAATTGTTACTGTAATCATAAAAATTGTCACGTTTATAAAAACAGTTATACTATATTTATCCTTTTTAATGCTATCACATCGAAACGAAGGCCAAATTTTGTGAGACATTTTGGCATTCGTTTTTTGAAATTCTCTCGACAAAAAAAGTTGATTTCTCGAGGTAAAACACTTTGCCAAGCGTCTCACAAAATTGTGCTTTTTCTTTGAAAAAAATTCGATGTGCTATGATGTTTTTTCTAAAATAACCAAAGATGAAGATTTCAAATCTTTAGCTCATTGTAACCATAGACGTGGTGTTTTTTTCGTTAATAGTTCAATCTTTGTAACTTTTTTAAAGTAATCTTCCACTGAAAAGTTTTGCAAACCCGGAAACACACATTGTTCAAAACCTAAAAATTCAGAATCGTTTTTTCAAAACCCTGGGATTTACAAGAACCCTTAAATTGTACTTAAATGAGATAAAACCCAGCAAAAGATATCTATTTTGTATCGGATTTTGTGAACACAAAGTTTTTTAGGGGTTCGCATAATCCGATATCGGTTCCTGAAACCCGATATGCGTTCCCAAGAACCGATGTCCGTTTTTGCGAACAGATGTTACGGGAACAAAGATATTTTTAATGTGTTCGCAAAAACGGACATCGGTTCTCAAGAACCGATATCGGTTCTTCTCAAAATCCGATACAACATCTATAAATCTCAATTTTTGGTGCACGTTTCTTATATCTATCTCTTCTTTGGGTCATTTTTGTTTGTAAATCTGTTTGTTTAAAACGAGTTATAAATTTATAATAAAATTTTGAATTTTTTGAAAAAAATCATCTTTTTTAGTCCACCTTCAGGACAGAAAAAATTAATTGCTGCAGTTTCAAACTTTCGTAAAAATACGAGAATGACAGTTTATATTGGAGATTGGATTCGATGGGGTGTTACAATCCCCTTTGTAATTTATCATGGCTCTGTAACATGGTTCATCTTTTACATGATGGTAATAAGAAAAAATAAAATGTATAATTCACATTTTTATATCCTTTATATTATGATATCAATTGCTGATCAAGCAACAATAATCAATAATGCCCTAGTACATAAAGCAATTCGAATTGATGCGTGGAAGCCATGGTTTTTTGAACATCCTGAATGGGATACGGTATTATGGGCATGTTCAGGATATTTAATTTATTTTCAATCAATTTTGCATACTTCAATTGCAGTAAATCGGTCATGGTCATCGGTTTCAATTTTAGCAAAAAGAAATTCTGTTATTTTACCAAGAATTGGAAAATTTGCGATTTGTTTATTGCCATTTATTGCTTTAGCAATTGTCTCACCCCGATTTGCTGGACATTCATATTACATTTATACAAGTGATTGTGAACTGACATCAACTTATAAAGAATTATATGTTCAACAAGTAAGTCAAGATTTTCATTGAGTATCTTTATTTTTTGTATTTTTTAATCCTTTTTTAAATTGAATTTAATACATTTTGTCAAAGGAATATTTTGTCGAAACATACTTCGCCAAAAGATCATTTCAGCTAAACAAAATCTTTGTTTCGAAAAATAGACAAAAAAAACTTCTCTTTATTACCAAAATATCTATCAGGCGAAATCTCATTGGGGTTATCAATTTATGACGTCATGCAAAGAGAGGGAGGGAGAAGGTCAGCCAAATATGTTACTCTTTGATTTTTTGCCGACACTTCAAAGGTGATATCTTTGATGGCGCCACAGGGGTAGGGAGAAGAGAGTTCGAAAATTCCGATTTTTGTATGAAATCATATCTGGATGATCCACTTTCGGCAAAACATCTGTCGACGAAACATCCGCAAACCTATATCATCAATCAAGGCGTATTTGCGAAATCGAAGCCTAAATCCAAATTGTTCTAAAATTTTTTCAAAATCGTAATATCAATGCCTAGTAGGCATTGCCTACATACATCCAATTTACGACCCAAAATTAGATCTAAAAAAGTTGTCCACTATTCCTCAGTTATACCAATTTCCTAAATTCCCTGCAAAAAACAGATCGTAGATCTTGTTACAGCACAAAAATGACTATTTATGCAAATTTTCATATTGGCCCCGGGGAAAAACTGTTAGATTTGTACTGTATTAAATGTATCATATTTTTAGTATCATGCCATAGCTGGGCCAAGTGTTGTCCTATCCACTTCATGTCTATCATTTATTCTTGCAATTGGAACAATTATTCGATATCGAAAGCTACTTAAACAATACAATACAATTTCATCTTCGATGAAACAAGATTTACTTTTATTTACTCAAGCTCTTTTAATGCTTACTTTTGAGCTTGCTCTTGCAGCTTTTTATGTTATGAGGCTGATCGGACTTGCAAATAAATATACAAATTTATTGGCATTTGCTGCAGATTATTTTGATTATGTCACAGATGCCCTAAGTTTATGCAATCCAATTGCATTACTAATTGTATGCAAATTTATTCAAAAAGATTATGTGGACTTTTATTTACGAAGAACAACTACAGATTTCGTTGCCGTCAGTGTTATCTCAAATTCTTCACGTTCAATAAAAGTTGCAACAACTATTTCATAAAATTTTACTAATTGTTCATTTTTTCAATTCTAATAAAATTAGAAAATCATTTAATTTGTTATGGAATTATTTTTTTTCTATTGTTATTTTGTTTAGTACAAATGTACTGATTTTTTCATAAAAATAATGATCATGTTGTTTAATTTTAGCGTCCGTTTTGTTTGAGTAGATATTGCGCTATCAGGATATTTTTTTATAATTTTAAATCATAACAAGTTATTTTATTTATTTCAGAAATGCTGGAAATAAAATATCCAAAGAAATTTCTCATTTGTTTGTTAAACTAAATGAAAGAAAAAACCAGGTTGACTTTGAAAGTTGCAATAAATGCAGCAGATTGCTTTTGCAAAGAAAAATGTCGGAACCAATAAGTTCGTCAAAGGGGTTGATCGATTGATTTTTGGTTTAAAGTAATGCCTTTTCCTTATGGGTGTGTACTTGTTTACAGCATTTGTTTGTCCAAAGAAGGAACAGATCATTTTGTCAATTTCCAAAAAACGCAGATCGCTTTTGCGAAGATTAATGTTCAACCTGACATGGGGGTGGAAGAAAATATTGATCGAATGAATACTGGAATTTTTTTTCTTGCCAGACTGTCGAACATAACGTTCATACTTGTTTTCTGGCCAAAAAAACGAATGCTTCTGTTATTTTAAGTGCTTTCTTTGAATATTTCATTTTATAACAATTTTAACAGCTTCAAAAAGTTGGTTTTTTTTGCAATTAAAGTTTTAAATAAAATATGGATTGAACATAACTACAATAAATTAAAAAATTTTCAACTTTCTTATTTTCGGTAATGTTAATTTAGGTTTAGTATAATTTTCTTTTCTACACAAATGCATTGTTACAATAGATCTGATCATTTTATTATATTTGAAAAGCTTTTCTCGGCACCAGTTTTAACATGTCTCGAAGAAAATATTGTAAGAAAATTAAGAGTTTAAAAGGACAATTGAAACGTCATAAATGCTATGTAGCTAGAAAATTGCCAGGGATCATACCGACATTCATCTATCGCGACCAATGAAATGAGTAAAACCAATATCTTTTCAAAAAATGCAAAAAAGAAATAATACGACTTAAAAAGGATAAAATAATACTGTAAGTTCAACGTTGATCTAGAAAACAGATGAAAAACAATGCATTTTGAGTGAAGAACATAGAATTCAAAATTTGTTAGAAGGTGATCGTCTCTTTAAATGACAAAAATGTTTATTTTTCGTAATTTGTATAATGAAATTCCAAGAAAGGACTGAACAAACAAACAACAGAAAAATCACAAAATAAAAATCAAAACAAAAATGTGCTAAAAATAATAGACAATGACTAAAACTTTTTGGACTGGGCTAATTCAAGGTAATTTCGTAATTAAACATAAATAACTTAATAATAGAAATAAATTTTTTCAATTTAAAAAGATATCAAAATGTAACAAAATCATGCAATTTCAGAAAATTTACCAAGTTTTCCGGAAAATTTTAAATTAGATAAATAATCTTTGTCTTTCCAACTGTCCCATATCTTTTGAATTTCCTTCACTAACATTTTTCCTTTTATGTCATCAATGCCCCAAACCGTAATATGTATTCTGCCAGAATGACACACATTCTTTTCGATGAATTTGGATAATAGAATAGGATTAAAAGTTTCAGATATTTTTTGAATTTGAATATCAAATTGATGAAGTTTACTGCATAACTTTAACATATTCAAATTTTCAAGAGTTTCAGCAGAATAAAAGTCTTTTATATTATCATATTTTAAATATTTAATATTTGGAAGTTTTTCTAAAACGGCATCAATTGTAACAGGCGTGCCATCAGAATAAGTTAGCACTGAATCCCGAAATTCAAATTTTTCAATGCAGTTATTCGAAGCCAAAATTTCAAAATCTTTAAATTTTAGTTTTGTGAGATCTAATTTGAGACAAACGATATTGCGAAATCTCGATGCTTTAACTTTTCTTTCCAAAAATGACGATGTAATAGTTAATTCTTTGGTAAAACATACCACAGAATCTTTGAAATTAAAGGGCTCTGAAAACATGCTAATACTTCGAAGATCTTCTTTGCGATAAAAAATTCTGTTGAAAAATACTGCATTTTGTTTATAATAAAAATATTTGCATGTTTGATAAAGTTTTAAAGCAACTTTGAAAGTTGAAGATTTCTTCCATAAACGGCATACAATATCTGGAGGGAATGAAAAAATTTGAATACGTGGAGCATTAAAAGTATAATACATTTTTTGCAGGATCAACGTAGGTTTAAGTGTTCTAAATCTTGACAATGCAGAAGATCTTAAAGTGACACTGAAACTTTGAAAATTTTTGCCAGTTCAGTTGCAAAAAGCATACAGCAAAAAATTAGAGCTTTATAAATGTTGATAAAAAAAAGTTTGACTTTTTTGTCATGAACCCTAAACAACGAAAATGTGGATAATATGGGTTAAAAAGAAAACTTTAAAATACACTTTTGCTAGCATTGCATTTGACCTAGGAAAAAATATTCAAATCAATTTATGCCCTCTCACAACTAACGATGAAGTTATGGACATATAAAAATATGTGAAAACGCTTTGTGAGAAAAACTTGTTTGTGACAAAAAAAAATAAAATTGGGCCGGAAGTGCCATTATTTCTTAAATAATGGCTTTTTAAATTTTTAATATGCGTTTTGTATGGGTTGACATTTCAGCCTGCTATTTATTGATAAAATTAGAATATTAGTTCATTTAAAAGAGAGAAAGAACAAGTTTTTCTTAATACGTGTCTTTCGTCATGCATTGTTGGAGAATGCATTCGTTTGTTTACACTGCGTGACGCACAACATGAATTAAGAATAACTTCTTCTATCCCGAATGCTCCCTTTAAGGTGATTTTTGGAGCAAAAAAAATAAAATATTCAAAGAGATTTTTCATTTTTTGTTTAATTGAATGAAAGAAAAAAGGGTTAATTTTGCAAAAGAATGCACAGATTGCATTGGCAAAGAAAAGTGACATCGGTTGGAAGAAAATGTTGATTGATTGAATTTTTGGTTTAAAATAATGTCTTTTTTCCAATGTGTTTGCTGCACTTAGTTCACTCAAAAAAGCAACAGCCGTTAACGCTTTTAAAAAAGACAAAAAAATCAATAGTCAACAAATATGAGACAAAACTTGCATAAAAACAAGAGCAAAAATTATTCTGTTCGTTTCTTAACTTTTCTTAACCTTGCTCTTTGAATATTTTATAAAAGTCTCAAAAAAATCGTGTTTATGCTGACACGTTTTTATTGCTCCATTTGATTTAATGTGTGTTTAGTGATAGTGACACAATATACTAGCTTACTAAAAAGCATTTATTCAAACTGTAACATTAAAAATAAAAAAGTCATTGATTTAGAAATTTTTCATTTTTTAAAAAAAGAGGGCATACTTTATACAAATAAGGGGAACTGAAAAAATTAGGGGGAAAAGTGAGACAAAAAAGGGGTACAAATTAATATTTTTTCATTTTTAAATGTAAAATTGATGCATATATATCATATAGAAGAAATACTCCAGGGATTTAGTGAATCAATGCTGGGGAATACTTTTCCGGAGATACTTTCTTAGTGATGGAACATTGTTTATTTATTTTTACATTATTTTCTGAAGCTACTTTTGACTCTGCTACTTATTGTTTAAACAGAATCTCAATATCTGAATTAATTAACTTTTAATTTTTTCCGTATTAAAAATGTTTGCTCAATTGAGCTTTCATTTTTATATTAACTCAAATACCGAGATTCTGTCTGAACAGTTATTAGCAGAAAAAAAAGTAATCTGAGATTGTAATGTTTAAGAAAATTGAACACTGCCCATAAATGAGAAAACGACTATGAAATGTGTTACCCGTAATTAATTCCGTGCATCCCTGTTTAACACTCAATTCCAGGATATGTCGAAATTTACCATTTTTTTGATGTATTTTCAACGTATTACAGTAAAATGTAAACTTAAAGATTTTCTCCTTTTTTAAGATTTTTGCAATAAAATTCAGCATGTAGTACTGAAACTTTCAGTACGAAAATTTTAGCCAGTTCAGTTGCAAAAAGCATGCAACAAAAATTTAAAGCTTTATAAATGTTGCGGATGAGTGTAATATATAAAACTAGTAATAATGTATCTGAAAAACTTATCCGCAACATTTGCAACGCTCTAATTTTTTAATGCATGTTTTAGGCAACTGAACTGGCTATAGTTTTCATACTGAAAGTTTCAGTGTCTCTTTAAATAGAGAAAGCCATAGAGTGCAATTTGCAGGTAATATCCATTTCATTAAACTATTGATTAATAAATTAATTTACATTTTAGGTGATTTTAAAATGACCAAAAATTAAAATATTTAAAAAACATTTTTCCTTTTTTTTCAGATGAACAAAAAAAGCAAAAAAAATTTGGTTGACTTTCCAACGAATGCAGATTGTTTTGGCAAAGAAGAATGTTCAACATGACATGGGGTTGGAAAGAAAATATTGATCGACTAATATTTTGGTCAGCAGCATTACTTTTAAAGAAAGAAGTTTTTGCTAAATGACAAACACAAATTTGAATACGGAAAAAAAAACAATCGCTGAAGTTTTTCTTTTTTTGAATATTTTATTTAAAAACAATTTTATGACCTTTAAAAAGTTGGACACTTTTGTTGCAATTAAATGTTTAAAAACATAGATTAAATGGAAAATAATATTCCAACAACCATTGATATTCGCAACACTAAATTAAAAATTGTTGAACTTTCTTTTTTTAATAGTGTTAATTTATGTTTATTATATTTTCTACACAAATACATTGCAACACTAATACTGATCATTTTGTTATACTTTTTTATTAATTAAAATTAGCAAAATGAAATTGCTGTTGCAATAAAAATATTTTTAATTTTTTAAAAATGGTGCATGCACTAATAAAAATTGTGTCAGTACGTTTTCCAGCAAGTTATTTATAACTTGTTTCATCCAAAAAAGCAACAGCTGTTTGTGCTTTTGAAAAACACGTCGATTAAGAAATATTGAAAAAATGTGTTTCAAAAAATTTGCATAAAATTTAGAAGCTCCTTTTTTAAAAAACGTTTTTTGCGATTCCTCTTTGAATTACAGACTTTTTTATTTATTTTTTAATTGTATGATTAAATAAATTAAGCAGAATAAAATCAATGATGCAATTAAAATAACAAAATTTTTAAATAATGATCGAATCCTGTGAAAACAAATAAATTTCATTTGACTTTTTATTTATTGATTGCTTTACATTTTTAGTTGATTTCGAAACGGTCAAAAAATAAAATATTCAAAAACATTTTTTTTTCTAACAGATTAACTGAATGAAAAAAAATTGGTTGACTTTGCAAAGAATGCAAAAATTGCTTTGGCAAAGAAAATGATGAGTGAAAGAAAAACTTAATCGATTGAATTTTTTTGTTCACAGGACTTTCTTTTTCCAGTGTGTATTTATTTGCTGGAATTGGTTCATCCAAAAAATGTCCGTCTCTGTTATGCATACACTGAAAAAAAAGTATGCTACATACTCCTAAAAATAGAGCAATATTTACTCCTTTTAGGAGTAAATATCGTCTTCTTTCTGTTTAGGAGTAGACATTTTGTGTACCCATTTAACATGGACTTATATTTACTCCAAAAAAGACCATATTTACTCCTAGAAGGAGTAAATATCGTCCTATATTTTTTAGGAGTGGACATTTTTTGCACCCTTTTTTTTCAGTGTAGACAAGTACGGAAGCACTAACCTGATAAAAGAGATCTTGTTCATTGAAGGGAAGGCAGTAAAGAATTGTACGGGACAGACCGTTGCAGGGCGAGAGAAAAAATCAATAATTTACAAACATAACCAAATCAAATATTTTTTTATATTCCCAACTTATTTTTACTTTTTCTCTATCGGATCTTTGAATATTTTATAATAATTTTTTTTAATTGTCTTTATTTTGGCACATTTTTTGCGCCAAATTTAATAGTATGCGTGCATTGACAAATTATAAAGTGTAAAAACTTATAACATATCAAACACCAAACAATGGAATTTTGGCTCATTATTAAAAAATAAAGTATTTTTAAATTTTTCAATAAACAGAATTATTAATTTTTGAAGGGACATCAATTTTTTGCTAATTTAAATTAAATACGACCATAAACAGTTACAACAACAAAATTATGTAAATTACGTCATCAAAATAAAGTTGAATCTTATAAACTTTTTCTTTCATGGTCATTTCATGAATTTTCAGGTGAACGTATACTTATTCTACAAACGTTTTATTTTTAAAATTTTTCTGTAGAAGTTTGTACACACTTACACATTCAAAATTGTTCGTGGTTTTTTTAGTTAATAAAATTTTAAAATGTTGTTAAATAGCGTAACCTTTTCGTTGTGATATTGGATTTTTGATTTTTAAATAGCCCAAATTTACTATTTCTGTTTTTAAGAATAGACAAATATTGATACACACAACTAAAAAAAGGCTCATTTTCTTCAATGAACTGAAAGTGAAAAAGAACAAATGTAAAAGACCGGCCATTGCAATGAAAGACAAATCTTTCTTTCCATTTCATTAAACTATTTATTTTAAAATTACTTAATATTTTTAGTTGATTTCAAAACGGTCAAATTCAAAAACATTTTTTCTTCGTTTTCAGATGAAACGAATGGAAGAAAAAATTGGTTGACTTTTCGAAAAATCCAGAGATTGCTTTGACAGTGAAAAATGATGAAAGAAACAAAATGCCAATCGATTGAATTTTTTTGTTTACAGGACTTTCTTTTTCCAATATATTATTATTTGCTGCAATTGATTCGTCCAATAAAAATGCCCGTCTCTGTTATGAATAGACAAGTACGGAAGCATTAACCTAATAAAAGAAATCTGGTTCATTGAAGGGAAGGCAGTAAAGAATTGTATGGGACAGACCATTGCAAGAGAAAAAATCAACAATTAACAAAAACTGCTCGAAACAAATAATTTTTATTTTCTTTCCCAACTTATTTTTACTTTTTCTCTATCGGATCTTTGAATATTTTATAAAAAAATTTTAGTTAAATTTCGTTAATTTTGAAATGTTTTTTCGCTGAATAGTGTGTGTACAATGACAAACTATAACGTGTGTTTACACATTAAAAATAAAAACTTAAAAAGAGTTGAAGCACATTATAGTAAATAAAATTCTCTAAAACTTTTCAATAAATAGAATTATTATTTTTTTGTGAAAGGACATCAATTTTTTGTTAATTTTAATAAAATACGATCACGAACAAGTACCACGACAAAATTATGCAAATTACGTTATCAAAATAAAGTTGGATCTTATAATTTTTAGTTGGTTTCGAAACGGTCAAAAAATAAAATATTCAAAAACATTTTTCCTTCTTTTTCAGATGAAATAAACGAAAGAAGAAAAAATCGGCTGAGATTGGAAAGAACGCAGAAAATGAAAGAAAATCTTAATCGATTGAATATTTTTGTTTAAACGATTTTCTTTTTTTAAGTGTCATTTTATTTGCTGCAATTGGTTTATCCCTAAAACATTTTCGTCCGTGACGCGTGTTTCATAGCCGCCGGACAAACATGGAAATAAAAAAAATATGGCATCACAATTTTTTGTATACTAGATAACTAAGCGGGCCTTCGGCCCGCCAGAAATCTTATTGCAGTTGAAGCTTGGCGCCAATATGTGTGATTTAAACGATTCAGGATTATGTGAAAAGTTTCTGATTTTTTGTACAATTCAAAAAAAATTGCCACAAAAAATCAGAAAAATGCAATTAATTTGCTGATAAATTTCTGTTTCAAAAAAAGCGTCGAAAAAAAGTTGCAAAAAATTGCTCTCTTGTTTCTTGGCGCTCGACACAGTTTGCCATAAAATGACTTCCCACAAACGAACAGACAAACAGACAAACGAACAATGACTCTTTTATGATAGGATGGAGTTATATAGATAGATAGACGTATATTGATACACACAACTAACAAAAAAGGCTCATTTTCTTCAATAAACTGAAAATGGCAAAGAACCTGTAAAAGAGGCGAGCCACTTCAAAAACAAAAAAATCAATAATCAACAAATAAGAGACAGAGATTGCATAAAAAAGGGCAAAAAATTGTTTAGTTCATTTTTTATATTTCTTGTTTTTGCCTAATTTGCACTCTTTGAATATTATATAAAAGTTTAATTTTTTGTAAAACATCGTGTATACGTTGTTATCGCGGCATTTGTCTTGGCTACTGAAAAAGAGAAAAAATGTTATTGATAGCTTCTCTATAATGTTCAAATAAACACTGAACATTAAAAATAAAAATAAGGGAAATTCAGTGTTCTTTTTTCAGAAAATTTATTTTTTGCATTATTCTTCCTTCGGTGGACCGGTAATAAAAAAAATGAACAATGCTTTTTTCTGAGTTTTTTTACCTTCTTTAAAAATTCCTAAACTTGCCAGAACAATGCATTTGATAACTAAATATACAAAAAAATTTAAATAAATTATTCAATAAAACTACAAAAATGCGTTAATCTTTGAGCAAAGCGTATGATTTTAAAATATTGTGGTTTGTTTTGCTCAAAAAACGTGTTTTTTCGACGAAAAAATTGTGTAAAACTGATAAAATCCGGGGGCAAATTGTAGTTAAAACAAGGATTATCGTAAAAATAAAAAAACGATAATCTGAAATTATTTAAATTTTTATTCCATTTTCACTGTATAAAAGAAGACCCTGGTTTGAAACAAAATATACGTTGAAGGTTTAACTTCTTGAAATTGTCGAAATGAAAGCTGTCATTTTTACATTTTTAAGTTTGGCTACAACTGTTACATTGACAGCAAACATTGATCGATCAGCAGCAGCTTTAAACGAGGTAATTGGGGTTGTGTTCCAAGCTATTTGGAGAAGAGACCTTTGATGCTTCAGGAAAAAAACCCTAAAGAAATTGCTAAGTTTTTGGGGTAGATGCACTAGTCAAGTTAAAGTCCTATAAATACAATATGCAAATTTGTATAAATTTGGAGGACTTGAATGTGCGGAATTAAATAATTCCTCAAAAGTGCTTCTAGCCAAATTGCGGAGAATTTTAAGACATAAAATTTTCAAGCAATTTCTAGTCTTCAAAAGCAAAGCCAAGGGGATCTAAAGTTTTAGAAATTTGCATATTATCAGGTCAATGGTTTTAAATTACGGGGATATACATATTTCAGCTCTAAATCTCAAAAAATTAGCAACTATAAATATATAAAAGTTATTTTTAGCGACGCATACATTTCATTCAAAGTTATGGAGATTCTGAAAAATTAGAACATATTCGAGGTGGTTTAAAAATTCTTCGAAATCAACAGCAACAAAACGAATGTAGAGTCCTTCCAAAAAATGTACAAGAATTTGTTCAAAATCGTCTAAACCTTCAAAAACGTTTAGATCAAAATTCTGCTGATCAAAGTTTAAGTATCAGCATTCCAGCAAACAATGAAGGATTAAATGAATTTCTTTATCAAAGTGATATTTTATTGACTCCTGAACAAATTGATGAAATAATAAGTGTCAATGATGCTCTACGTCAAAAGCGACAAGCTGCAATTGGACATTTTTATAAATGGGATAAAACCAAGCCTATTTATTACAAATTTGATTCAGGTTTTGATCCGACATTTGCAGAAATTTTTAATATGGGTGCAAGATTTTGGACAAATAATACATGCTTGAATATTGTTGAAGGAAGTACAACTCCAAATATCCGTGTCTTTCATGGTAGCGGTTGTTTTGCATCACTTGGATACACAAATGGTGCAACCCAACATTTATCACTTGGAACTGGATGTGATCATTTTGGTGTTGTTACACATGAAATTGGACATGCGCTAGGTTTTTGGCATGAACAAAGTCGTTATGATCGGGACAGTTATGTCACAGTTGATTACACAAATATGAATAGTATGTATCTTAATAATTGGCAAAAAGAAACTCCTTCAACAAGTGAAAATTATAATCTACCATATGATTGGGGATCTGCAATGCATTATGCAGAAAGTGCCGGAAAAGGTGAACCAATTTTTGCTATTGCACAGGATCCAATTTATCAATCAACAATGGGTAGCTTTACTGGTCCATCATTTAAAGATTTGTATGCCATGAATTTACATTATGATTGTATGTGTGCATCTGGAGCAACTTGTCAAAATGGTGGTTTTCGACATCCTAGAAATTGTAGTTCATGCATTTGTCCCAGTGGTTTTGGTGGTACAACATGTGATCAGCTACAACCACCTGAAAATAATGCGGCAAACAATGGAGCAATTCTTTCTGCACAAGAATGTCTTCAAACGCTGTCTTCAAAAACTGGTGTACCACATGTTATCTTAGATAGAGCTCGAGCAATTCATTGGCATATAACCGTTCGTCTTTTTTGTTTCAGAATTTTGTGGACAAAATAGATTTTTTAGGCGCCTGTGGGCAAAAAAATTGAAATTACTATTCAAGCTGTTAAAGGTCAATGCTTTGCAGGATGTACCTGGGGATCACTGGATATAAAAGTTCGAAATTTTGATCGTGTTGGAGCAAGGTTAATAAATTTTTAATATATCTTTGAGAGACATTTGCCTGATTACCAAGGGTTCCCTCACCAATTCTTTTAATAGTAACTCCAAAAAATCTTCTAAACAGTGATAAGACAGTGTTGTAGGGGCATCTGATGGACTATCACCAAAATTCTTAAAATTTAATAAGAAACAAACAAAGTTTCTTCTAAAGAATCGGAAATTTGCAATTCTTTTTATGGAAATTTTTTTATTTGTGTTTTTTTTGAAACATGCACCAGTGATAGTCCTTCAGATTGCCTACAAATCTATCTTATCACTTTTTAGAAGATTTTGTGTTTTGGAGTTAATGAATCGGTGAAAAAACGGAATTGGAAAAAAGAATCTGAATTTCATTTGAACATAGTCAAATTAAAAAACTATTAAATTAAAAAAAACTATTGACCATTAAAGCCTACGCTAATACCCAACTATTTTCTTAAATGTTCTGATTTTTCCGGATACTGCTGCGCCTCTGATATTGCAGCTAATCCTGTTCTTGTTTCAACTGATAATTTTGCAATTGTCAGCATATATAGTCAAGCATATGAACACTCATTCACTATTCAATATCGTTACAGTAAGATTTTAATCAATACCGTGAACATTTAAAACCTTATTATTATCACTATATTAGTTGACTCTGTATTACCACCATCAAGACCTGAAGCATGCCCGGTATGCACTGAAGGTGGAGAATGGTCGGCATGGAGCCCTGCAACATGTAATGATACTTGCGGTTTATGCGGTGTTATGACATCAACAAGAACATGCTTATCAGCAGCCAGAGGCTGTCCATGCTCAGGTGCTTCAACAACACAAACTGGAATCCGATGTGGAGATGATGTATGCCCATTTCCACGAGGGTCATGCTGTACACAATATTCTAAACGTGCACTTATTTCTGGAAAATTCAAATGTATTCCCCTTTAAAGTATGTTGAGTCTTATCTGGTATCGGTACACTGCTGATAATTATATAAATTGAGACCCATGTATTAAATATCTTGAATGTTTTACTAACTTATTTGACAATTTATAGCTTTTTTTCTAAATGAAAAATGCTAAAAACGGGCTATCCAGATATTACACCATCACGGAGGGAAAAATGCCGCCTTTTTTCAAATTTTTCTGATTCTGCCACTTACTTCAACAACAGAAATAAATATTTTTTATAGAAAATGGGCATTTTTGTTTGCAATAAAAAAATCGTCAACAATAACATTAAACTTTACTAATCGTTTTTACAATTTTTTCTAAAATCAAAAAAACATGTTAAAAGTGTGGAATTTTTACACAAATTCTTTTCAAAAATTTCAATAACCTCGTTTATTTTTGATCCGATAAATACTTTTATTAAAAAACCAAATTATTGCAAAAAGCGATTTTTTATCAAATTTCAAGACACGTAATCTTGGTGGTTCAAACGCAAATCATTTTTGCACTATCGAGCTCATTTTGCGTCATCCAATATCCGCCATGTCGGACCATGTCGGACCACTTGCTCACGTGTGGCATTTCATTTAATTTTTCAATTTAACATAAAGTCGAACTAAGTTATAACGTCCCTCAGTATAATGTGCTTTGTCTATGGTCAATTGAATAAAAAACTGTTCTTAATCGGACCTCTTTTTTACGTCAACCTCGTTATTACTTCATTTTTTCACAACGTATTAAAAACCGCTATATCGACGTACGACTATATTTATTTTTTTTCAAAAAAATTTTAACTTGAACTAAGAAAGAAAAAAAAATTCACTTTCTGAATTTTCAACGAACGCAAATCGCTTTTGCAAAGATGAATGTTTTACAGCCCGATTTTTGAAAAACTTAAACATTCCTTGGCACAAGGAACTCGAAATGATGTCAGAAGGGTATAAAATGGTTTTTCTAGGTTAACAAGGTCCAGGAACACGATTTTCGTTGTCATTTTCGTCCTAAGTGGTCTAGTTTTCGATATGCAAATTTGTCAGGTCGAAAATGAAAAATCGCCATCTTTGAAGATAAAATGACAAATTTGGTACCATTCGAAAGCCCTTGACGAGCTGAGTTCAGAAAAATTAGAAACGAAACTAAGACATTTGACCCTTTTAAACGGGCGATATTAGGCACAGAACGCCAAAAACTGCTTTTTGCCACAGAAATCTTACAATCACATTTTTTTGGCACGACAATAGCAAAATTTTATTACATAATCTAATTCTCCATTATTTTGTGACCCTTAGGGCATGGAAAACAAAAATTTTTATGTGGGTTTAGGGGGTCGTCTGAATTTTTGAAAGTACTGCGTCATTTAACTCAAAAATACAAAAATCGTTATGTTTGATCCAATTGACCCAAATTTGGGTGGAGACGATAGAACATTATTAGAAATGATTTTAGCAAAACATTTTGTACCAAAATATGCAAATTTGGATTTTTAAGACCACGATTTAGGTCAAAACCCATAAAAATGGCATATTTTGGGGATAAAATCCCTAAAATGGTTACGGTAAGGTATTATTGTGTCCAAATGGTTCTATAATTATTATTAGGGATTGTCCAGATCTGACGTCGGGTGTTTTAGGGGGAGGGGGGTTTTTCCCAAATCTGACGAAATCTGACGTGAGGGGGAGGGGGGTTATCGAGTAAATCCGACGTCAGAAAAATGCTGACTTTTTTGTCGATTTTTGTTATAATTTATCATTGAAAAAATATCAGTGCATGATCTTTTATCAAGTTTAAATGGTATTAATATTATAAAAATATTTGTAATTTCTTTCTTTTAAGATTTTTAAAATAGAAATATGATAAATAAATAGCAAAAAGCATATTGTGTGTACGACTTTCAAACTGCAACTTTGACAGTGCTTTTGAAAGTTCACATTAATGTTAGAATTTTTTTAAACCTGAACTGCCATTTATTAAATATAGTTTGGTTTATTTAAAAGATATTACATTACGGTTACATTTTCGAGGGCTCCTCTGAAAACTGCGGGAAAAAAATTAAATGCAATTTTAGAGGGTTCGAAAGAAAATGATAAGGATGCAAATGGTTTGCCATAAATCAACAAAACTTCTAATTAATGCTTAAAATATTGTATTAGTAAAGCTAAAAATTAAAAAAAAATTCGTTTAAGAATAAAATATTTCGAGTTTTTGGCTTCTAAAAATTGTTTAAAAATCTGACGATTTATCTGACGTGAGGGGGAGAGGGGTTTTTGCCCAATCTGACGCTACCCGATTTAGGGGGAGGGGGGTTTCAAAATTCTGACTTTTTACCCGACGTCAGATCTGGACAGTCCCTTAGTATGTCTACTAACTATTTCTAACATACAAACATCATATACTCCCAGTAACTCAGTTTTTTAGGGTAATTAAAAACCCTCATTTTGAGGCAAAAAAACGCGATTTTTGACAGATCTCAAAATGAGTAAAACTTCAACTATAATTTCGAAATTTGTGTTTATTATGTTCATCCATATGGTTAACATGTATTAAAATCATAATATACCCGGTACCTTGTCTCATTACAAAATTTCATCATTGTGAACATAGCTCATTTTTGTGAAAAATGTGATTTTCAGTGTACGCCGTTTTTTCCTCAAAAATAATATTTTCATCACTTTATTTACGTAAAAAACATAATTTTTGATAAAATTACAAACTTTTTGATGCGTTTAAGCATCGGTACTTTCAAAAAATTCACTTTTATAGGTTACTTTAAAATAACTTTTTTTAGGCCAAAAAACACAATTTTCGACCGAGTTCTAAATAACTAATACATCAACAATTCTTTCAAAATTTGGTTTTAAAATTGTCCTCCGGACCTGAAGTGTTTATTTAAATTACAATATACCCTATAGTTTATCTCGTCTTGAAATCCCATCATTTTAAAAATGTGCAATTTTTTCGATACACATGTACATTGATTTAGAGGTAATAGCACAATAATTTTAATGAAATATCAAAATTTTCGATTATTTACTATAATTTAAATAAACACTTCAGGTCCGGAGGACAATTTTAAAACCAAATTTTGAAAGAATTGTTGATGTATTAGTTATTTAGAATAAATTTTCTTGCACGGAAAATTTCTGCTTTACTATTTTTAGAAAAAAAAGTTTCAGAACTAATAGTTTGTGTAGGATTGCTCTCATTTAAATCCTAGCTCATTTCTTTTGATATTTTTTGGTGGATTACATAGATATACATCTAATCTAGTTGTTGGACACCTTATTATATGCCATTATACAAAATTTGGGTTAATTTTTGCAGAAAATCATGTTTTTTTCAGTTTTTAACGAAACTTTTTATGTTTTGGCAATTGAAATGCATATAAAAGTATATAATAAGGTGTCCAACAACTAGATCAGATGTATATCTATGTAATTCACCAAAAAATATCAAAAGTAATGAGCTAGGATTTAAATGAGAGCAATCCTACACAAACTATTAGTTCTGAAACTTTTTTTTCAAAAACTAGTAGAACAGAAATTTTCCGTTCAAGAAAAAATGTTCAGGAATTATTATTTCAGTAACTATTAATTCATTAATATTTACTCTAAATTTATAATATCTGAAATATTTATTCACAACAAAGCAATCATAATCTATTAATTCAAAAATAATTATTCTTAATTTATAACATCAGTAAATATGACATCAATAACTTTGGTTCTTAAATTATAAGCTCAAAAAATTAACTTTCACGAAAAACATCATCAGTAATTTGCATTCAAAAAAAATAATACAGGATATATTAATTCACAAATATTTATGTAGAACATTAGCGGCGCCGCTGTAGTTTCTCAAAAATCGGGCTTTACATGACATGGGGGTGGAAAGAAAATATTGATCGACTAATATTTTGGTCAGCTATACTTTTAGCGAAAGAAGATTTTACTAAACTAACAAACACAAATTTGAAGTCGCAAAAAAATGTTTTTTCTTGTTTTGAATATTTAATTTTAAAACAATTTTATGACCTTAAAAAAGTTGATCACTTTTTTGCAATTAAATCTTTAAAAATATAGATTAAAAGGATGTTCAAGATAGCTACAATAAATTAAAAATTGTTGAGCGTCCTTCTTTTTAATCATGTTAATCAAAGTTTATTTTTAATTTATTTTCTACACAAATACACTGTAAAGCTAAAACTGATCATTGTGTATTAATCATTAAATTAAGCAGAATAAAATCATTGTTGCAATAAAAATAACAAAAATTTTTAATAATGGGCCAAAGCAATGTAATCCAATTCATTACATTTGACTATTCATTAATAAATTGTTTACATTTTTAGTTGATTTTAAAACGGTCAAAAAATGAAATATTCAAAAAAATTTTGTTTTCTTTTTCATAAGAAATGAATGAAAGAAAAATAAATATATTGACGTCATAAAGAAGGCAAAAATTGCTTTGTCAAAGAAAAAAGATGAACGAAAGAAAATGTTAATCGATAGAGTTTTTTGTTTACAATATTTTTTTTTGATTATTCTTATTTGCTGCAATAGGTTCATCTACTGGACGTGGCGCGTCTAGTGTTCATCGCCACCGGACAAACATAGGAATAAAATTTTAAGAATATAACATGACTTTTTTTTAGTTATTGCGCCCGATCTATTTTCATTTGGTTTTATGAATAGACAAGTGTAGGAGAGCACTAACATGATAAAAAACATTAGGTTTAATGATGTGAAAGTAGTAAAGAACCTCTGCAATTGTACGGGGCAGGCCAGTGCATGGAAAAAAATCAATAATTAACAAATGTAACTCGATTTCTCAAAAAAAATGAGCAGAGGGCGATCAATGAAAAATTTCAATTTGAATATGACGAAAAACTAATAATTTTTTTTTTATTTTTAACTTTTTTTTCTCTTTTGCTCAATTTATCTTTGAATATTTTATAATAATTTTTAAATAAATTTTTGTTAAGTATGATACATTTTTACGCTGAATTTTTAAAAACAAAATATTATTTTTTGACAAAGATCGATTTATGTTTTCCATTAAAAATGAAGAATTACAAAAGCACGATCAAGAATTATTGAACAATAAAGTTTTCTAAAATTTTTCAATAAAAAGAATAATAAATATTTGTTAGAACATCCATTTTTTGCTTTTTAAAATTAAATAAGAGTGCAAAAAAAATACGACAAAATTTTATCAAAAAGTTTGTATAAATTTATTTTATTCGTTTTCTGAAATATTTGAAAGTTTTTTTAAGGAATTTGTACACAAACAGAATTTTCAGTAGTTTTAGAAAAATTCTAAAATGTTGTTAAATACCGTAACCTTTTTGTTGTGTTTATCCAATTTCTTATGCGATGGCATTCTAATAAGCATTTATTTTATTTCATTTTTAGTTGATTTTGGGGCCAATAAATTGTAAAATATTCAAAAACATTTTTTGTGTTTTTTGTTGAATGGAATGATCCAAATAAAAAGCGATTCATTTTGGACGAATGCAGATTGCTTTTACAAAAAAAAGATATGTTCAACCAATATTTTTGGTTTGAAGGCAGGGATGAGAAATACGGCCGGCTTATTTTTTCAGGCGTTTTAATCGTTTTTATTTGATCTTTGATGTCAAATTGTAAATATTGTTTAATTATATGTTGGAAAAAAATTGGGGAAAAAAATCCCTGCTTGACGGAAGAAATAAATGATCGAATGACTTTTGGTCTTCATTTTTTTATTGTTATTTTCTGCGAATCCAATGTAATGTGCAATTTTATTTTGTTGTTAATTATAATAAATGCATTGATTTTGATACTAAAAAGTTTGTTGCAATAAATTTACTTTCGACTTTTTGATATTATTTATTAACTATTTTTGTGTGTTATAGTTCTTAAATAAAAATTTGTTGAAGGTAGAAAATATTAAAATTTTATATAATGCAATAAAACAATTTTTCAGTGATAATTTATCACTGCTTTCTGTTGGCTAGACATTTCAATCAGCTATTTATTAATAATTTAATAAATAAAATAACGTTTTAGCTAATTTCCAAAAATAAAAAAATAAAATATTCAAAAACATTTTTTCTTTTTGTGTGTTAAATTGAATGAATGAAAAAAGAGAAAATGATTCACTTCTCAATTGCTTTTGCATAAACGAAGATTGTCCGAGTAATTTGCTGGACATGAAGTGGAAAGAAAATATGTTGATCGATTGAAATTTTGCAGTTTATGTGCCTTTTTGTGTGTTTTTCTTTTGCTGTCTTTTTTTGTCTAAAGAACCAATTACTTTTTGCGCTTTTAAAAAAGGCATAGATAAAAAATCCTCCCATAAAATATCTATTTTTTTACATTGTAGGTTGGTTGGTTAATGCGAGCTTCTAAATTGCAAAACGTGCTAATGCCTGATATTATTTCATTAAATGGAGTAATAAAATTGAAAAATTTGACATCAATAATATCAATTCCGAGAAATTTTGATGACATTTATATTTACAACAATTTAAACGAGGTGTTATAATATTAAAAACTATTGTTGTTAATTTTTATATTATAATACTGTATTTAAATTTTTGAACACTTAAAGTTTCTAGAAATTGTTTATCCTATTTGTTATTCTATATCTTAGTTATATCTTTGTCTCACCTACGTAATTTTTGCTAATTTAATTTATAAAAAATTTATATAACCTTTTTTTCTTTATTTCCCTTTTTTAAAATCATAACCACAACAAAGCGTTATTCTTCCTTTTTTTTGCAGTTTTTCCCTTCTTTCGGCATTTGGACAAAGAGTCAAAATTGTCAATTTTCTGGAATCTTTGAGCAGATCTTATTATAAGTCTGATTATATTCCTGTTCAGTCTTATCCAACTATTAAAGTTTTGTTCTTTTAAAGTTTTAATAATAGAATTAAATAATATCCAAGGCAGAGAAAGGCAAATCAAAAATATAACACAAGGAATTATAGAAAATATGAAAACTAATAATGTAGTTTATTTTTTTGTTATTCATAAAACTCTCAGAAACAGAAGAAAAAAAATAAACAATAGAAACATCATAAACAAAATTAAAACAACCAAAAATATCGAAGGCAATGATTTTTGACTCTACAAAAAAAGCTTTGTTACTAATATATGGTTACATCAAAACATAAAAACCCAAATAAGCGAAACTTCAATATTTCAGTTTTTAATAGATGTCAAAAACTAATCAGAAGATTGAAGAAAATTAAAAAGTCTTCCAGAAATACCTAAACAGGATAAATGACCTTTATCCTCCCAGCTGTGCCATAATTTTCGTATTTCTTGGATCAAAATTTTTCCTTTTATTTCATCATCAAACCATCCCGAAATACGAATTCTGCCAGAATGACTCATATTCTTTTCAATAAATTTGCATAAAAGAACTGGATTAAAATTTTCAGATATTTTGTATATTTTGATATCAAATAAACTGAATTTATTGGCAAATTTTAATTTATTCAAATTTTCAAGAGTTTCAGCAGAATAAAAATCTTTTACATTATCGTATTCAAAATATTTAACATATGGAAGTTTTTCTAAAACGGCATCAATTGTGACAGGGGTGCCATCAGAATAAGTAAGAATGGAATCACAAAATTCAAATATTTCAATGCGATTATTCGAAGTCAAAATCTCAAAATCTTCAAATTTTTATTTTGTACGACGTAGTCTAAGACAAATAATATTGTGAAATCTTGACATTTTCGCGTTTTTCTCCAGAATCGATGACCCAATAATTAATTCTTTAACAAAACACATAATATAATCATTCAAGTTTAACGAGTTTGATAATATGCTTCCAATTCGAAGATCTCCATTTCTATAAAATATTTTGTCAAAAAATACTGCATTTTGTTTGTAATAAAAATATTTGCATGTTTGATAAAGTTTTAAAGCAGCTTTGAATGATGAAGGTTTCTTCCATAAACGGTTCATAATATCTGGAGGGAATGTAAAAATTTGCATACGTGGAGTAACAAAAGTATAAGACATTTTTAGAAGAAAATGGAATTAATGCAAATGGAAGTGTACTGAACCTTGACAATGCCGAGTAATCTTAAATATTTTATTTTACCATAAAAATGTGGATTGAATGAGTTACTAAAAAAACTAAAAAATAAATTTTTGTTGGGTTGGACAAATACACACACAACTGACAAAAAATCTTGTTTTTTTCAATAAGGGTGGTAAAAAACCTGGGCAAGAGCAAATGTACAAGGTCGGCCATTGCAAAGACTATCAATCAATAATCAACAAATATGAGACAAAACTTTCATAAAAATAAGAGCAAAAAAATTGTTTTGTTCATTTTTTAACTTTTCGTGTTTTTTGCCAAATTTGTTCTTTGAATATTTTATAAAAGTTTCTTCGCAAAAAAATCGTGTTAATTCTGGCACGTTTATATCGCTCCATTTTATTTTATATGAATTTACTGATAGCGAGAAAATGTACAATTTTCCTGTGGAGCTTTAAATCACAGAAGCTAAAAATAAAAAAATCGTTATTTAAAAAAAGAAAAAAAAGATTTTTTAAAGATTTTGTCGTTTTCTTTCAATGTTTACAATAAAAGTCAGCATTTTTAATTTGCTTTTGGAGGATTTCGACAATCAATAATATGTAGAAAAATTTCATCAATTAAATTTTTCTTGTTTAAAGTGGTGCCTTTTTTCGGTGTGTACTTATTTGCTGCAATTGGCTCCTCTAAATATTCGACATCAGTTTGAGCTTCTAAAAAACATCAATTAAGAAATGTCGAAAAAAACATGTCAGACAGAATTTGCATAATTTATACACTCCTTACAAAACAATTGCTGCGATAATTCAATCTACTTTTGATTTGAAGTTTCTCATTGAAATATTTTTTAAAAGTGTAATATTAATTAAATTAAGCAGAGTAAAATCAATGTTACAAATAAAATTACAAAATTTTTAAATATTGAGTTGGTGTAATTATGTTGCATTGTTGATATCCATTTTATGAAACTCCCTATTTTTAAGTTACTTTACAATTGATTTCGAAACGGTCAAAAAATAAAATATTCAAAAAGATTGTGTTCCCTTTTTCAGATAAAATGAATGGAAGGGAAAAATTGGGTGACTTTGGAAAGAAGACAAAAATTGCTTTGGCAAAGAAAAACGATAAATGGAAGAAAATGTTCATAAAACTAATTTTTTTTGTTTAAAGTAGTGTCTTTTTCCATTGTGTTCATATTTGCTGCAATTGGTTCATCCAAAAAATGTCCGTCTCGTACGCGTCTAGTGTGGGATAAACACATGAATAAAAATTTTAGAATAAGGCAATCGCAACTTTTATCGATTATGGAGTTTGTCCGCAATCTATTCCCATTTGGTTTTATGAATAGATAAGTACGGAAGCACTAATTTGATAAATAAAACCTCATTTGGTTCCAGTAGATGAAGATAGTAAAGAACCTCTGCAGGAACAATTGCAAGAAAAAATCCATTAATTAACAAATATGACCCTAAACAAATAATTCTTTTTCATTCTTAACTTATTTTGGCTCAAATTCTCTTTGAATATTTTATAATTCTTTTTAAAAAAACTCTTGTTAAGTTTGATACGTTTTTGCACTGAATTTTTAAAAACAAAATATTGTTATTTTATATAGAGTAATTTTACTTTTCCATTAAAAATGAAGAATTGCAAAAGTACGAACAAGAATTATTGAAAAATAAAGTTCTCTAAAATTTTTCAACAGAAAGAGTTATTAATTTTTCATCCATTTTTTACTTATGTAAATTAAGTAAGACCACAAACAAATAAATTCTTGCAGCAAAATTATGCAGATTACATTATTATTACAAAAAAATTGTATCAAAAATTTAGTTTAATTTCATTTTACTCGCTTTTTTTTCTTGAATAGGGTAATTTTTTACGGGGAATCGAATGGAAAAAATCTCAAAAATGTCATTTTCGTGTCGAAACATACCCCATATTTTTGTTTTTGATGCATGACAAAAAGTTGACATTTTTTCAACTTCAGAATTCATCAAATTTTGAAAATTCTATTCATTTTTTTCAACGGTGGGAAGTTTTTTGGGCAGAATTGCAAAAAGTCAAAGCTGGGAGTCGAACCCAGGTCTTGATCCCTGACGCACTATAACTGTGCCATGGAAACATGTATATAGTTGGCACTCAAAAAAGGTTTATCAACAGAAACAAACAAATTTTTTATTTGCTCATTATTTTTTGACGGAGTGATGATGATTGCTTTATCATTACGTGAATAAATTTTGGTTGAATTAAACATAATTTTGTTGTTGAACTGTGATAGTTGAATCTTTAATCAGCTTCTATGCTTTAGTTCCCTGTTGAAGAAGAATTAATCAAAATTTTTACTAAAACAAAAAAAGTTTTGTAAAAATAAAACAGTAACATTTTTTAACATTGCAAAACTTTGCGAAATTTCATATAAAATAATTTTTTTGTTAATTTGCTTTGTTGAAAAACAAAGCGTTCCAAAATTTATTGCCACAATGGACAAGACTTTTTAAATTACCTTAAATCTAGTATTTATTAATACAATTTTTTTTGCAAAAAAATGGGAGCATTTATCCCCAAATTAAAAAGAAAGAACACACGAGTTTCATTGCGGCGACAGAGAAACAAAGAAACACACTTTTTGCGTTGGATTTTTTCTGTCGTTTTTTCAAAAAAACTTTTTTTGATTTAATTTTTTTGCGCAACTTTTTTAAATCTTCCTCCATCGAATTAGCAGTTATATTTTACATTTTTATATATTTGGTGATGTCTAATTTGTAAGTATACTTTTAAACATTATTGTCTTCATTTATTACATTCTGTACTTCTAAAATGCGGGGATTACAAATTGTTGATACTTTAAAAAATTATGTATTCCAATTCTGTTGATCGAAATAGACACGGATTCTCAAAAATGTCACAGAAAGAATTTAATGAGATCAGGAAAATGTATTGATGAGAATTTTTTTGGAAGAATTTTTTTATGATAAACTTTCTTTTTTCTTTACGAATGAAACTACAAAAACTATACGTTAGCCGTCTAAGGGTAAGGACGAAACGGATAACGTAACCCTTTTTATTTTTTAACTTTTTTCGATTAAAATCTTCCTTTTAATAATTAATTTTCCTTTTTTCTTTTTTGCATAATTTTAACCAAAAACAAGCTTGCGTATTTTCGGGGAAATCAAAAAAAACAGCGGTAACCTTTACGCATTTCCTGATGTTACTGTAATAACATTGTTGCATTATTTCAAAACTACAGTAATATTTTACCAAATATTGCCCGACACCAAAGAGTATCAAATATAAAATTTAATAATTTTTGGTCGATGGAAGTTTTCTTATACAAGATCTTACATTTTTTACACGTTCAAGGCCGTATTTAAGGGGAGGGGCATTTGGTACCCGTGCCCTCGAAATCGAGAAAATCCTTTGATCTTTTGCCGCCGCAGTGTTAAGGTGGCAAAAGATCGAAAGCGTGCCTTTCGAAAGCGCAAAAAACACAAAATATTCAAAGAATTTTGTATTTATTTTTGTGTTGAATTGAATGAACGAAAAAGAGAAAATGATTCATGTTTCAACGAAAGCAAAGATTGCCTTTGCAAGGGTGAATGTTCAACAAATGTGTTCAAAATGGAGTAGAAGAAAATGTTGATAGAATGAAAAATTGTTTAAAAGGGGTTTTTCCGATGTGTGTGCTTGGGTGTCATCTTTTTTAATTGACTTTTTTTCAATTTGAATCACAAATCAAATATATGTCAATACAATTCTTTTAAAATAGATTGTATACTTTTGTAATTATGCAAATGTGATAAATTGAGTTTTTTGACAAAATCAGTGGTACAATAAAAATACAATAAATTTTTAATAATGGAAAAATAAAGTTATCATAGGTGTTTTCAAAATTCAATTTTTATGCGTTGGCATTCTAATAATAATAATATTTATGATATTACATTCTAATTTAATATTGAGGCTGATAAATTGTAAAATATTCAAAGACATTTTTCGTTTTTTTCGTTGAATTGAATGAGAAAAATAAAATTCATTTTGGACGAATGCAGATTGCTTTTACAAAAAAAGAATATGTTCAACCAATTTGTTCAAAATGGAAATGAAAGAAAAAGCGGATCGAATGACTTTTGCTCATCTTTTAGTTTTATTGCTATTTTCTTTGTACCTCTGCAACTTTTTTGAACAAAGAACCTACAATGCAATTTACTCAATTACGAGCATTCATTTGAGAACCACAACACGGCAGTTTGAAAGTGGTCAGATTTTTTTAAAATTTATGTATCATACTATATATATAAAGGAATTTGTCTGTCCGTTTAATGTCTCCTAGCGAAAATATGGAATTTTCTGGAAATTCGTGTTCTTTGATTTTTTTTTGTTCAAAATGAAAGAGGTATTTGACTTTCTTATATTAAAATCATGGAATGTTCCAGAAAGCTCTACAAATTTCGGCATTTTTCTAGAAATTTCTACAGTAATCCAGAACATTCCACAAACGTCTATATTTTTTTAGAAATTTCTACAGTAATCTAGAACATTCCGCAAATTTTGTTCATTTTTTTTTAATTTTAAAAATTTTTTAATTGTAAACTATCTTTCAATGCGTAAGAGAACGAATTCCGATGACGGTGAAGGGCCGTCAAGCAAACGACAAAATAAAGATGAAGAGCCAAAAAGGCAAAAAGGAAGACCAAGAAAATATTCCAGTGATGCTGAAAGAAAGCGACAAAAACGTGCTTCTGAAACTGATTCTGAAACTCGAAATCGTTTAGATCAAGACTTTCTTCGACATCGCATGTCTCGAACCAGACTTTCTTCGTATCGGGCAGCTATGGATGCTGTTGAACTTCCTGAAAAACATAACTTAGGGCAGATGAATGTGGAATGCATTCATTGTGGAGCGGTTTTCTTTTCAAATGAAAGAAAAAAGTCAACAAATGAATTCAACCAATGTTGCAATTTCGGTAATATCGAGCTTCCAGTAATCAATTATCCGACCGAACTTCGCCGACTTTTGGATGGGGATGATGACGATTCTATTAACTTCCGTGCCAACATTCGTAATTATAATAACGCTTTTGCAATGGCTTCTTTAGGTGCTAAAATTGACCCTCCACCTGGACATGGTCCTTATTGCTTCAGAATTCATGGTCAAATGTATCACGCTGTCGATAATTTAAATCCTGAAAGTGGAAAAGACCCTTGCTACGCCCAGTTATATATTTTAGATCCCGAAGAGGCAACCGAAAAAAGGATCTCTAATGCTGCAAATAAACATTGCAAAATTAATATTATGACTGAAATTGCTGCCATTTTAAATACTACAAATCCCCACATTAAACTGTTCAAAAGTATGAAAGAAATTGCAGATAGATAAAAAAGCCATCTTCGAGAAAGCGAATCAGAGTTACTCAAATGGAATATTATAGTTACCGTATATCCATCCGCCCAAGAGAATATAACGCGATTCTTCGTTCAGGTAAACTTTTTCAACAGTATGTTGTTGATTCATTTGTTCGAATGGAGCAGAATCGGCTTAATTATGACCGGACACATCAAAGTGAACTTCGTGCAGACGAATACCGTACTTTAGTTGATTATTTAGCAGTCGACGATAATCTCAATATTGGCCGACGAGTAATTTTACCTGCTACTTTCCCAGGAAGTCCACGTTACATGCAAGCTCTTTATCAAGATTCCATGGCAATTGTTCGACGATTTGGTAAACCCGATTATTTTATTACGATGACATGTAATCCTAATTGGAAAGAAATTCAAGAGAATCTGTTACCACATCAAACAGCTGCTGACCGTCCAGACATTACAACTCGCGTATTCGCATTAAAACTCAAAGCCTTTCTTGACGTGATCATCAAACAAGGAGTTTTGGGGAAAGTTGTAGCTTTCATTTGGGTTATTGAGTCTCAGAAACGGGGATTACTTCATTCTCATATGTTAATCAATGTTGCTGATGAAGATAAACCACGTACTCCAGAAGATGTTGATAAAGTCGTTTGTGCTGAAATTCCTGACCCTGTAAGAAAACCAAGACTTTACCGTACAATTTCATCTTTTAATATTCATAACATATGTGGTGAATCCAATCCTGATGCACCATGCATGGATAAGGAAACTGGACAATGTTCAAAAAGATTTCCGAAACGCTTTATTAATCAGACTTCAATGGATGTTGATGGGTTTCCGGAATATCGTAGAAGAGATAATGGAATTACTGTTAACACGCCTAAAGGTGAATTAGATAATCGATGGGTTGTACCTTACAATCCTTATTTAAGTGCAATGTTTGATTGTCATATCAATGTAGAAGTCTGTTCGACCATCAGTGCAATTAAATACGTTCACAAATATGTTTACAAAGGTCCTGATCGCGCCGCACTCATATTAAGATCAAAAAATGCTCAAGGTGAATTGGTTTACGATGAAATTAAAATGCATCTTGATGCCCGTTATGTCTGCCCTCCAGAAGCTGTATATCGAATTTTCGGTAATGATATGCATGATCGTTCGCATTCTGTCATTCGACTTCAAGTACATTTACCTGAAAGACAAACTGTTTATTTTCGCCCTGGAAATGAACAAAATGCCGTTGAACATGCAAAGGACACAACTTTGACAGCATGGTTCAAACTCAACGAACACTCCGAAGAAATTTTTAGTTCAGCAAATCCTCCTTCAAATTCAATTGATTCTCGCAGCTTGCATTATTTCCAAATCCCTGAACATTTCATTTTTGAAAAGAAATCGTGGAAGGCCCGTAAGCAAGAACGTAAAGATATTGGTCGCATGTATACTGTAAGTCCAATGGAAGGTGAACGTTACTATCTAAGAGTCATGCTTCTTCATACTCCTGGAGCTAAAAGTTTCGAAGATCTTCGTACAGTAAACGGTGAGACATATGCCACATTCAAAGAAGCAGCTATTATGGCTGGATATCTTGCCGACGACAAAGAATACCGTCATTGCCTTGAAGATGCGGCTTTAATGAAAATGCCGAATGAAATGAGAGCATTATTTGCATACATTATTGCCTTTTGTGATGTATGTGATGAAGTTGCCTTATGGAACGACTTTGCATCTCATATGACCGAAGACTTTCGAAGAACCTTACCAGAAGATGCTGCTAAAGCTTTGGCATACGAAGAAATTCGTCAAATTGTTGCGGCGAATGGCAAAAATTTAACTGAAATTATTCCCAAACCTGATGGTGAAATTCCAATTTACTATGACGATATAATTGACACAGAGCAATTTAAAAATGAAAGTGAAGCACTGCGTGAAAGCTTTAACGATGATCAACGAAAAGCTGCCGATGATATTATTGCCTGTAATTCGAATATTCGTTGCTTCTTTATTGACGGTCCGGGGGGCACTGGAAAAACGTATTTATATAATGCCTTAAACAAACATTTCATTGGCAACCAGAAATCAGTCATCAACGTTGCATGGTCAGGAATCGCAGCAACATTGTTATTTAAAGGTCAAACAGTTCATTCCACATTCAAACTTCCTGTTCCAACAACTCGAACAAATTATTTATCGACAATGAAAATGGAAAGTTTACAAGCTGAATCGTTACGAATTCGTCACTTGCGGTGACGCAACTGTGACGAATTCGACACTGGTGAGAGAATTTTTCTCACCGCGGTGATGGTTGAAGTTACGAATACGTCACCGATTTTTTTCAGTGTTGGTGGAGAAGAACGGAAGATGCGGAGAAAAAGGTGTGAAAAAATCAAGTCACAACGCTGTATCTGGATAAACCCTAATCATGCTTTTAAAGTGTGATAGAAAGCGGAGCCATGCCGAAGGCATGGCCCCCAGCTTGTAATAAATAAAGAATATTATTTTAGCTCAAAAATAATACAACATTGAAGTTATCTTTCTTTGACCTTTGTTTTTGTTTGATTTTGATAAGTTTGTTTATGGACTGAAGGCAGTTTAATAAATAAAACTTGCTTGTCATACTATATATATAAAGGAATTTGTCTGTCCGTTTAATGTCTCCTAGCGAAAATGTGGAATTTTCCGGAAATTCGTGTTTGTCGATTTTTTTCGTTTAAAATGAAAGAGTGATTTTACTTTCTTATATTAACAACATGGAACATTCTAGAAAAATCTACAAACTTCAGTTTTTTTCTGGAAATTTTTACAGTATTCCAGAAAAATCCACAAAGTTCTATACTTTTGTTCTTTGATTTTCTCGATACTATAAAAAGAACAGTACTGTGACTCAACGGCCTTTTCCCCGTCTTGGATGCCCCTTTTTTCTTTTCCTTCTCCGGGTTTCGGGGGACGGGAAGGGCAAAAATTTGAAAAACTCATCGGAAGATGAGGGAAAAGGGACAGATTTTGAAGATCGGAGGAAGGGGAGAGGAAAGATTACAAAACATCAAAGTGATCGACATCTCCTTTCATCCCCTTATAGTCAAAATAGAATGTTCCAGAATATTCCAAAACGTTCTATAGCTTTCTGGAAAATTGTACAAGGTTCTCCAATATTCGAGAATTATTCCACAAAATTCCAAAACTCTATCTGATGTTCTAGAATGTTCCTCAAATTTCTACAACGTTATCGAAATTTTCTGTAATTTTGATTTGCTTTCCGGAACATTCCATGATTTTAATATAAGAAAGTCAAATACCTCTTTCATTTTGAACAAAAAAAAATCAAAGAACACGAATTTCCAGAAAATTCCATATTTTCGCTAGGAGACATTAAACGGACAGACAAATTCCTTTATATATATAGTATGATTTTTACATGATTTCGAAACAGTCAAAAAATAAAATATTCCAAAAACAATTTTTCTTCTTTTTTCAGATGAACAAAGAGGAAGAAAAAAATTGATTGCCTTTGTAAAGAACTTCGGCAAAGAAAAATAATGAATAAAAGCTTTTTTAAAGAAAATGTTAATCGACTGAATTTTTTTGTTTAAAGTAGTGTCTTTTTTCAAATGTGTGTTTTTTTGCCGCAATCGGTCCGTCCATAAATAAAAACTGCAGCTGCAAAAAAGGAAAGAAAAAAGCAGCTCCAATGAGTCCCTGATTTTTGTAAAAAAAAGTTTATTCACGCTGCGTCTCCTCCTTTAAATAATGGATGAGTATACATACATCGGCAATGGAAGAATTCATTTTCCATTATGCTATTTATATTTTATAAATTAATACATTATATTTTTAGTTGTTTTTGAAAGGAATAATAATATTCAAAGAAACTATACATTTTTTGTTGAAATGAATGAATGAAAAAAACTAGCTGCCTTTGCAATTTTGCAACAATTGAAGATTGCTTTTGCAAAGTAAAAATGACATGGTGGTGGAAAGAAAAAATTGATCGATTGAATTTTAGTTTAGGCCAAGAATTTCGGCCGCATTTTCGACCCCTGGCCCAACCATTGCCCTCAAAACACGACCCAAGCCTGGTTCATCAATTATAAAAAAGTTGGCTCAAAATTAAAATTTGAAAGCCTTTTTGGTACGCGAGACTGATAATCACGCAAACGTATTCTTTTTTTTAGGCACCGTTAATATAAAACAAAGGTGCGAGAAAGGCAATGCAGTGTTGTGTTGAAAAGGTAATATTTGCTTATTAAAACATATTTGTAAGTAATTGATCTGCCTTTTTAAATGACAGAGAAGTTTGTTTTATGTTTTTTTCGTAGAATGAAATCGCAAAAAAAAATGGAAGAAAAAACAAACCAAAAAAACATCATAAAACAGTTTCAAACAAAAAATATTAGAGACAATGATAAACATTTTTTGGACTGAAATGAAAAAAGGTTTTGTTTACATCAAAGCATAAAAACTCTAATAAAGAAAACATCAATTTTTCAGTTTACAATAGATGTCAAAAATAAATCAGAGGATTTGAGAAAGTTTACAAACGGTTCCAGAAAAGCGTAAAATGGATAATGACCTTTATTCTCCCAACTGTGCCATATTTTTTCTATTTCTTGGACGTTATTGAAAAGAAGAAAAAATTTTTATTAATTCTTTTTAACAACGTTAATTTAAAATTTAAAGAATTGAATATTTCTTGTAAAAATTTATGTCTCGGTCGTTATTTTTTTGCATGTATTATTGATAAGATTTAAAATAAATTAAATTTTTAAATATTGTATAGATTTCTAAAAAATAATGTATAAATAATGATGTTGCGGGAAATTGATGTTGTCGTTGTAAATTCATTTTGTTTGAGTATGCATTCCACTAAGCTATTTCTGTTGATTTCAAAAGCGCAGAAAAATAAAATATTTTAAGACATTTTTCAAATTAAAATGGGATGGAAGAAAAAATTGTTCGATTAAAATTTTGGTTTAAAAAAGTGCCTTTTTTATGTGTACATGTTTGCTGCCTTTTTCTTCAAAGAACCTTTTGCAATTTTTTAAAAAAAGAATAGAAAAAAATGCAAAAAAGGGACAACCCCAAAATATATTAATGGACAAGGGGTTTTAAAACTACCCTTCTGTCTTTATCTAAAATGTCAAGTCTTGATTTATTTTTATTGGTTATTACCACGGCGACAGTTCATCGATCAAATGGGCTTCTTTTAAAACATTAAACTTGCATTTTAAACAAATTTGTTAGGAGTCGATGTGCCTCATTAATTAAAAAAAAAGTTTATTATACATAGTTTTTTTGGATGGAATAACAAAAAAATGCCTTTTTAAATGACAAAGAAGTTTATTTTGCATATTTTGTTCAATGAAATCGCAAATAAATGGAAAAAGATCTTTTGAGAAGATTTGAAAGGCTTTTTCATCTTTAACATTGATAAACATAAACAAAAGAGAGCTTTTTTTTATTACAAGACCAAATAACAGAAACATCATAAAAAATACGAAACAAAAAAATGCCAAAATATTGGAACAATGACAAAAAAACTTTTGGACTTCTTTAGTTTATTCCCCCCCCCCCTCTCATCAAAACATAAAAACCCAAATAAGCGAAACATCAATTTTTCAGTTTTTAATAAGCATAAAAAATCAATCAGAAAATTTAAAAAAATTTACAAAGAGTTCTGGAAAAACCTAATGTTGATATTTCATCTTCTCGATCTTCCCAACTTCTCCAAACTTTTTTTATTTCTTGGACTAACGATTTTCCTTTTATTTCATCAGTAAACAATCCCGTAATATGAATTCTGCCAGAATGATGCACATTACATTAGATGAATTTGCATAAGAGAAGAGGATTAAATGTTTCAGATATTTTTTCAATTCGAATATCAATTAGCTGAAGTTTATGACACATCTTAATGACATTTAAGTTTTCAAGAGTTCCAGCAGAATAAAAATCATGCCGATTATAGTATTCAAAATATTTGACATTTGGAAGCTTTTCTAAAACGGCATCAATGGTAACAGCGGATCCATCGGGATAAGTCAGGAAAGATTCATTTAATTTAAATTTTGAAATGCAATTGTTCAAAGTTAAAATTTCAAAATCTTCAAATTTTAACTTTGTTTGACCCATTTTAAGACAATCAATATTGCGAAATCTTGACATTACCGGCTTTTTTCCCCAAAATAATGATGTAATAATTAGCTCATTTGTAAAACATAAAATAGAATCATTTAAATTTAAAGTTTTCAAGGAATTTGGAGTTTGCAAATCTCCTTTATAACAGCATATTCTGTTAAAAAATACTGCATTTTGTTTGTAATAAAAATATTTGCATGTTTGGTAAAGTTTTAACGCAACTTTGAATGATGAAGGTTTCTTCCATAAACGGCATACGACATCTGGAGGGAATGAAAAAATTTGCATACGTGGAGCAAAAAAAGTATAAGGCATTTTTAGAAGAAATAGAATACTGGCGCCAACGTAATTGAAAATAAAACGGCTCTTCTTAAGTTTAGCTACTATCTCAAATTTTTAATTAAACAACTAAAATTCAAATGCTCACAAATAACCGGATAATAATTTTTTTGTTGGTTTACATTTGACCTTTTAAAAATATTTTAACCATTTTTTTTCAAAGAGTATTTGTATGCACACAAAAATATGAGAAAAATTTGTTTTTGACAATAACAAAAAGCAACGGCCCAGACAGGTCTTTTTAAGTTTGTTCATTTTCATCACGCTGTGTCGAACGCCTTTTGAGATGGTCCCTGGCTTTTTTCGGGGAACACTTTTTTTCCATATTAAATTTTTAAACCCAAATCCTGAAGGATTGGGATAAGTTAAACGAATTCTGTAAAAGCAGAAAAAAAGTACATCATCGACTTATTCTGTGTCACCACATAAATCAAAAAAAAGTGATACGGATTCTGTAAATTTCAGGATTCTGAATTGAAAAAAGGGAACACTTGGTTTTTGTTGGATTTTTCCTTTTTTTGCTGCATTTTTTTCTCTTTTTTTGCGGCAAATTTATTATAAATGCACTAAAATTGTTAAAATATCTTTTTAAACTTGCATTTAAACATTTATTATATCAATTTTATCAATCTATGGATCTTAACAAAGCTCCAGAAGCTACAAGTTGCGCAAAAAAACTTGAAAAACATCTGATTTGTATGAATTTGAAGCTGTGAAGTAAGTTTGATTGTTATTTTATACTTATATATCGATAAAAATCTGTTTAATCTCATTTTTTAGAAGCTCTTCTTTAATACACATCTGCTGATGATCGTGCTGTTATGATGGATTCTGGAATTACTGATTTACATTATTTTGGTAATTGTTTTAACACCACATGTACATGTTTGCATATATACTTATGTATTTCACATATTTATTTTTATTTCTTCTAGATATTGGCTCTTAATATTTAACCTGCAGCTGCTGTCGCCTCTGGTAGATCTGTAATTCATCATCTTGCTAGTTCAACTCAATCTTGGCTTCAAAATCGTGTCATCAAATAATGAACATTATCGTCAAACCTGTACATGGCTTTGTTCCAACACAAAGAAAAACTCAACTTAAAACTATTCGCTTCAATGGTCCTGCAAAAGAAGATAAACTGGTTGTTAAACGAGCTAAAGTTCCATCTGATAAAGATCATCAAGCTACTATCAAAGGCACAAACTGGCAAAGTTTGTATTATAACTTTTGATCTATAAATTTGTCTATTGAAATGTTAAATATATATAATGTTTTTAAATTGAACTGCGATGTGTAAAAAATTTAATAAAACTTCAGAATTGTACCACTTTTATATCAAAGACAAAAATAATAATAACAATCAGTAGTACAAAGAATGGATAACGAAAAGAATAATAGGTAACTTTACTATGATCATCGATGTAGACGTTCCAAATCATTGAAGAAATGTTCTGATGACTTTCATCACCACAAATACAAAGGCTTCCATCATTTTAACAAAGATCCCATAATCGATCACGCAAATTAAACGTTGAAGATAAACTATCATAGCGGGAAAAAGTGATCAAGCAAAACCAAGTTCAGTAATAATCCCATCATCTTTGTATTCAGAGTTTCTTCTTGATTTAACCATGTTCAAGATGACAGCAATTATGAAAAAGTACGGTTGACCAATATCATTTCCTTGAGAATTTTGCCATCGACGATCTTGTAGAAATTCAAGTAAAGATCCAATCCAGTAACAGAATCCATCATAATAGCACGATCATCAGCAGATGCATATTCAACAAGAGCTTCTAAAAAATGAGATTAAACAGGTTTGCATCGATATATAAATATAAAATAACAAACAAACTTACTTTACAGCTTCAAATTCATACAAATCAGACGTTTTTCAAGTTTTTTTGCATAACTTGTAGCTTCTGGAGCATTGATGAGATCCATATCGTTGATAAAATTGATATAATAAATGTTTAAATGCAAGCAAAATAAAATATTTTAATAATTTTAGTACATTTATCATAAATGTGTAGCAAAAAAAGAGAAAAAATTGCAGCAAAAAAAGGAAAAATCGAACAAAAGAAAAGTGTTCCCCATTTTCAATTCAGAATCTTGAAATTTACAGAATCCGTATCACTTTTTTTTGATTTATGTGGTGACACAGAATAAGTCGATGATGTACTTTTTTTCTGCTTTTACAGAATTCGTTTAACTTATCCCAATCCTTCAGGATTTGGGTTTAAAAATTTAATATGGAAAAAAAGTGTTCCCCGAAAAAAGCCAGGGACCATCTCAGCACACCGTGTTTCATGGTTAGGGTTGTTCATTTCCCTCTCCCGGGAAATTCCCGGGAAATTTCCCGGGAAATTTCCCGGGAGATTTCCCGATTTTTTGCGGGAAATGTTTCTGATTTCCCGGGAAATCTACAGTAATATTTTATGTTTTTACATTAAACAATTAAAAACGTGATAAATATGCAATAAAAACACTATAAACAATCAAAAATGATTAATTTGAGTATTTTACAGTCCTTTTATAGGTTATAAGGTTAATTTTGGTAAAATATTACTGTAGCTTGGAATACTGTAGCTCCGGGAAATTTCCCGCCATTTCCCGGGAATTTCCCGGGAAATTTCCCGCCTTTTTTCGATTTCCCGGGAAATGAACAACCCTATTCATGGTACATATGCAACTTTTTTACACAAAGAAACTACAAATAAATTTACTCAATTAAGTGCATTCATTTGAGAACCAAAATACACCACTTTATAAATGATGAGAAGGCATAATCTTCATTTTAAATACAAAAATTTTTACTTTAACCATAAAAGGTTATTGGAGACGATAAGAAGAAATCTTCTAAAATAGAAGAATTACTAATAAATATATATAAAGCTAACAATAACTTCTTCATCAAATCATCACCAAAAATTTAAGTTTTAAAAACATTTTATTCATCAAATTTTAAACAACAATATGGAAAATTAAAAACAAACAAAAACAAAGATATTTGTAAAAATACATCAAAAAACTTGATAAAAATTACTTATTTTAAATTTCTTAAAATTAATGTTGCTTTATTTTGTTGTTGTTGCAGTATCATTGCCATCAGCATTTGAGATTGAAGTTGAACTTTGAATAAAAAATCCATTATTATTACAATTGCCATTTTGTAATTTCTTAAAAGCATTCATATAATTTGCAGCAACTTCTTTCGCAGCTTTAACACCTTCAGCAATTTCAGCAATTCTTTGAGAAAATCTTTCTTCATTTTCATTATAAAATTGAAAAAGATCTGCATTAATTCGTTGAAATAAATTTTGTTTTGCTTGAATTGTTGCTTCAGAAAGGGCTGATTCAATACCTTTAACATCAAGTAAAATAAGACCAAAACCATAAACAACTTCAATTGGATGAAGGACAAGATCAATCATAATTGACAAAAGTTTTTCAAATCCTACAGTAATCCAATGAGATTTTGTTAATCCATCAAAAGTTTCATCATCCATTTCACCATCAGGTTTTGCAAATTCAACATTTTCAACATTGAAATATGTACCATTTTGAAGAAGAATATTTTTGCTGTCACATTTTTCTTTCATAAAATTTACAGTATCATAAGCTCGTTCAAAAATAACAAAAGTTGGATAAAAATTTTCAAAAAGTAAAACTTTTTCAGCTGCAGATAAATCAAAATATGCTTGAAATCCATTGACGAGATGATTGACAAAGATTAATTCATTCTTTTTAAGTTTTTCAAAGAGATCAAAGCTGAAGGATTGGCAAAGTTTGAGGCTTTGACGAGATCGATTATATTCTTTCTTTCGAAATCTTTCAAGATATTGATAACATGTTCGAAGAACTGATAATTGAGCAAATGATGGAATAACAGAATGAATATTGATAGTAATTTGCTGAAAAGTAAAGTTATTAAGACATTTATGTGAGGTTACTGTAGTAAATAAAATTTGGATAATACTGCTTAAGGGCATTTATTTAAATTTTAAACAAGACAAGCATGGGTAGGAGAAATCTTTGCTAAGTCGGGTTAAGGCTTGAAATTTGTAATCATATTTCACGCCGCCGAGACAATATGCAAATTTTTTAAACCTTAAAGATCCTATCCTCCATAAAATTTTTTTTGTTTAAATACAAGTTTTTTGAGACAAAAATTTTTTCATGGAAGAAATAAGATCCGAAATTTAAAAAATTTGCATAATATCAAAAAGGAGCTGTCCAGAAGCCACGTGACACTGGTGACGAACGGGTGAGTCATACTACTTATAACCCTGCTTTGATTTTGTCGGCGAAAAGCTTTGATGTTTGATCACCAAATCTGCCATCAAAGGGTCGACAACTACGTGAAATCTGAACATCCCCAGAGGGAATGAACAATTAACAAAGCAATCAATAATATAAAAAAATAGAACACAAAAACTTACTGGCAAAGTTTCAATCAAATATGCAAGATAATCATGTGTAATAGCAGCAACTTGTTCATCATCAACAAAAATAACAGAATCAGGAGATTCAGAGCAAGTTCGATCAGCAATATCTGTTGTTGTTGTATCATCACCATCACCATCATATTCATTCAAATCGGTATCATTTGCATGAGCTGAAGTTGAACTTGCAGATTGAACAGCTTCAGGTTCAATTTGTAATTGAGGAAACCATTTTTGACCATTCCAATTTGGATCACAAATTCCATTATAAATTTCTCTTATTCTTTTTCGTTCTGCATCAATATCAAATGGAAATAAGCATCGAGAAACACCATAAAAAATAATTTCTTCAGCAATTCGACAAATATGTACTCCACAATTGTAACCATCGATTTGATAATTGATCAATTTTTGGCATTCCTTCCTTGAAATTTCAATAAATTGGCAATTGAGATCCCGTTCCAAAGCAGCTTTGATCTTCTTATACGAAGCTTTTGGTCCTCCAAAAAGACTATCAAAATACCATACTTCTTTTTTGCCAAGATCAAAAACAACCAAAGTATAATGTGATTTGTAATGAATTGGAACCAAAAGTATGGAAACTTCTTCAAAACCAGGATGAATATATTGAAGGGTATTGAGGACATCATCTCCACTTACATATTTCATAACAAGAGTAGAATATAAAACTGTCATAAATCCAACACGATGTCGTCTTCCACGAAATTGAATTAAAGCTTTGAAAATTCTATCAATATGCACATCTTCCAAATATAATTTACTGCTTCGAATTTTCTTTCCTCCTTCATTTTTCATCAGAATATATGGTTGTGCTTGATTCTAAAAATATGATAATCATCTTTAATAAATCACGATAGTTTCGGCAGCCTTAATTTTTACATACGAGAAGTGAATGTGTGCTACAAAATCTTAACCCAAAACTAAAGTATTAAAAAGACTTCATCAATTGATTAAAAGAGATCTATCGTTTGCTGTTTTCTTTGATTTTGCAAGAAAGATCGCAAAGCTGACTGTAGGCATATCCAGCTTATGATGGAGTCGAGGCTACGTACTTTGGCCAAAGACTCGTCTAGTATAAAGTATAATTGTAACAAAAAATTAGCTTTCGGATCCTCATACTGTGTATTAAGCTCGGACTTTAAGTTACTATAATGTTACAATAAAAGCCTAAGATGAACGTAATTTGTACCTAAAGGTACTGCATTTTTGGATTCTCCAAAACATTAAAAAACTTAATCGTGTGCTTTTACCGTAAAATTACCACATCTTTGAGCCCGTGCAAAATTCACAGTATGTGGATTCGACAGCTAATTTTCCGCTTAACTTATAGTAGATGGACGAGTTTATGGCCAAAATATGAAGTTCTAATTCCATCAAAAGTTGGGAATGTCTGAACTGAAAGTAATTGAGACTCATGGATTTTCACTTTTTCCGAACGTAGAAAATCGTTTGCTTGTTTTTATATTACAAAAACTATCACAGACGAACTCTTCTGCATGCAGTCTTCCAACAGCAAGGAAGAATTCGGAAGACTGTTTGCCTATATTCCTTGCTGTTGGAAGACAGCGTGAAGACTGTTGAAATTCTTCCTCGCTTCTGGAAAGACTGCAGGAAGAATGTATGAATTAAAAATTTAAAAAAAATTCCAACAGTCTTCCAGCAGCTAAGAAGAATTTACAAAGTCTTCATGGTGTCTTCCAACAGCAAGGAATATAGGCAAACAGTCTTCCGAATTCTTCTTTAGTGTTTAAGTGGACGCTCAGTTGAAGAGCAAACCCCTACTACTATTAATCTGTAAGGAAGAACAACGAAAAATCGAGCAGGCAACATAAAACGAAAAATTTCGTCAGCGCTTATTATTGAGAAAACAGAATAAAATTATTGATGATGACTCTCCTAACCTAACCGTAGACCACTCCATAGGACGCCGGAGATAAGACGCCTTGAGTAGGGATAGTTATGTGGTAAATATTAGTTGCCGAGGTCCCAGCGTTTTGGTTTAACAACAATTTGAAAATACCGAAAATACCCCCAAAAACGTTAATGAATACCTAAAAAAAGGAGATTCTGGAACTTGGAGAATCCAGATTTGCTCAAATGTTTCAGATTCGGATTCAGCATGTTCGAAAACTTATATCCGTGAAATAATGTCGAGTTTTCAAAAAATAACTATTTCATTAAAGTATTCATTAACGTATTTGAGGGTATTCGTATTTTTAAATTGTTGTTAAACCAAAACGCTGGGACCTCGGCAGCTAAAATTTACCCCATAACTATCCCTACTCAAGGCCATTATATGGGCAAAATATTGGGTCTTATCTCCGGCGTCCTCTGCAGTGGTCTACGGTAAGGATAAATTAAACTACTGGGGAAACAAGATTTGACATAGATCAACGTCGAATTGAAAGAAGTATACCACAAGTCGGTTTCACCGATCTCGTTTCTCGTGAATGGCTCCGTGAAAGAACACTACTAAACGATATCGTCTAAGCTGCTCGCAAAAAAAAGAACTATGTCGGAGAACTCATGTTATTTCCAAAAGATGGCTGGCAATCGAAAACTGACTGAATAGACTTCAAATGCAAAACGTTCCAGTGAAAGACCTCCAACAAGATGCATGGATGAACTCACGACATTTGCAACTAAGGAATCAAATGAATCAAATTATTTAAATAAATTTTGGTATCTCAAGGTGTCTTATTTCATCCTGTGATATAAATAAAGTCTTTTATTCTATGCGCAATCTATCTTTTCTTAGTTTCAAGTTTTAAATAGCCTAAATTAATGTTTACTAATATTAAAAAATAGACTTACAAATTTGGAGGAATCTTCGCTATTGTTTGACGTCGTAGCATTTGAGGAAGTTGAAGCATCAGAATCACCTAAAACAGTATTTGACGACATTTTAAAACATTTAAAAAACACACCTCGACATAATTTCTTCTTGCCAGATTCGGAGGTTGAAGATGTTGAAATACGAGATTTTCGTTTCATTGGAGTTTTAGCTGAAAAGTGGTTTAATCCGTAAGTCGATAAAAAAAGCAAGCCCAAATGTTTGCGCTTTTATCACCCCAAGTGACGACTTTCGTACACTTTTGCCGAAGCAAAAAGGCAAAACGCAGTGTTTTTGCAGTGAAAAAAAAGCTGTTCGCGAGACAACGACAGCGGACGAACGTGTATAAAAACCGATGCCTAGGATTGCACAAAAAAAGCTTTTAAAAAACAGTTTTACTTCTAACGATAGTAAAAATATTAAAATAAGCAAAAAAATGAATGGCATAAAAATGTTGTCATCGTGACGACAAGTAAATAAAATAAATCATTTCCAGTGTTGACGAAAAAAATTTTCGCGCGCAAATATTATTTCCACCGAACATCCGCGAGTAGGATGTGTTTTTTCGTAAAATTTCGCAGCGCATTAAAAAAACTTTGCACGCTACAGAAAAAAATCAACTGCAATCGCAATTAAAAAATGTTGCAAGATAAAATCAAAAAAACTTACTTGTATTGTTGTTTACATCCACGAACAAATGAAATATCGTATAAATAAAACTAAACACTAAAAAAAAAGTTTTGAGAAAATTTCTATAAAAATTTTACAATATACAAATTTGAATAACATATCACGACGCAAAAGTGCAAAAGAATATTTTCGTGATAAAAACATAACAATTAAATGGTTTGAATAGTCCAACACCTGGCAAACAAAGGTTCTTCATTGTTCCTTGAGAGAATGATTGAAAAATTAACTAATTTTTTGGACAAAATTTCTTTAGTTTAAAATATTCAAAGAATATTCACTGCACTAGAATGAATGAATAAAACTTTTTTAAAATGCATCTTTTCTCTCTCTTTAAACACTGCTGTGAACGACGCACATAAAACATAAAGAGAAAAAATGGAAAGACAATGGCAGGTTTTTTTTTCTGTGGTTTAACTCTCGCACGATCGCGGATGTTTATAGTTTTATAAAGTTTATTCGTTTATACATTCACCAAAAGTTTATTCATTTCTGTCAGTCATAAAAAATTCAGTTTATAGGTATCGGGGAAATTGGAGTACTTGTAGCACCAACATAAATGGAAGATTTTTCGAGACATCAGTTTTGCTGATGATTTGGTTGGACTATCTCGGACCCTCAAAAATATAAAAACTTTTCTTGATTATGTTGCTGAAAAGTTTGACCTTGTTGAACTGCAAATAAAACCCTTTTTTTTTTAAAAGTGAGCAATATCTTGAGGGTCTGGTACAATGTATAAAACGTGAATATTTTTTGATAATATTTCGTCTTTATAGGTAATTTTTTATGCTGAATCGACTGGCGCTTTCGGTTTTTGTTGAAAATATTTAACGCTATATGTTGTTATGCTTTTTGATTATAATCGAAAAATCACTTTTTAAAAACTGGAATGATTATGAAAAACGCAAACTGAAGTTTATGTAATCCATTGAATGTTTATATTGTACTTTTCTTTTTTGTATGGATCTACCAACTTTCAGTCATTCTTGATATGATGCAAAATAAAGAGACAAATAAAAAATAAAATCTTAGGCAAATTCCTTCTTGAAAAACATAGTGCAAGAGGTCAACTTCAGTTAATTTCTTCCTTCTTTTTTTTCAAACGAAAACAGATTTTTAATTGTTGATAGAATAAAGGCATCCATCATTTTCAGCACCGATTGTTTTATGGCGTTCTTACAAAAAACTAACTAAATGCAAAACAGTACACAGAAAAAAAGAAAAGTTTAACCACAAAAATCTAAATTTTCAAGTTGCAAAAAATGGTATTTGTAATTATGTTTAAAAAACAACAAAAAAACTAGCAACAAGTTATCCTATTACTCAAAAAGCGGCTTCCTCCTTTGATCTTTTGAGTTCATCAACTCCAAGTCTGACTAATCGTGTCCGCCAGACTTGTAGTTGATGAACTAAAAAAGGCGGAGGCGAAAAAGTGACTCTGCAGGCAAAAAGCTGTACTTTTTCTATGATCTTTTGCAAAACACGCCTTCGGAGGCGGAGGCGCAACAACTCTGATTCTATAGTTAGATCATTTTCTAAAATTAAAAAAGTCCATGAAAAAGCAGGGCATTTATTTTTACTACAACAGTTGGAAGCTTCGATGGATCATTTTTCTGCAGATATGAAAATTTAAGGATTAAATGCAAATTTGATAAAAATCAATTTCAATAATGTTAGATAGGTTTATCCAAGAGAGCTTGAAAGATTAAAAAAATAAGTTAGCTTAATTAAAAAAGTTGAATTCAAAATTTGCATATTTTGTTACAAAAATTTTTGTATTCAAAGTTTCAAATTTGTGCATGCAAAAATTTATTGTTTCTTAACACGATTTGCATCTTCAATTTTTTGCGTCAACTTTTTTTCTTTTGCGAGTTTGTGAGAGAGTTTTTTGCTGCTGCTGTTCAACGATTATATCTTTGTGTCTGTAATTCAAGCTTTATGTAATCCATTTTTTATATATTTCTGTATACAAAACTGTTAATGATTCTTTTTTCAGGATGCCAAGTTTAATTCCTGAAATTCTCTTTCAAATTGCAAGGAAGATCGTTGAAGATGGAGATCAAAATGCTGTAATGCGATTTGCTTTCTCTGGCAAAGAACCTTTGAATGCTTTGATGAATGTTTTTAGATCAATTACAGCGATAAAACTTTATGATGGACATTATGATATTGGATGGGTGAGGATTACTTTGATGTTGAATGAAATGTTTATATGTGAAGATATATGTATAAATTTTAGGGTGAAAAATATATTCCTTTTTATCATAGCGGTATTCTAATACCACATGCTCGTGCTTTAATGGCTTGTATTGGTGGATGTGTTACAAATCTTTCACTGCAATGTGGCAATCAATCTTCACTTGTTTTTTATCGACCAATTTTGGATAGAATTATGGCAGCAAAGCGTAAGTTTGTTTAAGATTGCCTTGAGCATAGATTTTTGGGAAAAGTTTTTGTGGATAAAGCTGAGGAAGGGTGTATTGAGTCTTATAAGAGAACATGCTCATCAATGTAATCTTCATCAGAGCAGCTTAAAACTACTGCCATAACTTGCCTTCATCTCCAGCCTAAATTTTTCTGGCTTTCGATTTTTGGACTCGTTTATGATTTGTTTAATCCATCGATTTTCATGCTCCGATTCTCCTTAATGTTATGTACCCTTAAAAGCTGCTCTTTAATTTGATATCATAAAACTTTGTTCTCGAATGTCATGACCCAATTAATACTCACCCCATGCTTACTTCTTCATTGTCTATCTTATAATCCATATTTTAGAATTGACATCTTTAACCTTTCCAAGATGTGCCAACCAAAAAGAAACCTGCAAATTTATTCGTGCCATTGCTCCAACTGTTCAAGATTTTGCTATTAATGCATTTTTATTAGCCGATTATGTCCGAGATTGCTTTGACCTTCAAAATCTTACAATTTTCAATAACAATGCTGGCAGCTTCTTTCAACATTGCCCAAAAACTTCAAGCATTACCTTCATGAATTTTAATGGACGTTCGACAATTCAAGATTTTCATGATGGATACAGTGATTTCTTCTCCGAATTCAAAAAATATGCCAGGTTTGGTTTTTTTGTTGTTTCGGATACAGTAATCATGTAATGTTTTAGTCCATTTTTGAGTTCCGTCAAGGAATTGAAATTTTTTGATATTTCTGGAAATGTCTCAAAATTCCCACTATATTCATCTTTGAAAGAATATATGCATACTTTTTCATCTCTGGAACATCTCCATTTTCAAATGAAGAATAAGGCTCCAATTCATTATATTAATCTCTTCAGAATTGATACTGATATTCGATTGTGTAAACATATGATAAGTTCGTCAAAAGTTGTTCCATCAAAGGTCACCTACATTGTTGAAAAATCCCTTAAGATGCCTGTGAGTTTTTATTGATTTTGTTGAACATATTTTTATTTGTTACATTTTAGGAAATTGATCATTTTAAATTAATCTTTGAAGATTTTGAATTTGCTGATGTTGATACAGTACCTGACTTTTATTGCTTTCGAAAGATGATTAATTCTGCTGAAATAAAGATGTGTCTCCTTGAAATTCAGTTAGCAAAATTGTAATTAAGTATTAATTCAAAACTAATTTTACTTTGTTAAAGTAAACTAATTTTTGTTTGTTAAAGTTTTGTAACAGTGAAAATAAAATTGTAATACCTTTAAATTTTTTGTTGTTGTTAAAACATTGTAAGATTAATTGGTACTTTTTAATAATATTAAAATGTTAAAATAATGAGAACAGTAATTTTTTTTAAACTTGTAAAAAGACTTTTTTTGAGGCTTCTTTACCTACCCCACCATCTTTATGTTCCTGACACGATTGATTTTTTTCAACTCTCGCGCCAATTGTGAAAATTTTCTTCCCTCAAATGTTTTTAAAGGGACCCAACGAGCATGAATCAGAGCATTCCCCAATTTTTTTCAGGCAACGCGCGCCAAATTTAAAAATTTCCTTGCTGCGTTTTTTTGAACCCAAAATTTTTTTTTGCTGCTGCTTTTTTTTCTTCTTCTCGACTTTTTTATATCCGTGATATTTTGCCGTGAATTTTTTTATTGTTTGTATGTTTTATTTGTATAAATTTAATAAATAAAGTTGATTTATTTTGTTTGTATGTGTTTTTTTGCGTTATAATGGAAAGGTTTTAACCTTATCGTTTATCTTCGTTTCTTTTGATTTTAGAGTTGCTGCTGCTGATGGCCGGATGGATGATAGGTAAGTTTAAGCATATCAGGTACGTTTATGAATAGTTTTTATATATCAAGGACTAATCGCATTCAGTTTTTAGGCATGGAGAAGAAGATGTGGGAGAGATTTTGAAAAGTGGAGGTCGTGGATATGCCAACATATATACATCGTTATATATTTGTTGGCATATATATAATCTCCCTCCTTTTTTACTGTTGATTATATATCAGATGTTGTTATAATGGTGTCATCTTCCCCTCCTGCAGTATTTTGAAACATCTTGGGGTCGTGATCATCAACCTCGAAGTTGTTGATCACCTTAGGTTTAGACTCCTTGATGTTTCTTAATCAGAGTTATTGTGAGGATGGAGGATCTTCACGTGAATCTTTGATTTATCAAAGCACACGGTCATCACTTTGAAAGAGCGAGAAAGTCCCCCCAACTTTCATCAATACTTAAAGAGCATTAGCTCGTGCTTAAATAAGCACTCCATCGCCTCTCGACATCCACCAAACAGCAGCAGACAAACTGGACATCGTCATCTCCTCTTTCCATCCGAAGTTGAAACCAATAAAGCATTACCAATCCCCCTTTCTAAAGAACCAGCATAACATTCAATCATTACATTGTAATCACCAACCTCGAAGTTGGTGATTATCTGATAGGTTCTTCTGCCCTTATTTCAGATATCTGATCTTTCTGAACAACAGGATCACAGCATTTTTGGTTCATTAAAATAACAGTTCCTCATTTTTTACATACTGTTTTTAGCAACAAAATGGTGAACATAAACTACACAATGTATTCTCAGAATTGCAAATTTTACCAAATTATACGTGCTTTACATATGTCTTTCTGACTTTGAGTTGTATATAAATTAATGAGTTAAAGAAATTTTCTGTGGAAATATTAAAATTTGTTACATGCTTTACTTTGAAAATAAGATGCATTTTTTGATGAATAATTGTTGTAAATTTTATGCTTATGTTGCAGCGAAATCGTAACTCATGTAAACTCTGGAAAATTAAATATGATCTAATCCTTTATGTGCAACATTATGTAAATAACAAAGAGAAGACTGTGCAGTAACTTCGATAATATTCTTCGCAATGATAAACTTGCATCAGCAGAAAGTGTATGTAGGCATCAAAATTTTAGATGTGTTAACGCCATTTTTAAACATATAAAACTTAAATTTACATAAACTAGTGTTGCTTCGGCAGAGAAGGTTTTAAAAACATTCTATGTGAACTGATCTAAAAGCCGTGAACAAAATGTCAAAACAAAACTGATGACGGATTTTTTGCTGGACGTGTTGTTGTTGGAAATGTTAAAATGTTGCTAAATTTTTATATTGTAGGATGTGGAGGATCAGTATGAGGGGAATAACAGAAATACAATCATCAAGGAGCCTAAGACTAAGGTGATCAACAACTTCGAGGTTGATGATCACGTCTCCAAGATAAAATACTTCAGGAGGGAAAGAAATAACGGGCAAACAGCAGCATTATAACATCAGTAACAATTTTAGACGCCAAATAAGAAGGGACGTCGTATATATGCCCAAAAAATGATATCTAAGTATCGGCATATCCTCTTACTCCGCTTCTCCCACATCTTCTTCTCCATGCCTAAAAACTGAATGCGATTAGTCCTTGATATATAAAAACTATTCATAAACGTACCTGATATGCTTAAACTTACCTATCATCCATCCGGCCATCAGCAGCAGCAACTCTAAAATCAAAAGAAACGAAGATAAACGATAAGGTTAAAACCTTTCCATTATAACGCAAAAAAACACATACAAACAAAATAAATCAACTTTATTTATTAAATTTATACAAATAAAACATACAAACAATAAAAAAATTCACGGCAAAATATCACGGATATAAAAAAGTCGAGAAGAAGAAAAAAAAGCAGCAGCAAAAAAAAATTTTGGGTTCAAAAAAACGCAGCAAGGAAATTTTTAAATTTGGCGCGCGTTGCCTGAAAAAAATTGGGGAATGCTCTGATTCATGCTCGTTGGGTCCCTTTAAGCCTACAAGATTGCAGAAGCAAAGAAAACGTTATTGTAGGAATCAAATAAATTACACATAACTTTTTATCATTTTTTACTTTTGTTTTTATTATTGTGTTTCGCAAATTCGTTACAGATTTTAGTTTTATTTGCCGTTTAAGCTTTTCTTCTAGATTTTAAATTTACCGTACTTTTTAGAAAATGCGTTCTTCCTTAAATCAAGATGTGCTTTTTGATATTGGAAAGAAATTAATCGAAGAAGGTGATCAAGAAGCTGTAATTCGATTTGGTCTTTCTGGAAGGGAACCTCTGAAAGCTTTGTGCAAAGTTTTTGCATCCGTTACAACCCTTGAACTTTATAATGATCATTATGCTGTTGGATGGGTAAGTGTGGAGTTTTTCTTTATTGCTCTCAGGGGCTGTCTCAATATGACGTCATGTAAAAATCAGCTTTTTTTATCCATTATGCCATCAAAGATCGAAGCTTTTTGCTGACAAACATTATAGCGACGTGATGATTCACCAGACCCCCTACCCATTGATTGTGTCATGTCGAGACAGGCCTTCAGGGCTAAAAATTCTATAAAGAATTACGGCTGGCATTGTCTGCAGTAAAAGGGGTCGACTTTTAAGAGCCCGCGGGCTCGCTTCGAAAAAATTCAGCCTTGGAATTTTCGCCCCAGCTTTGGTTGGACATTTCCGGGGTTGGATGGGCCCTCTGCCGTGCTTAGGAGACTTTCCAGAAATAACGTCATTAGGGAGGAAATGTGCCGCCTGTGATGTGCGGCCAAAGTTTCTTTGAAGTAGTGTAGAAAAATATTTGATGATGACGTAATATCTGAACAACTTCAATTCTGTGATTTGTCTCCGCTTCCATTCCTGATTATAGTTTAAACCCCTGGCTATTTATCTTTTTAATTGATTATTTTTAGGATGATAAGCTTTGCAACTTTTATTTTGCTAAACCTCATTTTCGGTCATTGATGAAAGCTATTGGTGGAGCAGTTACAAAACTTCGGATGGATTATAACAAAGAAGCATCAATGAGATTTTATCGAAATCTTTTGAAGAAAATTGCTGATAAGCAACGTAAGTATTTTTGCATATTTTGTTTAACAATAACTTTTTATCATTTTTAGAATTAACATCAATTTGTGTTCCATCATTGTATGATTACATCAAAACTTGGGCATTCATTCAAACATTTTCTTTCACCCTTGAACATCTTGAAATTGATGCATTTTTGATGGCTCCTTCTCTTCGAGATTCTCTTAATCTTAAATCATTGACTATTTTGAATCCAAAAGATATGTATCTTTTTCAACATATTCCAAAAGCTTCAACTATGATTCTTAAAAATGTTGATGGAACTTCAACTGTAAAAAATTTTGGTGATAGCTTCTTCAATTTTTTTAACAATGATAAACTTCAACCAAGGTTTGCCTTAAAATTAATAATTTGTTTTTTATTTTGATCATTTTTAGTCCATTTTTGAAAACTATCAAAGAATTGGTCTTTAATGACAAAAATGAAGCAATTAATAATGGTTTTGAATTTCAAAACCTTCAAGAAAATAACTTTTCCTCTCTTGAATCAATCACTTTTAAAATTAAGTAATTCAAATTTGCAAAGTTTTGTTTATTAATTTTGTATTTGTGTGTTTTGTTAAGTTTTGGTTTGTAATTTTGCAATAAAGTTACTTTTGTTATTTTTCTTGAAAAAGCCCTGAGGGGATTTGATATATCCATTGAAGGTTGTGAACCAACATTTTAACATATCGCAGATACATATTATAATAAGTTATGTATATAATTTGTTAAGATACCTTTTTGTTTTTACACTAAAAATTTGTATTAATTAGAAAGAAAAGGCATAAATTTTGTGAGTCACAAAAAAATTTGTTCTTTGAAATTTTTGATGTTCTTTTTTTGGCAAAATGCGAACAACCGTTTTTGGACATCGAAGAACTCAACGGTCAATTTTTGCAACAGCTGTTTTGAAATTTTTTCTTCTGCTGATGAAATTCTGTATTTCTGTAAATTTTAACAGTTTTGTTACAATCAAATTACTTTTTAGCTTCTTTACAATTTACTTATATTACTTCCCAAAACTTCTACTTGCTAAATTCATCTTTTGTGCCTACTTTTTTATATCTATTTTTAGCTTACTTCTGCACATCTAAAGTTTAAGTAAAGAAGCTTCTGTACTTAAACTTCTGATTTTGATGTTTATAAGCATTGCTAAAATGTGATAATCCTTTGCTAGATTTGCTTTTTTAACATTTCGTGGATATTGTAGTTTTATTTGTGAATAAGAACTATCGAACGTGCTTTTAACTGTTTAACGCTATTTCTAAATTTCTATTATTTGATTTTTACAGGATGCCACCGTGCTTAAATCAAGACGTATTATTTGATATTGGAAAGAAATTGATTGAAGAAGATGATCAAGAAGCTGTAATTCGATTTGGTCTATCTGGAAGAGAACCTTTGAAAGCTTTGTGCAAAGTATTTGCGACAGTTACAAATCTTAAACTTTATGATGATGGTTATTCTATTGGATGGGTAAGTTTTGTTTATCTAATGTTGCTGCTGTATTTACTTTTAAGTAATTTTAGGATGAACCTTCATGTTCATTTTGTTTTGCTAAACTTAATGCTCGGTCTCTGATGAATTGTATTGGTGGATCAGTAATAAAACTTCGATTGGATTATTGCAGAGAATCTTCAGTTAAGTATTATCAACCTCTTTTGGATACAATTGCTGAAAAACAAAGTGAGTGAACTTTCTTTGTCGTTACTGGATGAATATAACGTCATTGTTTCAGAGCTAATTTCGCTTTCGATTCCAACTTGTTATGATTACATCCAAACTTGGACATTTATTCAATCATTTTCATCGACCCTTAAACATCTCGAGATTGATTCATTCTTAATGGGAGATTTAATCTGTGATTGCCTCGATCTCAAAACTTTAACTGTGATTGATATTAATGGCACATACTTATTTCAACATTGCCCGAGGGCGTCTACTGTTATTTTTAAGAATTCTACTCGATTACATGGTTCATGTGGTCCATTATCGACACCTGAAAGCTTCTGTCATGAATACTGTAACTTTTTTGTTAAGCAAAAAAGTTTATTTCCCTCCAGGTTTATATTTTTATACTGTATGTTTTATTATAATTTTGTCCCTTTTTAGCCCATACTTGGATACTATCAAAGAATTGATTTTTGATGACATTGAAGGAAGTGTTTCAAAATTCTTTCATTTACCATGCATTCGATCATACATGAAAACTTTTCCTTCCCTTGAACATATTCAATTCAATATTAATACAAAAGTGAAAGAAATTTTTCTGCCGCTAATTATTTCATCAGATTTTAAAGAATGGAAAAAGACTATCAAACGTCTAAAAAATGTTCCAGGCAAAATATCTTTTGTTGTAAGAAATAATAATCCAGTAAGTTTTTCCTACTATTTATTGTTGATTTTTTACCATTGTTTCATTTTAGAAGATTGATTCATGCAAATTTATTTTTGAAGATTTTGAATTTGATGATGCGACAGTACCGGATGCTTTCTGCTTTCAACAAATGGTTCAATCCGCTGGAACGAAGTCAACTCTTCTTGAGATTCAATTTTTTAAACCTAATTAATTTGTTAATGTTGTGTATGTATATATGGGTCTTTTTGAATGTTAATTTATTTTTTTTTTTTATTTTTAAACAATAAATATGTTGACATTGTAGTTTGTATCATTGGACATGCAAATGGGACGAAGAAAGATACTGTAGCTGATCTCGGCAGCAGTGTTTAGAGAAAACAAAACATCGACACATTTTTCTTCGAATCCAGCTTGAAATTTAGCTTATGTCGATGACAAATTCCGTCACGTTTTTGATAAAAAAGTTTTCTTTAGATCCTAGTATTTGCATATCAATATTTGCTTTTATCAACTTTCTTGTGAGTATCGGTTATTTCAATGGAAGAAAAGGCACCTGAAAAGTACAGTACTCCACAAGAACAATCTTACCGTATCCATTTTTCTTCAACACTCTCGAGTGCAATTGGACAAAAATTTGCAATTTCACCAACTTTAATCCAAAAAAGCTTCGCCGCAACAATTAAATGCCCTTTTTGAAACCTGCAAACAACTCTTCCTTCTTTCATCAACTCCAATTTGTTGTAATTTAACAGTTACAAATTACTCCCACCATGACGGGAACATAATTAGAACGTTTACCCGTTCCTGACGTTGGGAATGAGACATACGGGAACGTATTAAGTAAAAATATGGAACGGAACGGATAAAGCTGGAGAAGGAACGGAACGGATTACGTTCCGAAAATAACTGGAACTTTGGAGACACTGCTCAACACTTTCCTCAGCATTAATTTTTCTTTCAAAATTTTTAATGATCCTTTTTTGGCAAAATCCGAACAACCGTTTTTGGAAATTTGAAAAAGCATAGGTTTTATGAAACAGCTGTAATTCTATATTAAATTTCAGAACTTTCAAAATTCTGTATTCTGTTAATTTTAATATTTTTATTACATAAAAATTTACTTTATAACACTTCTCGATTCGATTTATTTTACTTCCGAAAATTTCTTGTTTCTCCTTTTTTTAGTTGTCAGCTTACTTCTGTAATTAAAGTTTTAATTTTGATTGTCGATAAGCTTTGCTAGAATGTTATTATCGTTTCCTGATATTCTTTTTTAAATTTTGTTATTGTAATATATGCCATCTAGTAATAATGCTTTCACAGGAGTAGTACCAAACGTGCTCATAATCTCTAATTTTTACATGTGATTATTAAAAAAGTTGCCTTCATTTATAATTATTGTTTTCGTTTCATGATCTGTCAATGAAATACAGTGGCGCGTTTCATAAGCTGAACAATAAAAAAAAATAAAATGTCTTCTATTTTTTTCGCGTCGAGACCTTTTTTACACACTAAAAAATAATTAAAAATGTCTCTTATTTTTTATTGTGGACATTTGCTTGTATTAATTAAAAAATTGTAATAAATTATTATTTTTTTTGTTAGATTTTATCTACTATTTAAAAAAAAATTACCATTAGATTTTATCTACTATTTAAAAAAAAATTACATCCAAAAGATATGATATTTTAACATTCAATTCATCAATGGATTCAACAAGATCATAGTGTTGTTGCTGCAACTCGATTATATGTTGTGTAATTTTTTCCAATTCATGTTTGATTTCAATTTCTGTTTCAGAAATACGAGGATCATGAAATTGTGCAGCTTGATGAATATTAGATGGGTTTTTATCACTGACAGAATCTTTTGAAATTTGCGCCCCAGACATAGCAGCTTTATTCATTTCAGTAGAGTTTTTCAATGAAGCAGACGGTGATCTGAATAGTGCATCGAAATTTTTTACTAATTCATCAACTTTTGGTGTTTTTGATTTTTGATTGGTTGCTGGAGGTACAAATTGTTCAGGAACTTTTGATGCTGATGAGGAAGAAGGTGGGATCATTGTTGAATTTGCAGTTTCTTTTGAAACTTGATCATTCAAATTTTGATTTGCAGGTAAAGAAATTTCATTCATGATATTTAAATTTTCCAGTGATTTTTGAAAAGACGGGGTAGTGACATATTCAGGCTTGTGATCAGTAATTGCAGGTGGTGGGGTAGATGAAAATGGATTGCCATCTGATTTGTAAAGTTCTTCGGCAAGTTCATAGAAGGGACGATCAAGTTCACCTTTTATCCGTTTACAGACAAGATTCTCATAAGAATTTAAGCTTTCTTTGCGTTTTTGTACCCATTGTTCACGTGTCGTATAAGTCTTAAATATGGACCAATAAACGGCACAAATTTTTAATGGCAGAGAATAATCTTGGATAGACTCCAAAGGACATGGAATTCTGTTTTCACAAACACAAGAAAAACCATTGGGAGAATACATATGTATAAATTTTGTGTCTGAAGAGGTATTCACAATTGTTGAATGTAATTCTTTTTCACCTTTTTCAGGAGCTTTTGATGACGAGGAAGAAGGTGGGGTCATTGTTGAATTTGCAATGTCTTCAGTTTTTTCTGGAACTTGTGATGGATGTGAGGAAGTAATATTTGTAGATTTTGTTTCAATTTTATTTGTATTTGGAATTAAACAACTATCAATTTGTTCAGAGCTTGATGATAAACTTGGGGAATCACATTTGCATGAAGTTTTGTCGTCATCAAAATCTTGAGCAGGTAACGAAAATTCATTAAGGAGATTTAATTTTTCAACAGAATCTTTAAAGGATTGAGTATTTATAAATTCAGGCTTCTTTTCAATTGCCGTATGTGGTGGTGCATCATCAAATGGATTGCCATCAGACTTATATACAATTTCAGCAAGTTCAGCAATTGGACGATCAAGCTTGTTCAGAGACCATTTGTAAACAAGGCTTTCATATGAATTGAAGCCAACTTTTTGTTTTAGTTCCCACTCCTGTGTTGTGTAATTCTTGAATCTCGAATCATAAACACAAATAATTTTTAAAGGCAATGGCAAATGTTGTATTGAAGGTAATGGGCAGGGAACTTTGCCGGAACAAGTGCATGAAAAACAATTGGGACAATAGCTGTGAGTAATTTTTGGAGCAGGTGGAGCACGAGCTGAACCACCACCGTCTTTACCAGCTTGTTTTTGCGAAGTAGCCATGGAATTTTTGAGCTTTCAAATATAAATCCTGTAATAAATATTAGTTATAATACTACTTCATCACATAAATAAATGTTTTAATCAACGTTAATTATCTCGAAATAATCATAACATTTATATTATGGGCAAAAATGAGGAAAAAATTGAGAAAAAATGGACAAAAGTAAAGATTTGTGGGATTAAATTTGATATATTTTGGTCATAAAAGTTATTTATAATTGTTTATAAACAACAAAATAATCATTTAATATCATTAACAAATTATTCAAAGCAAATGTCCACGATAATTGGGGACATTTTGTGAAAAAATTGAGAAAGAATGGACAAAATCGAAGTATTGTGGCATTGAAAGTGATATATTTTGGTCATAAAAATAGCTTATAATTGTTTAAATACAATAAAATAATAATTTGTTACAATTATCTAATTATTAAAAGCAAATGTCCTCAATAATTGTGGACATTATGGAAAAATGAGGAAAAACTAAAGCATTCAACGGTTTTAACGATATACATGATATATTTATGTTATAATAATTATTAAGAAATGTTTAAAAACAAAAAAAATAATAATTTATTACAATTTTTTAATTAATACAAGCAAATGTCCACAATAAAAAATAAGAGACATTTTTAATTATTTTTTAGTGTGTAAAAAAGGTCTCCACGCGAAAAAAATAGAAGACATTTTATTTTTTTTTATTGTTCAGCTTATGAAACGCGCCACTGATCTAGTTTTATTTGTTGTTTCTTTTCATACATTTTAAATTTACTCTACTTTTTAGAAAATGCGTTCTTGCTTAAATCAAGATTTGCTTGTTGATATTGGAAAGAAATTAATCGAAGAAGGTGATGCAGATGCTGTAATTCGATTTGGTCTTTCTGGAAGGGAACCTCTGAAAGCTTTGTGCAAAGTTTTTGCATCTGTTACAACTCTTGAACTCCATGATGAAGATTATTGTATTGGATGGGTAAGTTAGAGTCTTTAACTGTTGTTAAAAGTACTTAATTTTGATTTATTTTTAGGGTGAAAATTCTTGTGATTTTGATTTAAAAAGGCTTCATACTCGTTTCTTGATGCATTGTATTGGTGGATCAGTTACAAGTCTTCGAATGGATTGTGCGCCACAATTTTCTGCAAAATACTACCAACCCATTTTGGAAAAAATTGCTGATAAAAAACGTAAGTTAGCTTTGTTTAATTTTTGCTAATATAGAATAAATAAATCATTTAGAATTGACATCACTTTTTGCACCATCATGTTATGATCATATCAAAACTTGGACATTTATTCAGTCATTTTCATCAACCCTTGAACATCTTGAAATTCATTCATTTTTGATGACAGCATCTTTTCGAGATTCTCTTAATCTCAAATCTTTAACAATTTTGAATCCAAAAGATATGTATCTTTTTCAACATATTCCAAAAGCTTCAACCATCATTTTCAAGGATCCTGACAATTCTCCGACTTTTGACATCTTTTGTAGCAGTTACGTCGAGTTTGTAAGCATGGATGACTTTCAACCCAGGTTTGCATAAAAGTTATATTAACGTTTTTAATATTTTTTGTCCTTTTTAGTCCATTTTTGGGTACTGTCAAAGAATTGGTCTTTAATGATGAAGATGGCAAATTCGCTGAATATTTTCAACCTGAAAATATTCAAATTTACATGGGTATATTCGCAAATGCCTTTCCTGCGCTTGAACATATCACTTTTAAAATTGAAAGACGCCCTGGCTTACCTCCTTTTTCACCGTTTCGTGTTCATGTTGATGCAGTCTGTTCTTTTATGTCTGTTACACAAGTAAGCTTTTTTATTTTTTTAAAATGTAATGTTAAAAACTTTTTTTAAAATTATAGCAATTTTATCTCAAACGATTGTTGTTTAATTCTGAGCTTGATGGTGAAACTGTACCTGGCTTTTATTGTTTTCGACAAATGGTTGAATCTGCTGGAACAGAATCTATTCTTCTTGAAATTCAAATTCCAAAAGCTGACAAAAAATGAAATTCAAATTGTAACAGGTTTTTTGATTCTTTTTTTTATGTTGTCCTTTTTTACTATGTAATAAAGTTACTCTGGTGATTTTTCATCTTTGAAAGCGAATAAATTTTGCAAAACATTTAGAAAAAACTTGAAAAAGATATTTGAGGAAGATCTTAATATAGATTCAGTGATACAAACATTTTAATACTTATATGGATAAACAATTATATTTTTTGATGATTTAATTGTGTACATATTTGAGTTGAACGTTTAATTTATTTTTAGATATTACAACAATAAATTTGTTGTTACTGTATTTTGTAACCTTTAATAAAAAAAATGAGATGAAGGCAGATAAAGTAATTGATCATTTTTGGGAAGGCGAAGAAAACTATACATCTAATCAGATGCGTTTTACATAAAACAAAAACATTGACACAAATTTCTTCTAATCCAGCTTAAAATTTTGCCAAAATTTAACTGTCTTCGTTGATAATCTATGGCATTCTTTCGGCAAAAATTTTCCTTGTGATCCTAAAATTTGCACATCAGTTTTAGTTTTTATCAACTTCTTTGCAAGTATTAGTTATGGCAAAAATTTGCATATTTGTTTTACTTTTAGGTTTCTTTTAATGTCTTTGGAAAGATTTTGTACATCATAATTATATGAAAATTTGCATAATCATTATGTGTAAGCCCCAATTCTAAAAAAACTTACGGTAATTTTATTTTCAAGTTTCTTCAAAAAAATTTCTGCAATTTCTTTTCCACCAATTTTTTGGGCATTTTTAAAATATTCAATTGCTCCAGCAGAATTTCGTTTATGTTCTTTTTCAAATTTCTTTTGACTACAGTATCCACAAATTTTTTTCATTCTTTCATTGTACTTTTGCATTGCCGTATCATATGCAGCTTGATTTTCAGCTTCTGCACATGCTTCATACCATGTTTTCAGAGGTGGTAAAGAATCTTGTTGAAGCACAGGTTTGATCTTTGCCTGAAAATATGCAAATTTTTAACGTTTTGCAAAATTCTAATTAGTTGTTCGAAATTTGCATAAAAGATATTAAAGCAAAAGTTTTGCGTTTAAAGATGCCGTAAGGGATTATCCAAAAGTGGAGTCAGGGTTTTTAAAATTGCCAGTTCCTTTCAAAAAAAATCCTTTGATCTTTGCCGCTTATAAGATAGGCTTTTTATCTTGGTTAATCCCAATCATGAAAATTGCCAAAATTGAGATCTGGATATTTTAACTATTTATATATTACTTTATATCAAAGTTTCCAAAAACTTACGCTAAAATGTTCAAACAATTCTCGGCATGTCACTTCTTTGCCATCAATCACTTTTACGGTAATACTTTTCGGGTCAAACAAAAATTTAACTAGTGCATCCAAACTTTTTGCGAAATCTTTTTCTATAAATAATAATCATAAAAATTAATGACAGCTTAAAAATTTAAAAATACCAACTTTCATGTGCATTTCGATTTTCATTTTGTTCAAAAACTTCAAGTCTTAAATTTGGCATCAAAAAACAGATCAACTTTTCAAAAGATGATGTAATTGTTTTTTGAAAGATTGTACTTTCAGGAGATCGATTTTTTGATATTCTGTTTTCCATAAATAGTTTTCCATCATAAATACCGTAATCATAGTCATAGGGATATAAGACGCATACGATAAAAATATTTTTGATCAACGCAAAAATCATGCAAAAAATCAAAAAACATCCTCAGATTTTAGCATTTTTGAAAATCTGGTTTTTTTCTTAAAATTTCCTCATTTTTTTAAAAGTGAGGAGATTTTGACAAAATTTTACAATTTTTTAAAATTTCATTTTGAGGGAATTTTTCTTAAGGTTTTTTTCCCTCATTTTTTTGAGGGAAAATTTCCTAAGGTTTTTTTCCCTCATTTTTTTGAGGGAATTTTTCCTAAGGATTTTTTCCCTCAGTTTTTCCAAGTTTTTCAAAAAATTTTCCCTGCGGAGGAATCGAACCAACGACAATTTGTTCTTCAAACTGACGTTCAACCACTCCGCCATACGCGCAATCAAACAGAAGTCACAAAAGTGACTCTTATCAAAGAGCACTTTTTTTGCACTGTTTTTTTCTTTGTTTCTCTGTTTTTTTAACTTCTTTTTATAACAAATTGTTTTATTTGTATTTTCATTAAATTTATATAATAAAATAATATAATTTCAGATTAATATTTCACAAAAAAATTGAGATTAATTATTATTAATTTTAGATAATGGTTTTACTAGTCATTTTTATATATTTTTTTTAGTATTAGATACGATTTTTGAAGTTTTTATAAAAACCTGACATTTATGATATGAAATAAATTTATTTTTTCTTTTTAAACAAAAAAATGATTACAACAAGTACAATGTAAAAGGCAAAAACGCTTTTTATAAACAACTTCAAGAATTAAAAAAGTAACAAATTTCAGATTTTTAATCAGCTTGATTTTTGTCCTGTCTTTGTCTCCCAGACTTTGGAATAACTAATGGTTTTGCAGCAAGTGATTTTTTAATGGCAGTTTTTTTTGGTCTTGCAGCTTTTGCAGAAGATTGAGCAGATGATGATGGCGTTTCAACTTCAGTTTGGGCAGTTGTGGCTTTTCTTTTTCTTGATGACGTTTTTTTGCTGCCACTTGATTCACTGTTTTGTGCTGAAGACAAACTAGTTGGCGTTAACCAAATCTTATTAATTTCTGGGCTATTGAGGAAAGCATCAATTTCTTGATTATCAAGATCTTCCATGTCTTCTGCTTCAACAGGGGCTGATGCTGGAGTGCTAATAACTTTGCTTCTGATTCGATTCAAAAGGGTTTCAAAGCTCTCTGGTTTTGGATAATTTTCAATTAAACCGGGAAATTCAGACAATTCTTTATATGCATCAGCAGGAATGGTTCCATGTAAATCATTCAAAAATTTTTCAAATTTTTTTTTATCTAATGCTTTTGGTGGAATAATGGCAGGGAACTTTTCCAGATCAGGATCATCCTATGGAAAACAAACTTATAAAAAATACATAAGCTAAATAAGATTACTCACTTTGAAAATGTAAAAAGCTGATGGATCAACCGCTCCTGTATCATTAATGATATATTGTTGTGATCTTAAAAATCTTGCGATTCTGCAAATGACCTTCCCTTCTGAATCCAAAGATAGTTCAAAATAATGATTCGCATTAATTTTGCCATGCGGCTTATTGAATGGTTTAACAAGTGAATCAAAATCATAGATAACAGGAATTAAATTGTTGCTAACAACATTTTTCAATATATCTTCTGCAAATTTCATGTAACCTTAAAAACCTTTATTTTAATCATATTTTTTAAAATTTTTAACTAAATACCTTAAGGCGAAAAAACTTCTGTTCTTTGTAAGGCTTTAGCCAAAATTCCAAAACGCTGATCCACGTCATTGTGGGTGTGCCCCACTTCTGACGTGCAAACATAAATCTTAATTGTAACTATCATTTTAAAAAAATAACTTAATTTTAATACCTTGGAAATTTGGGGAACCCATTTTAAAAGCAAGCCAAAAGAACAGAACAAGGTATAATTTTTGTTCACAGCACAGTTATCAAGTTGAAATGAAATATTATTTGGAATAACTTCAAGCTGACTAAGAGTGTGTAAAAGCTGAGAAACAGTAGAATTGGCATTCGTCGCATTGCATTGATCAGGACTCCAATAGCAGTAAACTTGAGTGTCCATGTCCTTGTCTAAAAGCTTTGTGATTTTTTTAAAGGGGAAAACTGAAAATTACATTTTTTATGAACAAGGGCAATACTTAAACCGCATTTGATTTTTGATGCATCACCAAGTTTTTTTCCTCTATGTTGAAGAAGATGTGGACATTTATTCAGCTCATTTGACATTGCATCATGTGCAACATTGACCAGTTCATTGGTTTCACGTGATTTATGATTTCGGTTTGCATAATCTCTTCGCTCATTGTTTACATTACATCGATGACTGAGCTTTAAATTATATGCTTTTTGGCGTTGATCAGGAGTCAAAAGATCACTTTGGCACAAAAGGTCAAGTTTGATGCATGTTTCGCACTTGGTATGGGAATCAGACTATAATATTCTTTTATTACTTTACCATAATAATAAAAACTAACTTTTCGACAAAGAATGGCCGGTACAAATCTTTTGATTTCTCGAGATGGATTAATTTTACCAGCTTCATAAACTCCAGCATCTCTCAGAATACCCCTAAATTGCCCTTTTAAAAAAGTAAACAAAATTTTGCACTCACACTTTTGTTGTTCCCGGGGGCATTAAAAAGCCAATTCCAGAAGGATGAGGTTCTGCAACTTTGTCCACACTCATAACAATTTTTGCAAAGCGTTGCAATGTACTATCTCTTTCAAATCTACGACCAGCATTTCCATGTGGAACAGCTTCTTTGTATCCCAAAATAATTTGCTTACATAATTCATCAAATCTATTTTGGTTAATTATATATACACGACGAAAAAATTCTGGGCAAACGGCAAATCGACAAATTTCGAAGTAAAAAGCATCATCAATGAAACAACTCTTAAGCAAATAAAATTGACATTGAAGTATTGCATAATAAAGTGAATGAGTTGTGACACAGCTCGTTGGTAAACGCATCCTTTCCCGCATTACTCGATCACTGTAAATAAGCATTTTTTTAAATTTTAAAACTAAAGTATTTACAGAGAAAAACTAGAATTGCAGAATTCTGTACAGCATGGAATTGTTGAAGTTTCTTCTGCAGATAGGGGGAGTAAATGATCAGGTAAATGTTTCACAAAATTTTGATATCTTCTGTAAATATCAGCTGGTGTTGCTCGAACTAGCAACAATTTTAAATCATTATATTGTAACAAATCAATCCCCAACTCCGATTCGTCATCTTTTTCATCAACATTTTCCTCTGGAACTTTATCAAAATCAAATTCTTCCGATTCCGATTCTGTTTCTTTTTGAAGTGGAACTTTGTCAATATCAAAACCTTCAGCTTCACTATCATCATCAACGTCCATCGCACTGAAAATTGCTTTTCAGAATTGTATTTAAAACATAAGAGTTCAAGAATACGGTAAACAATATTTTAACTAATTTTTTAATCAAAATAATTTTATAGTTGATTTTTTTAGTTAAAAGTTTTGATTTTGCAATGCATTTGAAGGCATGAATTTTTAAATGTTTTATAATCTCATAATTAAAATATTTGAGAAAAAATCAATCTTTTTATGCCAAAAATTAATTACGTTTATGTTTAAAATGGCGATGATTTAAAAAAAAACAATTCATCATAGTTGTGGTTAGAAAAATAAGAACCCTACCTTTCTTCTGCATACATTATGTCAGGAGATGTATGTATTAATTCATCTGATGCCTTTTGATTAATTGTTTGAGTTGCATTAGCTTTGATGATTTCATCAGGGTTTAACAGTTTTCTTGAACCATCAAATATTTGGGTTTCTGTTGGTTGAACTTGCTCTTGGTTACGACAAAATAAGGGATCCTGCAATAAAAGCGTAAGGAAAATATAAAAAAAAGTATAAGATATAATTACTTCATGCCTTGATTGCTGTTTACTTTTTGATGGCGTTGTTGATATCTCAAGATGTACGAGATTTGTTGTGGTTTCTTCTTGGTATCGATCAATGTGAGTTCCCAGCGAAGTTTCTGATGTATTAAATTGGGATAGCATCCTACTCTCTCTGCTACTGCGGGCGTCAGATTTTTGGGCATCAAATGATTGTGGAAATTTGGGGGAAAGGAAATCGCTTTCACCAGTACGAGAAGAACTACCTCTCTTTTCTGGTAGCACATGAGCATCATGACCTTTAAGAAAACAATAAATTTAAAAAATAAAAATAGAGTATCTACTCGGATAATCTTTATGCCTTTGTGAAGCTTTTTCTTTCGGCGGTTCTATTGACTTTGAACAAAATTTCTGATTTTTAGTTAAATTTATATTGGTGAATTTGGGATCAGAATCAGAAGATTTGCTCGCTTTAAAAGACTGTTGTTGTGGTCGCAAGTCCTTTGAAGCCATTATGAGCTAAAAAAATTTGCATTAATAAAAAAAGCCAAATTATGGTGAAGAAAAAATAACATCCTATATAGCCAAAACTCGTGACATAAATTTTGCATTGGCCAAAACGTTTTTGCCTGACAGTAGTTTAATATAGAAATTGTTCGAAAAAAATAAAATGAAGAATAAAATGTAGAAGAGCAAAAACCGAAAAGGAAAGAAAAAAGCTGTTGTTCAACCATCCGGTTGATAAAGGAAAAGATCTGATTCTTTCAGATGAAACAAGGACTTTCTCTGCTCTTGCAAAAATATCTGCCTGGTATGAGAAGGCGGAGTCCAGTCCGTGGCCTCAAACTTTATGGGAATTGCCAAGTTTTTCAAAAAGATGAGGAGAGATGATTTACAGCTCAAGAAAGAATTTCTAACAGGAGAAAAACGTTTTATATGTCTTGTCTGCTTTTAAACATGATTCAAAGATCAAGAAACAAAATTGCAATAAATTTAGTTGTGTACATAATTTTCAAATTATTTTATTTTAAAATGAACAGCTTTGTCTTTGCTAAGAACTTCCATGGAAAACAAGCTTCCATTAAGATTAATTGTATTCATACACTTTTTTTTAACAATTTTCCGATTCAGCCATGTTGCAATTTCGAAAATGTTTATTTCATCATTTAATATTTCTTAATTTTTTGTATCCATGCCGAAAATCATAGGGCAAATAAGAAAAAGAAATGCATTTTGTTTTACGGAGAAATTTCTTTTGTCTATTTTTTTCTCACCAATTTTTGGTGACATTTAGAAATAACAAATGTAAAAAACAAACAAAAATAAGTATTTCAAAATTTTTTCTTTGAGTTTTTTCTTCGCGAGGAGAAAATGAAATTCATTTCGATTAAAAGTTATTTGTGTCCGTTTTTATTTTATTTAGTCCACTTCTTTATCTAAATATTACCATTTTTCCTTATTTTTAGAATGATTTAATCAAAATGACAACAAATGATAACTTCATTTTGAAGCAATTGGGTAATTCTCATACCGATACCAATAATAAATACAATAGCATCCATTTGAATCGAAGTCATCAATGTTCAACTACTGATGCCATTGTTATTAGCAAGTCAAATACAAGTAAAAAAGAACTTTTAAAAGGAAAATGCAGTTTTACAAAATGCACTCATGTTTCATGCCGCAATTTTTGGGAAAATTTCTTGATGAAAACATTTTAAATTCTTTTTAATGATACCTGTGTTCTTTTTTTATTTATTTACTTGCCAAAAACCTGTTTGAAGCGTCCATCTTTCACACTTTAGAGTTGAAATAAATGGGAACTTCTCACCTTTTATTACCGCAGGGATGGGAATTTCCCAATTTTCTCAAGATGAGGTTTTGATTCTGTTTGAGTTAGACATACATTACAAACCATTTTGTTTGTTTGGAAAATTATTTTATGTAAAGAAAAGGTAGAATGAATATAGTTTTTGTTGAACTGCAGGGACATTTAAAGCACAAGAAATAGGTTTTGATCGAATAAAAGAATCTTCATCATTAAGCAAAATCAGAAGAAGAAGTCTACCTTTATCAATGGGTGTTTCAAACATAAGTTCATATTTGGATGAAAAGAAAGAAAAGAAACAAAAGCAAAGCTTCAATAAAACTTCAACTACCAACGGTAGCACTTTATCCCTTCATATTGCAGCATATGAAAATAAAATTAATAACATCAATTCAAGTAAAATTAATTTAGCAGAAAAACCAACAAAATTAAAAGCTTTACAACCTTCCCAAATTGTTAATGCAAGTTTAAATGTATGTTGTGCCGGAAATAGGAAACCATCGGGGCACTTCTTTCTTTTTCGCCCACCTCTTTTTGCAAATTTTGTTTCATTTGAAAACTGGAAAAAAAATTGAAAGGGGGTGAAAAAAAAAGTGTCGCCACTGATACTCCCGATAGGAGAAAAATACTTTTTGTCAGTTTTTCGAGCGTCACTGTTTTTCCGAATTCCAATGCAATGTATCCACTGTATGTAGAATCCATTTATTATTCATCGGCAGCCAAATGAACGCTCTCCATATCAAATTATGGAATTTAAAGCATCTCAAAACTTATTTACACCAAATTCAATTTCTTCTCCTCCACTTTCAATCCTTCCAGTAAGTTAGAAGCCTTTTTTCAATGTCTATCAATTGCCTTACCAAATTTCGCTTTAAGTTTTACCCAACGTTATTTCAACACTTTTGTAAACAACTTAAAGTTAACAAGCCACTAAAAATACAAAAATTGCATTTTTGAGGAAACAAATATTGTAGTATCATTATACTACAATGCGTGTTCCAACCATTTTGATATTTTTTCTTCCTATTTTTCTGTGGCTAAAAATGCGTTTGTGCCAAATTTGCTAAACCATTTAAAAAAAAATTAAATTTTAGAAAGATATTCAAGTAAAAGCTTTTTAGGTCCGTGTAACTCGTCCATCAAAGAAGGAAATCAAAGAATTTATTGATAATAATCGTGGATTACTACAAGGTGGTGGCCCTAAAGGTAAATATAGTTTTAAAATAATATAAAACACCTATAATTAAACTTTAAGAACAACCCACTTCTTTTAAATTTGATGGACAACGTTTTGTTACTTCAAAGAAAGGTAAACGTTTTTTAGAAAGCTTAAGTGCATTTAAGTTAAATGCACTTGTATATTATAGGAAGTACAAATCAAGTCCAGTTTATTTTTGGTAATACTCAACTTACTTCTGTTTATCATGACTTGCCTGTGTGCTCGTTAAATTGGAATAATGGAATTTTAAGCATGGAATTTATGGGAAATAAAGTTCCTGAAGTTGTACAAGTTTTAAAGCTATTTAAAAAGGAAAAAGTAATTGAGGTAGACGAGACTATTTTTTTAATTTTTTTAAACGGTTTCTTTTAGGTTTTAACATCCAAAACTTATAAAGGTCCTGTATCACAGCTTCTTTCTTTAACAACCTTTGATAAAAGTGATAAAACAGATATTCCAACTATTGTTGATATTTACAATTTTTTGACAGATTATAATCTTTCCTCTGGTAAGCCATATCATTTTAGTAAATAATTTTACAAGATTTCGCAACAAATTTTTTGGTTATAAACTGTAACATAAACATTTAAATTAATAAGTTTAAACATGTAAAATTGCTTAAATGTAATTTTTTTGGTCTTTCAGAAGATAAACAAGGAGCAATTGAAGAAATTGTTGTTGATGAAAATGTTGTAGCTGAAGGTACAGCGGGTCAAGAACAGGCCGAAGAGAGTGATACAAGTCCTCCACCAAAGAAAAAAGCAAGATTCAAAGCTGTTTCTGATACCGATCTTAACTTTGCCGCAATCGAACAACTTGAAAAACAAGTTGTTATTCAAAACTCATCTTTGCCTGAGCCACATATTGTTTCATTGCCTTTGGCAAGCTTACAGCATGATTTTACTATTCGTCAATTGTCTCAATCCAACATTGATACCCTTCTTCAACAAATGATAAATGGTAATTGGAATCCCCAAGCAAGCTGGTTTATTGTAACTAAAAGAAAAGGTTTTGAAAAATATTCGATTCTTGACGGCAATCATAGATATGATGCCGCAATCGAATATAATTCTCGTGTTGAACCATCAAAACGAATTGTTGAAGTTCAATGTAAATTTTATCGAGATATTGATTTTGATCAAATTCTTTTAATTCTTGCACCATCTTATGATCCGTTGCCCCAATGCAAACTTACAATTCTGCAAAAGGTAATTTATTCAAAAAGAATAAAGTTGCCATCTGCTACTATCAACCTTTTTTAGTTAAATGTTACTCGAAATGTTGTTCGAGAAAAAAATTTGCCTACAAATTTTGCTTCCAAAAAACTTGTACAAAAATTCACTTGTTTAATGAAGCTTTACTTTAATGATGATTTTCCTGTTATTTGTATTGAACTTCTTTCTTTACCTGAATCATTGTTGGATCAAGTATATACTGTACAATTGGAAAATCTTCAAATCGATCAATTGAATTTGACTTCAAATTTCTGGAAAGCTTTTATTTCAGCTGCTAAGAAAAATCCTACTGAAGCCCTTGAACTTCTTCAAACTCTTGATAAAACAACCCCCCAAAAGGTTGAACAAGTAAGATGTTTGTAAAAAATTTTTATTTAAAAAAGCGGACAGTATCGTTTATAAGTTTAAGTAATTCCATAACAACATACTGTAATTTTTAGTTATTGAAGTCTGTCGAAATTACTGTTTTGGATTACTTGAAATTCTGTGGTCCACATAACTTTGCTACTGAACAAGAAGCCATTGAGTATGTTACAGGATCAAAGAAGATTGGAAGAAAACATACAATTCAACTTTTAAAATCTCTTGAGTAAATTTTAAAAGTGGGTATAAAAGTATAATTGCTGTTTTTAGCCTCCATCACAATAAAGGAAGATCAAAAACAGCATCCACTTGGAAAGAGGTTAAGGATAAAATGGCAGCAAAATTAACATCAGATTCTGCCTGTGTTGAATACATTGAAGCTTTGACTGAAAATTTAGTGATGGAACAAAATTTTATTGTAATTCAATGTCCATGGGTTAGTTAATGTTTTAAGCATTTAACACTTTTAAGTTTCATTTACAGGGATCATTGTTAAATATATTGGATAAAAGCATTAACAATTCTGTTATTGTTTTATTATCAACTCTTGGCGGAGAAGCTCCAGTTTTGCCATCGGCTGCTCCAACAGCTGTATTCACCATTCTTATGGAAGACCCTGTATTAATTGGTAATTTAAAAATTAATTGTTTGCAAAAACCAAAAATTCTTTACAGAAACTCCGACTTCTTCATTACCGCAAACATGCGCTAAAGCATCAATATATCTTCCTGGTGCCCCTGAAAATGATGCAGATAAAATCCTTTTTTTAACAACCCTTGGAAAAGAAAAGAATTGTCCTTTAGCTGCAACTATGGCATTAGCCAACATTCATAATTTTGGTAAACTTTCTGAAAGTTACGATAATTGCTTAATTGGATATTCAAATGAAAAAGGTAAATGCATAACAAACTTTACAAAATTAAACTAAAGTTAATTCATTTTCAGTAGCCCAATTGTTGTTGAATAAATTAAATTATTTCAAAAAAATATCTGTTGTTGGTGATCCAAAACTCAAGGAATCTGTTTCAGCAGTAATAATTGATTCAAAGAAAAAAGATCATCGTGAAGTTCCATCAGTTGATTCCAGTGAAGAATAAATTTATCATGATAAAGAAAGATTTTTTCTCCTTTTTTTGTATGTCATCCTTTCCTTTCATATATGTAATCTCTTTAACCATTCTCATTTTATCGATGAAACACAATGAGTTCTTGTATTATCGTAATCTCTATAAACAATCAAAAATGTTTGTTTTAAAATGTATTTAGTTCTTTTTCTGTACAAATTAATCTCAATTTTTTTGTGAAATATTAATCTGAAATTATATTATTTTATTATATAAATTTAATGAAAATACAAATAAAACAATTTGTTAAAAAAAGAAGTTAAAAAAACAGAGAAACAAAGAAAAAACAGTGCAAAAAAGTGCTCTTTGATAAGAGTCACTTTTGTGGCTTCTGTTTGATTGCGCGTATGGCGGAGTGGTTGAACGTCAGTTTGAAGAACAAATTGTCGTTGGTTCGATTCCTCCGCAGGGAAAATTTTTTGAAAAACTTGGAAAAACTGAGGGAAAAAATCCTTAGGAAAAATTCCCTCAAAAAAATGAGGGAAAAAAACCTTAGGAAATTTTCCCTCAAAAAAATGAGGGAAAAAAACCTTAAGAAAAATTCCCTCAAAATGAAATTTTAAAAAATTGTAAAATTTTGTCAAAATCTCCTCACTTTTAAAAAAATGAGGAAATTTTAAGAAAAAAACAACTTTTTATTTTTTGTGAGGAAGTTTTTTGATTTTTTGCATGATTTTTGCGTTGTTCAGAAATATTTTTATCGTATGCGTCTTATATGCCCAATCTCGAATTAGAAGCAACAAATTTTGGAATGGTTTTTTAGTGGACTTCTTAAAGAGAAGTTTTTGATATTCCGCAAATTGCCAAAGATGTTGTAAATCATCACCTCCAAGATTTTGAGAAATGTTATAAATCTGAAATTTGTGGTTTTAACAATTGAATATCCAACGGATACATTTTAAAAAATTTGCATAAAATCTAATATGGAATGAACGGAAGAGTTTTATATGCAAATTTAGAGCAATTTTTAATTTTGGTGTACAATTTATCAGAAATTTGCATAAATCCTAGCAAATTTTTGATCTTATTTCGTCATTTTTATCCTTATCCAAAACACTACCCAGGTTGGGACTTAAATCAGCGATACCGTAAGACATGTCAAGCGCCCTAAACCACTAGACCAACCAAACAAAAATTACAAAAAAATGTTAATTAAAAATTCAGTTACCTGAATCGAAGAAAGCATTGTTGAAAGAATAAAAGTTATTGCATCATCTTTGATCTTTGACTTTATATGAAAAGCTCCTTCTGTATCCATCAGAAAAACGGCAACATCTTCATCTTTGGCATTTTTAAGCAAAAATGGTTTTGACCAAATTTGTATTCCTTCAGTTACAACTGCAGTTGTATTTTGAGAGCTATTTCGCCAATTGAATCCTTTCAGTTTATCTTCACTTTCAAGCCAATTGGTAGTTTTTTCGGCGCCTTCAAGCCATGTAAGATATCGTAAGAAAAAATTAAGAAGATAACTTTTTCCTGTCTTGGCGGCACCAGTAATGCTTATAATGCAGACCTAAAACAGATTACATTGAAAAAGTTTTTAAGAAAAATTCATCCATATGCAAATTTTACACTTGCAACAACACCAAGTGATAATATGCAAATTTGCATAACTTTTGTGTTTATATCCTTCAAGAAAACTTCTGAGATAAGATCCGTTTCAAACTTGAATAAAACCAAACATGAATGCCGTAAAAGTACAGTTTATGCAAATTTTGTTTCATATTTTGACGGTAATTTTCTAAACAACAAAATTTTCTCTGATAAATTACCTTTTTATCAGAATATTTGAGATTTAATAATATTTGTCCAAGTGCAACTTCATCAATCACATATTTGTCAAAATTTTCAGGGTCTCGACGGAAAATTTGAATGCCACATGGAACGAAAGGAGATAGGGCTTCATTATCACGTACATTATCAATGGCATTTTCAGATGTATTCATTGCTGAAAATTAAACATTTAGGTTTTAGCAAAATCAAAAAGTGTAATATAAAACACTGCTAAAATGGTATCGTAAAAGTATAAAAACAAGTTAGGGGGAAATAGTGGCCATTATGAGTTGGAATAATCACATGAAAAATTGTATTTGGTTAAAAAATGAACAAATCAATTAATGTATGCCACTCTACTAAATTTAGTCTCTATTGTTTTTGATGACCTCATTTAATTAAAATTAATCGGGGGCATACTTTCAAAAAATCGGCCTGAAGCGGGTATTGAAGTTGGGTAAATGAAACTTCCCATACTTATTAATGATATATAGGACTATCCAAAAATGTATTTAGTGTCACCCTGCACCGCCGGTGCACCGATATACAGGTCCTGCAAAAACACCGAAATTAGCCAAAATACAGTATTTCGAGCTCATTTCAATTGCTGTTTTAGGTATTGTAATGGGTTCCAATGTCCCAAATATGATAAATATAGATGTTAAAACTATAATTTAATCATTTGAACATTAAAAAAATGCAAAATAAAAATTTTTTCTAAGCAAAAAAAGTTTGTGTCAAAACTTTTGAACACCAAATTTTTTTTTAAAATTCGAAACTTTTCGTGTAAAGACCCTCAGGGTATAAAGTTGTGTTTTTTTGATAGCCCCTAGATAGGCCTTCAAAATATAGATTGGGTTCATAGATGTCACCTTACTAGAAAAATAGTTCTGGTGAAAAAACATTTTGTGTCAAAACTTTTGAACGCTACTGTATGTAATGATTTATCATTTCCACATGAAAATTTATCAACTGTTCTAAAAATGCATGAAACTGTTGGAAGTAGGTAATTTTTTTTATCAAAAAGGGATTGTCCAAACAAAATGAAAAAAGGAGTTTAAAAAAATCAGCCAACGTAATACCATAGTGTTTGTTCCTTTTTCTTGGTCAAAAAAATTTACACAAATTTTTTCTTTTTGTTTAGGGTTGTGAAATATTTTTTTTTGTTTTTTTGCGTCTCCTTCGTTTTACCAACTCACCTAATTAGTTCTTTTTGGTTCAAAAAAGCATAAAAAAAGAATTGAAATGTTTCAGCAAAACGAATAAAATTCATTCCCTATTTTATAATAAAAAAATATCAACTTTATTTATTTTAAATATATTTATATTTAACTTTCATGTCTTGTATATGATTTTAAAAATGTATAACAGACAAAAACAGAATCACATCACTAATTTTATCAAATGAAACCAGATGAACATTACATTAATAAAAGATTATTAAAAGGTTCAAGATTCGTTAATGCATGTGAAGAAAGAAGTTAAAAATAATTTTAAAAAATTGTACCACCAAATTGTAAAATAACTATTGTAATTGCAACCTTTTAATTTCATTCTCATCATTTACATTACAATAACAAAATCTCAGTATTGATTTTTCCCCACAGCAAGTTCGAGACGGAGTAGCATTTTTCAAATTTCTGCTACCCATTCGGTATTTTTAATATTTTAAGACATTAAGTTAATTGCTACAGTTAGTAAACATGTTAAACTAAAATATGAAAGAGGGATTTTGCGATATTTTAAGTTTTAGTGATTTGCCAGCCCAGTGAAGCCCAAAAGCTAAACCTTTTCTAAAAAACAGCTTCATAGGGCTGGCAAATCGCTCCGACTTAAAATATCGCAAAATCCCTCTTTCATATTTAAGATAAGCATGTATACTAACTGTAGAAATTAACAGAATGTAGCATGTATACTAACTGTAGAAATTAACAGAATGTCTTAAAATATTAAGAAGACCGAAAGGGTAGCAAAAATTTGTTGCGCTCTCACGTTTTTGCGAACGTGCTGTGTCCCGAAAAATGTGCAACAAAATTTTATTAAACTTTTTTGTGTTTTTGTTTTATCAGCCTGTCTGACTTTTTCCTGCAGTTCTTACATTTCTTTCATTTTTCGAAATCATCATTCTTCCTAAACAAACATTAAAAATGGAAACAAAATTTTCATCAAAACCAACAAGATTCATTAATGCATGCGAAGAAAGAAGTTAAAAATATTTTTTAAAGATTGAACCACCAAATCGTGAAATAACTATTGTAATTACAACATTTTAATCATACACATCATTTTCATAACAATGACAAAGTTTCAGTTTTGATTTTTCCTGAAAAATTTGCAACAAAATTTTATTGCACAACTTTTTTTGTTTTTGTTTTATCGGCCTGTCTGACTTTTTCGTGAAATTTTTGCGTTTCTTACATTTTTCAAAATCACCATTCTTCCCAAATGAATGTTTAAAAGAAACAAAATGTTTCATCAAAACGAATAAAATTCATTTATTATTTTATAATAAAGAAGCATTAACAAATTTTTTTTAATATTCTAAATTTAAACTTTGATGTTAAAAGTAAACGGAAAAAATGTAAAACAGGTACAAATAGAAACATATTTTTTGCAAAACACAAAACCTAAAACACCTACAACATGAAAATATTCGTTAATAATGAACAAAGACTGTAAATGATAAATTTTTATTAACTCATTCAAAACTAAAAATTAGAAGAACGAAATTGTTAATCGTACAAAAAACTTGCACATATACAAAGCTGATTTAATTTGGGCTGGAGTCAATAAAAGCAGTGAAATCAAAATCTCTGATGCCAATAAAAGTAGGGAAATCAAATAAGAAATTCAACAAATTTTCTAAATTTCAAAAACAGGTATTTTTAACAAAGCAATTTAGAAAATTTGTTGAATTTCTTATTTGATTTCCCTACTTTTATTGGCATCAGAGATTTTGATTTCACTGCTTTTATTGACTCCAGCCCAAATTAAATAAGCTTTGTATATGTGCAAGTTTTTTGTACGATTTCCCGACTTTTATTGATATCTTTGATATATAGTTAATAATAATGCTCAGTATTAATACCCCTTTTTTAATGATTCATTTTGGTCGCTCTTTAAATTTTTAAAAAGCGCCACGAATTCTCTTGTGAAAACAGTGACTAAGTTGGTATAAATCACAGCTTTGTTATATAAAACTGAGATAAAGTCTGAGATAAAATCTTAGGTCTAAGATAAGCTCATAAAGTCGCGTAATGGAAAGAAAATAGAGGCTGAGGGTTGAAAAGCTTGTCTAAGGTGTGACATACAGCGTATATTTATATATTACGTAAAATAGGACATCAAATACTAAGCGATCAATAATTTACATAGTTATAATTAATAGCTAACGAAATTAGAAAGTATTACATTTTTACTTGCAAAGAAAACATTAGGGGTAAAATTACTGTTTACAACCGCGGGCAAAAAGAACCAAAAAATTTTTTTTAAACATTAAAAAATATATCATCACCTTTCTTTGCATAAAATAACTTTTTGCTGGATTTATGTTCAGTATTCAAAAATGTATAATAAGTGCTGTGGGCCACAAATGCAACCCGGACTATTTTACTGCGGGCTTTTATATCTGTATTTATTTTAAAATAATTAACGGAAACAAAAACATCATGTAAAAATTAGCAGGTGAAATTTTAATTTTTTGCGGGCCGGATATTACCTGACCCGGTCCATAAAATGTGAACCCAATGTTTTACACATTGTCAAATTTGCAAAAAAAGAAAAAAATTTCGCTTTTAAAAATTTCAAAAAATTTTTGAGGGACTAAAAATTTTTGTGGCCCGGACATTTTATGGCCCGGGCCAAAAAATTCGATTAAAAAATAATTTTTATTATTAATTTAAAAGATAAACAAAAAAAGTTTTTTAAATCTCGGCGACAAATAAAAGAAATCAAAAACATTTCTTTTCGCGCCAAAAAAACTCCCACCACGAAAAAAAAATGAATTTGTTGTGACATACGAACAAGCGAAGAGACATCAGCAAGATTTCTTGTGACAAAACTTTCTAAACGACGTTGTACTGGTTCGATTTTTTTAATTTTTTTTTTAATTTTCGACATTAATAGACGCCCGGAAAGGTAGTCCAAACTTAAAAAAAGTAAAAAAGTAAAGGAGAAGCCGCAAAGTAGGGGTTTTACGTTTTGGGGTCTGTGGCAGGTGGGGAACTGAACCCAAATTGCCCCAGACTCCCCTTCGGGTCGTCCTGGGGCCAATTTTTAATATTTTGTTGTCCTACGGTCAATCTTGTAAATGATGAAATTGTCATCTCTCATCTTTGTGCTGTTTAATAAAGAGCTATTTTCGACAAAGAAAAAACATAAATATCCGACACTTTTAGTTTTTCTAAACTGCAAAAGCAATAGTTTTTTAGTGTAAAACTCTGCAAGGGAATAAATATTTTTTACATATTTTTTTAGCTTTCGTTCTGTTTTTTTTTCAATATTTAATTTCTAAATTGTTGCTTATTTCCATATAAATTGTAATACTTTTTTAATGGAGAACTTTTTCTAAAAAGTAAAACACTTATTATGATTCTTTGTACATTAATGAAAATTTGAAAGTTTATACATGTAAAAAGAACGTCAAAATGAAATACAAAGTGATACATGTATTTTAAATGCGTTGATTAAAATCCATAAAAAAAGGAGTTGAATTGAAAGGACTTGCTTTTCACCAACTTTAAGAAGAAATTTTGGCACTTTTATAGAATCCCCCCCCCCTTTGAAATTTTCCAAAACGATTTTTTTCTTCCAAAAAATCTAGAATGCAAATTTTGATGCTTTCAACTCCAATCATTTTATGTTAATTTTACTAGATTTTATGCACTCGCGCCTTTTATTATAGTGGATAAAAGGCGCGAGTGCATAATTTTCCGGCTTTTCTTCGATTTTCAATTGCTTGTTGAATGGTTGCTAGATCGCTCTCCTCTTCTCAAAATTTTTCAAAGTCTTTTTTTCTAGTCTTCCACAGTTTTTCGATAAACTGTTGAAGACTAGAAAAAAAGACTTTGAAAATTTTTGAGAAAGGGGGGGGATTCGATAAAAGTACCGAAATTTTGTTGAACATCCGCAAGAAAAAAGTGATGATGGAAATACATGTGGAATTTAAATGTTTTCTTTACAATAAAGGATCTGGAAGCACATTTTCTTCAATATCTTTCACATGTATCGTTAAACTCCGATGCTCAATTTTATTTATTAATGGTTCGTCTTGCTGTGGCGGAATTTCGCTAAAAAATATTACAATTATGATTTTTATTTATATATCTGTTCTACAGGTTTACAATATTTTTTTTAACTGAAAAATTAAATCTAAAATATTCAAAATTAATACAAAACTGATATTTTCTTTAAAAAGTGAAAAATCTTCATTTCATTTTGCTTACAAACATTTTCATCTCTTTTATGTTCGCTTGGAAATGGTGTTTTCCCAATGTGAAAGAAAGAAAAGTAGGCAATGCACAAAAAGTATGACAGACATAAAACATTTGAAACACACTTATTTCACGACCAATATTTAACACTAAAAAACAGGATTATCCAGATCCGACGTCTTTGAGGAGAGAGAAAGTAAGCTCTATTTTGATGCTCATATTCAAAGCGGCAAAGATCAAAAGAATAAATCTGTTGAAAGCGTGGATGTGTTTCAGTAATTTAATTTTTTCGTAGACATTTGGAATCTTTAAGCACATTTTTGCTTCGAAAAAAGAAAAGAAATTTTTTTGTGTGTCACATATTTGATTTCCATTTTTACAATTGCGAAATCATCAATCGAAAACATACCTGATTTGGGGGGACAGATTTTTTGATCTCGGCCGCCGGTCACCCTTTTCTAGCCGGCGATCTTTTGCGAGCTCGAACTCCCAAAAATTTTTCGGCGGCGCTTCGCGCCGCCGAATTTCTTAAGGGTCCCCCCTTATCTATATTTTTCCCAAAATTTTTTGTCCATTTTCCATTACAAACTTTTTTCTAAATTTTTTTCTTGAGTTTTTAAAGGATCTCTCCCCCCTTTACGCCTGTTTTTCCTTTTTTTCCCAAATTTAAAGGGGTAATTATTGGTGTCGATTTTCAAAAAAAAATTTGCAAATAATATAAAATGTTTTATTCAAAAAAGTTGATGAAAGTTTTTTTTCTACTCATCAAATTGATGTGTGTATTCAAAGTATTATATTTTAAATTTTTTACATATGTTTCTAAAAGCTTATTTATGTTGTTTTAATTTTCCTTATGGCTTTAATGTTTAGTTTTTTTATAACATTATCATTTGGTTTTAACGTTTATTTTATTTGTTTTATGTTGCTTAAGTAAAAATCTTTACAATTTAATTGAATTTCATGAAAATTGGAAAACGTAAAAGTAAGCTGAATACAATACATGTAGATAGAATGAAGTAATTTAATATTATTTTCCAAAACGTGTCACTTTATAGGTCCATGCCGTTGTTGTTGGAGCTTGATCATATGGAAATAAATCAATGCGATAATTGTTGGCACGGGCATCGAAGTAGAATTCAAACATGCTGTAATTTTGCAACAGAATTTATTTGGATACTTACTCCAAAAAGTGTAATTGTGGATGTGGAGCAACAAAAGTTGAATTTTCCTGCAAATGCAAATGAAATGCATTAAAAACTGGCTCGACGGATGAAAATTAATTCCCCAAACATTGGAGTTCAAATCAAAAATTTGCATGAAAATGTTGCCGTTGATGTTGGCTATGAAAAGTTAAAGCAGTGGACTGAACTTCAGGCTGAAGTAGTTTTTTTACAAATTGTTCCAAAAACAAATCAGCAATGAACTCATTGAAATCAGTGCTGAATTATTAAAATATATATCCAGCTCTTTGACAGTGCCTGTGGGATAAACTGATGCTGAACGTGGCTTTAGCATCCCCTTTCATTCGTTGGACAAACGCCGGACCAGTATGAAAGTTGATACAATTTCTGCAATCCTTACTAAATGGACCGTCATTGAAGAAATTTGATTGTCAAAAATATTTAACTGATTGGAAAGCTGGTGGAGGCTTGGAAAGTGACGCACGAAATCCAATGGGGCCAGAAATTGATAAAGACGATGAACTAACTGATGACCCAATTCAGAAAAAACTTGCCCATGATGCCTTCATGAAAGAGATATGGGAGAAACGGGATACTATTTTGGAAGAAAAACCTTTACAAATTTTAATTATGTAAATGTTGTGTTTTAATTTTCAATTGTAACAATTTTGTTTTTCATCTTCTTACATTTTTTAAACCTTATCCTACTATGTTATACTTCTTCAATAAAAAAAATAAAAATATCGATTCGAAAAACAAAGTCTGCATTTCTTTTACATAAAAGGGATCCCTTAAGGGATAGACAAACATTTTTTCTCTGTTTTTCAAAAGCATCGAAAAAAATTGAAAAAGAATTATTTTCGATTTCGATATATTTTTAAATTTGAACTTCAAATATTTCATCTTTTAATTTATAAGGTTTAATGGAAGCAACAAAAAAGAATTTCAATTTTTAAAACTTTAAAATTTAAAAAAATCTTTTTGATATTCGCATCAATATTTTTTAAAAAGCAAAATGTTTTAATTATGCATTTAAAAAAATGAATTAAAGAAATGTTTCACCAAAATATTCCAATATAACTGTAGTAATTGCAACACTTAAATGATATAAATAATTAAAATTTTATAAATAGAAGAAATAGAATAACCTATAAGAGTTTTAGCTTTTAAACTTAAAAACCAAAATAACGGCAACTTTTACGTGTTCCTGTAGAATTCTTTAAAAAATCACAAAAACATGTGTCCAAATTAATCCTTTGAAAGGAGATAAAGAAATTATGCTATTAAAATGTTCAACACAATTATCATAATTGCAACAAGGTTTAATATTCTGAAATCTTAAATTTAATCCTTGCATTTTTTATTTATCGATCATTGTTTATTTCATTTTGTGTGTTTTAAATATTGTTTGAACGTTCAAAAAATTAAATTTAAATTAAAAAATGTCATATTTTTTTTCTTACAACTGTTTTTGCTTTGAAAAAAGAAACAACATTTCTGTTGTGTGTCATTTTGCTTTTTTCACAATTGCGAAATCATTGGCAAACGAAAAATGCCTTGCTTCTTCAAAATAAAGAAAGAACAAACATTTTCTATCCATTTTAGTTTAGAAAACAAACCGAAAAAACTCAGTTTTTTAATATTTAATTTCAATTTTGAATCTTTATTCGTGAATAGATTAAAAAGAAAATCATAAGAATTTATTAAGTTGACATAAAATTTCTAAAGAAAATATTTTTAATTCAACGACCATTTAATAAAATCTTAAATCTCTGTGATATTCATGTGAATTTGAGTTAGAGAAATTGTTCCACCAAAATAACCTAAAATTTTTTGTTATCATAATTGCAACATTAAAATGTCAAATATATCTTTCTTCATAACAATTGCAAAATCTTTACGTTTATGTTTCTTGTTAATGGGCAACAAAATTTTATTTAAAAATTTTTTTCACTTTTCAGTTCTGGCACATCAAATTCTTTCGCTGAAAAAAAAACAGAAAAATGTGAAACAATGGTCGGAAAAACGTTTGTGAACGCCATGTGGAAAAAACGCTAACGAAAAAAAAACCATAAGCTTTTTCTATAGTTATATTTTAAAGGAAAACAAATCTTACATTTTTATGCATTCTTTTCGATGTGCTGGGACGTGAAATATGTCTTTATTCTTTTCGTCTTCATTTTTATTGAAACGAAAATGCCTTTTTTTCTGTCATAATAGGCATGTGAAAAAAATTATTACAAAAAAAATCGTCGTTTAACAAAAATATAAAAACGATGACCAAAGCATTTGTTTCTGTTTTTAAAGCTTAAAATAAAGACGGTAAAAAATCATTGACGAATATTTGATGCTTTGGAATTTAAGTTTTGAATATTTCATCTTTTTATTTGTAGAATATAATAAAAATAATTTAAATAATACTTAAATTAAAATTTCAAAACTTTAAAGCAAAATTCATGCTATTATGGGGAGAACCATTAAAGATCTTAAAAGCTCCTTGTTTTTTACATGCATGTGAATTGAAGTTATAGAAATTGCATTATCAAATCATTGCAAAAAGAACTATTTTAATCGCAACAAGTAAATACCATACATATTTTTCCTAGAACGATGCATTAATTGCTAAACCCTTGCTTTAGCTTTTATTGCTAATCTTCAAAAAATTTAAAAAAACAACTATATCCGTGTTTACTTCCATCTTCATCAAATAAATAAACATTGCAGTGCTTCAAAGAAGGAAGTATTTATAAACACTTTTTCGTTTTTAAAAATTTGAACTGGAAAAATTTATTTGCAGTTTTTCAATATTTTTGAATTTAAATTTTGAATGTTTTATTCTTTTCATTTATAAATTAGAAAGGACATAAAATGAATTAAGTTGGCCTAAAAATTTTAATAATATGACCCAACAACGGCTAAGAAAAAAGATCATTAAAAATTCCTAGGGCTGTTTAGATAATGCATGTGAAAGAAGTTTTAAAAATTATAATACAACAAAAATTATCCAATAAAAACTATAAACATTTCAACACTTTTATATCAGACATGTTTTTTTTTCAATATCATGGCAAAACACTGATGTACTTTTTTTTCAAATATCCAACAAAAATTTGTTACTTAAAACGTATTCCACCAATTTATTCTAAAATTTTGACAAAAATGGCACCGCCAAAAAATCGTATATTTTTTTATTTTACCTATGTTTTAGAACATGCTTAAGAAGCAGGAAAAAAATACTTTTAGGTCGAAATTCGGCAAAATGCCGTTTTTAGAGCATCGAGAATGCCAAAGTCGACATATGTTGTTTCCTACGGTACATATTCATCTTTTATCCGTTTTAGGTATAATTGCACCTATATAGGTTTTCGACCATGGGGAATCCGAATCTCGACTTCGCGTTTCAAAATTTTCGCGTTAAGACCCATTTTTCGCATGTTGCTTGCATATTTGCCCTGAAAAGTGGGTCAAGGAATTTTTTATCAGACTAGTTCTACTCACCATTGGATTCCCCGTGGTTTTTTACCCCTGGGGGCAAATTATCATAAAAAACTCGGGGTGTCCCGATTCGTCAGAACAAGATGAATAACGTCGACCCCTGATTTAGAGAATTTCGATCATTTATGAAAAATCGAATTTTTATCCGTTTATGCTAATTTCCCACCTGTATAGGTTTTCGACCATGGGGAATTCAATGGTAAACTTTATATTGCCCTAAAATCACGTTTTACATGCTAAATCCCCTCAGGGCATGATATAATATATCCGCTTAAATAAAAAATTCCCCCTGACATTTTCTTTGTGTTTCAGGTGTTAAAAAGTGTTGATTATTGTTCATAAACAATGTTTTTATCAAAATCAAACTATTTTTTAATCATTCGAAAGCTGGAACAATTTTTTCAGATGACTTGAAATAACCCTTGATGTCTGGGTATATGTGCAAATCTTTGAATTACTTCAACGTGCTTGTACAATCCAGTTTTGCAAAAAGTTAATTTCAGATACACATTTATAACATTTTTGGGTCTTTTTAATGCAATATTTATGTATTTTAATGCAAAATAATAGTAAATTTCTGAACCATTTGATGTTAGGGCATTTTACATACTGTAGATGAAAAGAAATCAATTATTAGATAGTGTGATACGTTGAGAATAGTAAAAACAAGATAAGTAAACAATTTTTGGTAATTTTCAATGTTTCTAATTCATTATTTACATAGTTAGAACGATTTCATATTTCATACATATACCCCAACATCAAGGGTTATTTTACGTCTTATGAAAAAATTATCCCAGCATCCAAATAATTAAAGTAAAGTTTGATTTTGATAAAAACATTATTTATGAACAATAATCAACACTTTTTAACATCTGAAACACAAAGCAAATGTCAGGTGGAATTTTTTGTTTATGTGGATGTATTATATCATGCCCTGAGGGGATTTCGCATGTAAAAAGGGGTTTTGGTTAAATACAAAGTTCACCATTGAATTCCCCATGGTCGAAAACCTATACAGGTGGGAAATTAGCATAAATGGATAAAAATTCGATTTTTCATTACTGATCGAAATTTCTGAAATCAGGGGTCGACGTTGTTCATCTTATTCTGACGAATCGGGACACCCCTAGTTTTTTTACGTTTTTACACCCCCAGGGGTAAAAAACTACGGGGAATCCAATGGTGAGTAGAACTAGTCTGATAAAAAATTCCTTGACCCACTTTTCATGCAAATTATGAGGTCAACATGCGAAAAATAGGTCTTAACGCGAAAATTTTAAAACGCGGACTCGAGATTCGGATTCCCCGACCTCGAAAACCTATATAGGTGCAATTATACCTAAAACGGATAAAAGATGAATATGTACCGTAGGAAACAACATATGTCGACTTTGGCATTCTCGATGCTCTAAAAACGGCATTGTGCCGAATTTCGACCTAAAAGTATTTTTTTCCAGCTTCTTAAGCATGGTCGAAAACATGGGTAAAATAAAAAAATATACGATTTTTTGGCGGTGCAGGTCGTTTAAAAAATTTTGGTGGAATGCGTTTTAAAGGGACTGTCGCAGTGCTGCCTGATTTAGCCAAAAGTGGTTTTAACACGAAAAAAAGGAATGATAAAGAATGCGTTGTTTGTTTTCTTCGTCCGTCAAAAAAAGAAAAAAAAAACTGACTGCGACAGTCCCTTTAACATGGATCAGTCAAACAATTTGTTTTCTTAATTGTCTTACTTTTTTTGCAATTTCTGCGTCTCCTTTTTTATTTCCAAATCATCAATCCCAAACAAACATAAAAACACAAAAATGAATGTAAAACCAGTGAAAATCTTTTGCGATTTTGTAAAAAATTATTAGCCCAAATTTATTTTGAATATTTAAGATTTTAACATTTATGTTTAAAAAAAATTGTAAAAAATATAAAGCAGGTATAAACGGAATCATACTTTTTTAGCAAAACACCATCAGCAAAACAAACATTTATTAAAAAATTAAAAGCCTCGGGGTATGATGATTCATGTGAAAGGTGCTGTTGAATTGAATCATCAAAATATGCTAAAATAAATATATCACTTGCAACACTTAAATCAGTTGTTAATTTTTTTAAACAATTGCTAAACCCTTGTTTTTTTGTGCAAATTTCCAATAAAATTTTATAAAACAACTTTCCTTTTTTTCGCAATGGGTTGTGAAATACTTTTTTTTTGTTTTTTCTTAGTCTTTCTGTGTAATTCTTGCGTCTTTTTTTATATTTCGAAATCAACATTCCCAATTTGCAAATATTTGTAAGCAAAATGAAAAGAAAATTATTAACGCTGTTATAACAAAATATCTACTTAATTTATTTTGAATATTCAAAATTTAGGATTTATCTCTTAAAAAAATCGTAAAAAATGTTAAACAGGTACAAAAATATTCATCTTCTTAATTTTGCCATACATCAATAGTTATGGTGCTGCCCATTAATAAAGAAATTAAAAACGTTTTATTTTTAAATGCATCTGAAAGAAATTATTTCAAATGGCAAAAATAATACAGAAAACAAAAATGTCAATTGTATTTTTAAAATTTTATGTTTCCTCATCCGCCCATAAAATGAACAATCGTTTTGAATTGCATAATTAAAGAAGATAAGCATAGAAAAAATTGTACTTGATATTGTAGCAGCAGATAAATAATTCTTGGTTTGACAATGCATGTAAAAGGTGCTGGAAAAACTGTACCATCAAAATATTCCAAAACATATATTGAAATTGCATTGCACTTAAATCTCGCACTTATATGTTTTCGTAACCAGTGCTGTGCTCGTTTTTCCTCCAAATGTCGAACAAAATTATTTTGTTTTTCAAAATAGGTTGTGAAATGTTGTTCAAATTTTTGTTCCTACGTCTTTTTTCATATCTCAAAATCATCACTCTTCACCATAGCAAATTTTGAAAGCAAAATGAAAAGATTATTTTTTACGATTTCATAAAAAAATATCAACTCAAATTTACTTTAAATACTTTATATTTATATTTTATGTTTTTATACAGTTTGAAAAACAATATAACACGTACAAAAAAATTCATTTTCTTTATTTTGGTATCTTCACCGGAATTGTCCATTAATAAAAAAAATAAAATATTTAGGGCTTGATGCCAGCCACAAAAACAATTAAATAAGCATAAAAAGAAATATGATATATAATTTAGCAAAACAAGATAGCACATGAACAAATCAAGGTTTGATGATGCATGTGTGAAAGGTGTTGCAGAAATCGTAGCATCAAAATAACACAAAAACTATTATAATTGCATTGGACTTAAATCTCACATATTTGTTTACTTAATTAATGCTGTGTTCATTTTTCTTTCAAATATCCAACAAAACATTTTGTTTTTTGACGTTCAAATTTTTTAGGATGTTTTTTCTGCGTCTTTTTTCATATTTAAAAACAATCACTCTTCAGCCTAGCAAATTTTTGAAAGGAAAATGAAGAGAATATTTTTTACGATTTCATAAAAAATATCAACTCAAATTTACTTTGAATATTTTATATTTAAATTTTATGTTTCAAAACAGAATCTAAATACGTTAAACAAGAACAAAAAGAATAAAATTTGTAATTTTAGCAAAACTACCATCAAAAGAAACATGAACTCATTAAAAATGATTGTTTGTTCAAATTTATTTTGTTGGTTTTTTCTATGTCTTTTTTTATTACAAAATCTTAAAAAAAATTCAAAAAGAGTTATTTGCACTTTTGTTAAATTTTTAAATTTTGAATATTTTATCCTTTAAATTATTCAATTTATTTTCATTTAAAATAAAATATAAATCTGTAAACTTTTAAATAAAAAACGAAAATAACGTCAATATTAAAGTGGTCCCAAAGAATACATTAAAAAATCATAAAAATATGTGTCCAAATTAATCATTTGAAAGGAGTTTTAGAATATATGCTACTTAAATATCTAACATAATTGTCATAATTTCAAAATTACAACAACGTTTAAGATTTTTTAAGATTTTAAAATGCTAATGCTTTTGTCGAATTCGTAAAGACAAACGCTGAATTAAGTTGATATAAATTTTTTCACAATATGAACCAATATCAATTTGAAGAAACTACATCAAAAAAAATCAAAATATTATACTTTCGGGAGTGATGAAAAAAAATCGATATTTGTATGATGTCATATTTGGATGATCCATTTTTGTTATTGTTCATAAAATATGCCTTTATTTTTTGTCTTACTTTTTTTGTGCAAAATCTTCATCTCTTTCAAATTTCTAAATCGTCATCCCCAAACGAGCATAAAAAAGAAAATCCTTGCTAACAAAACAAAAATGGCAATTTTTTAAGATTTTGTAATAAAAATATCAACTAAAATTTATTGTGAATATTTTAAATTCAACTTTGATGTTAAAGACAGATTGTTGAAATGAAAAACAACAACAAACAGAAACACATTTTTTAACAAAAAACAAAAAAAATTTTTTAATAAATCCATTAAATAATAATGAATAAAATAATTTTACACATTTGTTTGTGGTTTTTTTTATCTTGCGACAAACTAAAATTGCAATGCTATTTTAAAAAATGAAAATAAAATAGAAAGAAAATAATCTAGGATTTTGCAGTTTTTTTGAAGTTTATGTTTGAATATGTTATTCGTTAATTTCTAAATAGATCAGTATGAAGCTTCGAAAAAAACTCAATGTTGATACTTAAAAGTTGAAAGAAACAACTTTGTTGAAGAATTCATTAAAAATACTATAAAATTTTTGTTTTTTAAACATAGATTTTTTAGGTTAAAATTAAGTTCGAAAGATCTATCAGAAATGCACCATTTAAAATCTCATATACTTTTTTCAAACAAATGGCTTAAGCCTTGTGTTCTTTATTCCCTTGCAGATTTGCAACTAAATTTACACAACTTTTTTTAAATTTTATATATGTATTTCAAATACATATTTTTTCGACTGGCTTTCTTATTTTGCAGTGCCTTTTTTCATTTGTATTTCGAAATTGTCATTCCAAAACAAACATAAAAAAGAAGATGCAAACTTTTCAACAAACCATTGAAAATTATTAAATATTTTTACACCAATTCAAATTCATTTTGAATATTTTAGATTTAATTTTCATATTTTAAAAAATTCAATAATGTGAAACTTTAACAAAGAAAAAAATATTTGTAAGTTTAGCAAGTTAGAAAAAGCAGATGAAGAAGCCAATAATAAGAACGTTTGTGACCTATCGATTCTTGTTCAGCATGTCCACTTGCATGACATTTATCATGAAAAAAAAATTTCATATGCAAATTTCAATTTACCGCCATTATGAATTTTTAAAAGCCTTTAAAACAGGTTTTTTTGTCACATTTTTAGATGCGTGTACGATTTTGAACAACTTAAAGTTTTGTGACCTATTGATTCTTGTTCAGCATGTCCACTTGCATGACATTTATCAAGAAAAAAATATTTCATATGCAAATTTCAATTTACCGCCATAATGAATTTTTTAAAGTACTCATAACAAGGTTTTTTTGTCACATTTTTAGATGCGTGTACGATTTTGAACAACTTAAAGTTTTGTGACCTACTGATTCTTGTTCAGCATGTCCACTTGCATGACATTTCTCAAGAAAAAAATATTTCATATGCAAATTTCAATTTACCGCCATAATGAATTTTTTAAAGTACTCATAACAAGGTTTTTTTGTCACATTTTTAGATGCGTGTACGATTTTGAACAACTTAAAGTTTTGTGACCTATTGATTCTTGTTCAGCATGTCCACTTGCACGACATTTATCAAGAAAAAAATATTTCATATGCAAATTTCAATTTACCGCCATTATGAATTTTTAAAAGCCTTTAAAACAGGTTTTTTTGTCACATTGTTAGATGCGTGTACGATTTTGAACAACTTAAAGTTTTGTGACCTATTGATTCTTGTTCAGCATGTCCACTTGCATGACATTTATCAAGAAAAAAATATTTCATATGCAAATTTCAATTTACCGCCATAATGAATTTTTTAAAGTACTCATAACAAGGTTTTTTTGTCACATTTTTAGATGCGTGTACGATTTTGAACAACTTAAAGTTTTGTGACCTACTCATTCTTGTTCAGCATGTCCACTTGCATGACATTTATCAAGAAAAAAATATTTCATATGCAAATTTCAATTTACCGCCATAATGAATTTTTTTCAAGTACTCATAACAAGGTTTTTTTGTCACATTTTTAGATGCGTGTACGATTTTGAACAACTTAAAGTTTTGTGACCTATTGATTCTTGTTCAGCATGTCCACTTGCATGACATTTATCAAGAAAAAAATATTTCATATGCAAATTTCAATTTACCGCCATAATGAATTTTTTTCAAGTACTCATAACAAGGTTTTTTTGTCACATTTTTAGATGCGTGTACGATTTTGAACAACTTAAAGTTTTGTGACCTATTGATTCTTGTTCAGCATGTCCACTTGCATGACATTTATCAAGAAAAAAATATTTCATATGCAAATTTCAATTTACCGGCATAATGAATTTTTTAAAGTACTCATAACAAGGTTTTTTTGTCACATTTTTAGATGCGTGTACGATTTTGAACAAGTTAAAGTTTTGTGACCTATTGATTCTTGTTCAGCATGTCCACTTGCATGACATTTATCAAGAAAAAAATATTTCATATGCAAATTTCAATTTACCGCCATAATGAATTTTTTTAAAGTACTCATAACAAGGTTTTTTTGTCACATTTTTAGATGCGTGTACGATTTTGAACAAGTTAAAGTTTTGTGATCTATTGATTCTTGTTCAGCATGTCCACTTGCATGACATTTATCAAGAAAAAAATATTTCATATGCAAATTTCAATTTACCGGCATAATGAATTTTTTAAAGTACTCATAACAAGGTTTTTTTGTCACATTTTTAGATGCGTGTACGATTTTGAACAAGTTAAAGTTTTGTGACCTATTGATTCTTGTTCAGCATGTCCACTTGCACGACATTTATCAAGAAAAAAATATTTCATATGCAAATTTCAATTTACCGCCATTATGAATTTTTAAAAGCCTTTAAAACAGGTTTTTTTGTCACATTGTTAGATGCGTGTACGATTTTGAACAACTTAAAGTTTTGTGACCTATTGATTCTTGTTCAGCATGTCCACTTGCATGACATTTATCAAGAAAAAAATATTTCATATGCAAATTTCAATTTACCGCCATAATGAATTTTTTAAAGTACTCATAACAAGGTTTTTTTGTCACATTTTTAGATGCGTGTACGATTTTGAACAAGTTAAAGTTTTGTGACCTATTGATTCTTGTTCAGCATGTCCACTTGCATGACATTTATCAAGAAAAAAATATTTCATATGCAAATTTCAATTTACCGCCATAATGAATTTTTTAAAGTACTCATAACAAGGTTTTTTTGTCACATTTTTAGATGCGTGTACGATTTTGAACAACTTAAAGTTTTGTGACCTATTGATTCTTGTTCAGCATGTCCACTTGCATGACATTTGTCAAGAAAAAAATATTTCATATGCAAATTTCAATTTACCGGCATAATGAATTTTTTAAAGTACTCATAACAAGGTTTTTTTGTCACATTTTTAGATGCGTGTACGATTTTGAACAAGTTAAAGTTTTGTGACCTATTGATTCTTGTTCAGCATGTCCACTTGCATGACGTTTATCAAGAAAAAAATATTTCATATGCAAATTTCAATTTACCGCCATAATGAATTTTTAAAAGCCTTTAAAAAAGGTTTTTTTGTCACATTTTTAGATGCGTGTACGATTTTGAACAACTTAAACGTTTGTGACTTATTGATTCTTGTTCAGCATGTCCACTTGCATGACATTTATTAAGAAAAAAATATTTCATATGCAAATTTCAATTTACCGCCATAATGAATTTTTTAAAGTACTCATAACAAGGTTTTTTTGTCACATTTTTAGATGCGTGTACGATTTTGAACAACTTAAACGTTTGTGACCTATTGATTCTTGTTCAGCATGTCCACTTGCACGACATTTATCAAGAAAAAAATATTTCATATGCAAATTTCAATTTACCGCCATAATGAATTTTTAAAAGCCTTTAAAACAGGTTTTTTTGTCACATTTTTAGATGCGTGTACGATTTTGAACAACTTAAACGTTTGTGACCTATTGATTCTTGTTCAGCATGTCCACTTGCATGACATTTATCAAGAAAAAAATATTTCATATGCAAATTTCAATTTAACGCCATAATGAATTTCCATTTTTACAATTGCGAAATCATCAATCGAAAAACAAAACTTGCATTTCTTTTACATAAAAGGGATCCCTTAAGGGATAGACAAACATTTTTTCTCTGCTTTTCAAAAGCATCGAAAAAAATTGAAAAAGAATTATTTGCGATTTCGATATATTTTTAAATTTGAACTTTGAATATTTTATCTTTTAATTTATCAGGGTGTTCCATAAGTCTTTTCCGTTTGTTTTTTGTGTGGCAAATTTCACAGGGGGCTTCAAAAAATCTGAAATTTTGCATGGAGGTAGGATCTCGCCGCGAAAATTCCTCAGAATTCCATGAAAGTTCCAGATATTCCAAAAATCGATGTCACATCGTTTGTATAACCCCTTAAGCTACCTCCATGCAAAATTTCAGATTTTTTGAAGCCCCCATTGAAATTTGCCACACAAAAAACAAACGGAAAAGACTTATGGAACACCCTGATAATTAAAATTTTATAAATGGAAGAAATAGAAATAACCTAAAAGAGTTTTAGCTTTTGAACTTAAAAACCAAAATAACGGCAACTTTTACGTGTTCCTGTAGAATTCTTTAAAAAATCACAAAAATATGTGTCCAAATTAATCCTTTGAAAGGAGTTAAAGAAATAATGCTATTAACATGTTCAACACAATTATCATAACTGCAACAAGGTTTAATATTCTAAAATCTTTTTTTTTTTTATTTAAAATGTCTGCTTCGAACATTGTTTATTTCATTTTGTGTGTTTTAAATATTGTTTGAACGTTCAAAAAATTAAATTTAAATTAAAAAATGTCATATTTTTTTTCTTAAAACTATTTTTGCTTTGAAAAAAGAAACAACATTTCTGTTATGTGTCATTTTGCTTTTTTCACAATTGCAAAAACATCGACAAACGAAAAATGCCTTTCTTCTTCAAAATAAAGAAAGAACAAACATTTTCTATCCATTTAGTTTAGAAAACAAACCGAAAAAACTCATTTTTTTAATATTTAATTTCAATTTTGAATCTTTATTCGTGAATAGATTAAAAATAAAATCATAAGAATTTATTAAGTTGACATAAAATTTCTAAAGAAAATATTTTTCATGCAAGACCATTTAATAAAATCTTAAAATGTGATATTCATGTGAATTTGAGTTAGAGAAATTGTTCCACCAAAATAACCTAAAATTTTTTGTTATCATAATTGCAACATTAAAATGTCAAATATATCTTTCTTCATAACAATTGCAAAATCTTTACGTTTATGTTTCTTGTAAATGTGCAACAAAATTTTATTTAAAAATTTTTTTCACTTTTCTGTTCTGGCACATTAAATTCTTTCGCTGAAAAAAAAAACAGAAAAATGTGAAACAATGGTTGGAAAAACGTTTGTGAACGTCATGTGGAAAAAACGCTAACGAATAAACGAAAAGCTATTTCTATAATTACATTTTAAAGGAAAACAAATCTAACATTTTTATGCATTCTTTTCGATGTGCTGGGCCGTGAAATATGTCTTTATTCTTTTCATCTTCATTTGTATTGAAACGAAAATGCCTTTTTTTCTGTCATAAAAAACATGTGAAATAATATTATTACAAAAAAAGCTGTCGTTGAACAAAAAAAACGATGGACAAACATTTTTTTCTGTTTTTAAATTGTTTTTAGACGTTCAAATTTTTTAGTATGTTTTTTCTGCGTCTTTTTTCATATTTAAAAACAATCACTCTTCAGCCTAGCAAATTTTTGAAAGGAAAATGAAGAGAATATTTTTTACGATTTCATAAAAAATATCAACTCAATTTTACTTTGAATATTTTGTATATAAATTTTATGTTTTAAAACAGATTATAATTACGTTAAACAAGAACAAAAAGAATAAAATTTGTAATTTTAGCAAAACGATCCGCAAAAAATGAATTCATTTAAAATAAGTTAAAAGCTTCGGGGGTTTGTTAATGCAGGCAAAAGGTGCTAAGGTAATTATAATTTGTTTGTTCAAATTTTTTTTTTTTCGGTCGTTAAAAATGTGTTAAATAGGATGCCACCGCACTGTCTGATTTTTTTCATAATGCAAAATCGGCATTAACGTACAATAGGTGCAACTTTATTGAAAACAGGGGTCGAAAAGAGGGTTGGTCTTGAATTTTTGAAAAATTCTTTGTTTTTCACTTTATAAAAGTGAAAAACCGAGCGTACGCTGGCCTGCTGGCAGACAATTTTTTGGCTGCTGCAATTTCAGCCATATTTTCGACCCCAAATTGAACGCAGAAGAAGTGAAAATTATTTATTACGTAAACATCCTTTATTTTTGAATATTACATTGAACTTTAATGTTTTCAAAACACTGCTAAAATAAAAAATAAGCATACAAATGTTTTTAATAGTTGTCATCGACCTTATCCATTTCACATTTATGAAAAAATAAAAAGCTTCAATATTTTATAATGCATGTGTGAAAGGAGTTGAAAAATTTTTACCTCTAATATAAGGGTAGTCAATAAGTTCTGTCCGCTGTTTGACAAGCTGGCATTTTAAAATTAACAGAACAACCTGAAGTGAAATTTTGCATACAGATAACCTCAGGGGTTGTGCGAAGGGGGTTAAAAGGATTTTTTGTGGAATTGGAATTTTCATGGAATTTTCAGGGATTTTCGTGACAAGGTCCGGAATTTTCGAAATTCTCGAGGAATGAGCTCTGAAAAAATTCAAGTTTAGCTGTTCAGAACATCCAATTGGCCTATTTGGGTAGCCAGGACACTGTTCTAATGGATTTTAAGGGTTTTGGAATTTTTAGGAATTTTCTGGAATTTTCGTGGAATTTTTAATGCTTGGGGTACTGTAGCTGGAGTTTTTCAATGAAAATCTTTTCTAAGAACATTTCTTTGTCCTCAAAAACGATTAAAAAATTTTATTTAATCATTTCTTTAACAAATAAAATGAAAAAGAAGGCTTAAAAACGTTTTTACAGAATTTTTAATCTTCATGAAAAGGTTACGGTATGTTCACTAACTTCACATGCTTCCATATCGCCAAATTTGCATAATTATGCAAAAATCTTTAGCAGGACACTTCAGCACACTCCCTGACATCCATTCTGATGAAAAAAATCAAAAAATAAAATTTTGACTTTTTTCGACTTTTTCACGTACTCCCCCACATGAAGAATTTTTGACCCTAAGGGGGAGTACGTGAAAAAGTCGAAAAAAGTCAAAATTTTATTTTTTGATTTTTTTCATCAGAATGGATGTCAGGGAGTGTGCTGAAGTGTCCTGCTAAAGATTTTTGCATAATTATGCAAATTTGGCGATATGGAAGCATGTGAAGTTAGTGAACATACCGTAACCTTTTCATGAAGATTAAAAATTCTGTAAAAACGTTTTTAAGCCTTCTTTTTCATTTTATTTGTTAAAGAAATGATTAAATAAAATTTTTTAATCGTTTTTGAGGACAAAGAAATGTTCTTAGAAAAGATTTTCATTGAAAAACTCCAGCTACAGTACCCCAAGCATTAAAAATTCCACGAAAATTCCAGAAAATTCCTAAAAATTCCAAAACCCTTAAAATCCATTAGAACAGTGTCCTGGCTACCCAAATAGGCCAATTGGATGTTCTGAACAGCTAAACTTGAATTTTTTCAGAGCTCATTCCTCGAGAATTTCGAAAATTCCGGACCTTGTCACGAAAATCCCTGAAAATTCCATGAAAATTCCAATTCCACAAAAAATCCTTTTAACCCCCTTCGCACAACCCCTGAGGTTATCTGTATGCAAAATTTCACTTCAGGTTGTTCTGTTAATTTTAAAATGCCAGCTTGTCAAACAGCGGACAGAACTTATTGACTACCCTTATATAATCCAAAAAATATATCTCAATTGCAACACTTAAATCTCAAACTACTTGTTATTTTTTAAAATTGCCAAACCTTGTTATCTATTTTCATGAAAATTTCTTACAAAATATTATTGCACAATTTTTTTTCTTTTTGTTTTTGGCCATCACGTTATGCACCTCTATGCTTTTTTTTCTATCCTAATTTTTGCGCAATTCCTGCGCCTTTTTCATCTTACGAAAACATCACATACATAAAAAAACGCAAACATTTGTAAGAAAAATGAAATGAAAATTTTAATGGTTTTAAAGGGAGCGGACCAGATGGAATAAGTTTATTTTTTTTAACACACGTCCTCCCACCCCGAAAGCTCTCTACTAATCGAATAAAGTTTTGAAAAGTTGCGGCTGAAAACATTTTTTTACTCGATTAGTAAAGAGCTTTCGGGGGGGGGGGGGGCGTGTGTTAAAAAAAATAAACTTATTCTATCTGGTACGCTTCTATTTAAAAAAAGAATATCGATTTAAATTGATTTTGAATATTTTAAATTTAAATTTTATGTTTTAAAAAGATTATAAAAATGCGAAACTTTAACGAAGTGAATCATTTTTGTCACTCTAATTTTGAAGATGTCCAAAAAAAAAGAACCATTAATAAAAAATATTGAAAACTTCAGGGTATGATGATGAATGTGAAAAGTGGTGAAGAAAATGTGTCACTGAAACAAGCAAAAAAATTATTATAAATGTAACACTTAAATTTCACACATGTTTTCTTTGAACCATTGTGTTTTTTCAAAATTTGCAACTAAATTTTTTAAATCAATTTTTTCTCTCTTTTTGGTTTGCAAAATGTTTATCAAAATTTATTTTGTCTGTTTGTTTTTGTGTGTCATTTAAATTGTCAATAGCTATTTTTATTTCTGTTATGGATCGTGAAATTTTGAAAGAAGCGCTTTATTATTGAATATTTTGGATTTAACTTTTATGTTTAAAAAGTTTGTAAAATAATAATGCACGTGTTCATTTTCATAATTTTGGAAAAAACCAACATCAATGAATCTCCTCATAAATAAAAAAATTGAAATGTTCGGGGCTTGATATATGCACATGAAAAAAGTTAATTTTTTTTATTGCTGTTATGAATCTGCCGGGCAGTGGCCTGAAATACTGGGCCCTCGTCCATCATTAATGAGTCGTGAGGTTTTGTTAAAAGTGCTTTATTTTTGTTTGTCTGATTTTTTGTGTAATTTTTGCATCTTTTACATGTTGCGAAATTGCCAACCTTAAATGAACATAAAAAAGGATACAAATATTGTTTGAAAGAAAAATGCAATAAAAAATTTTTACAAATGTTAAAACAGGAGATTTATTTTGAATATTTTAAATTTATTTTTTTGCTTTTTAAAAAACGATCATAAAAATGTTAAAGAGGTACAAAAATATTCATCTTCTTAATTACGCCAAAAAATTAATTATTAGGATTGCTCATTAATAATAAAATTTCTATACTTATTTATATATACATGTGAAAGAAGTCATTAAAATTGTACCAAGCCACAAAAATAAACTAAAAAACGGAAAATATCGATTTCAAATAAGTTTGTTCATGAAGTTTAGATTTAATTTTTATGTGTTAAAAATATTTACAAAAACTACATAAAAAACATTATTTTTGCGTTTATTTTTACTTTATTTTTCAAATTTCATATTTTCTTATCCCCGTTTTTAAAAGTGGGTATTTTTGGCAAATGTTCGACACAATTTTATTACGGTAAATTTGTGTTACAACATACAATTATAGTTCAGTTTTTTAATTTGCATATTTTAGAATAACTGGGGTCGGAGATTCCTTTTACACTGCAAATTACAGTTATAACTTTTACATACCGTAGCGGAACAAAAAATAATGTTGATGGTGGAATTCTATTTTATATTACCAGTAAAAATAATATAAAAATTTTGTAATTTTTTGGGTTTTGTAACTACAGTGCAATATTATGATATTTATTTAAATTTTTTTACTTACATTTTACCACAGAATTCTAGAAAGGAACGAAAAAATTATAACATTGTTAAATAAGTATCCTTTGTTAAATCAATAAAATACAATGAATTTTTTTTAAAAAAATAATTTAAAAAAAACGACGAAGATAAAAATTGTCAAATCAAAAAATTAGTATTTATAATTTTAGAAGATCAATCATTTTTTGCAAATGGCATCACAACTGTTGTATTATCTTCTCCATTTACGGCTTTCTTTGGATGTAAAGAATAAAATACCAAGGTTTTAATAATTCTGATGAAACCTTCTCGATACCCAGATAGCACAACTAAAGCAAGCATGCATTCAATAAATATTCTTAAATTATTCAAGCTTTGTTTTGTATTTGCTAATTGTGTTAACCATGAAGGCGTTGAAAGTATGAACCAATTTCTAATTTTAGCATCGACACCAATTTGTAGCAATGTTTGAGTTATCCATATTTTCATAAGTTCTTGTGTAAAAACGAATAAAAAATAAAGGAAAAAAATGAAAGCTGTAAAAAATAAAGCAAAACAAATTCGAAGTGTTGATGCAAAGGATTTTTGCTTATTTTGATATTGAAATTTTATATTCTTCAAAATTTTGAATAATACAGCATACGTAAATATTGATGCAAATAAAAGCCATATTGACATTGCTGCATATCGAATCCCATTAATAACAAGGCGCCACCATTTATTTTGAATAATAAAAATACATGATGCTTGAATCGTCGTAGAATTATTACAAGTATCACAAAAACATTCTCTGATATATTGATGTTTAATAAAATAATCACAAATCTGATGTACATTTAATAAAAATACAGTTAATAAATTGTAAAATATCAGAATTTTAAGTAGTTTACGTGTTGTAGAATGTTTTGCATAGAAAATCGGAAAATACATGGCTAAAAATCTTGAAAATGCCAAAGAAAATGTCATGGAATATTGAATATTTTTAAGAGTTCCGTTAGCAATTTGGCTGAATAAGATGGGCCAAGAATAAACAGAATTTAAAAAAGGATCTGTTGTTGAATAAAAGCAAGTTGAAGGTCCTACATTCCATGCCTTTTTCTTAAAATCCACGTCAAGAAAATAATCTAATAAAATGTTTGTTGGTTTATTGCAAATTAGATCATAAGACACGAATAAATCCCATAAAGCTTGATTAAGAATAAACCATTTATAATTTTCTTTTATTCCTCCAAAAATTGAAATGATAATTATTATGGTACAAAGAAAAGCAGTAAAATATCCAAAACCAAGCATTTCCAAAATAAATCCAAATTGATAGCAAACACAAGAGAACCATGTATCAGTATAAACTTGTCTTCCGGGGGAAAAGCAGGAGATATTTCCATTATTATATCTGACAATATTTTTAATATACGGCTGATTGTCTATATAAATTACTGTATTATAACCATCTGGCATCGAGAAAAAAATTTATAAAAATTCAAACTTTGAACAATAATTTCTACGACTAAGTTTTGTGAAGACTAGTTTTGAAAAAAAAACTTGATAGTTTTTGAAAATAAGTGTCTATTTTAAAAACTTCTTAAAATGCTTTTTTTTAATGTGGTAGTTTTCAAGTTTCTCGAAAAGACATCAAATTTTAAATGTGTACTTAAAAAGTACCTGTTAGCAGCACGCCCATGCTTTTTAAATTTTACATATTAAGGTCCATTTCTAAAAAAAGTTTGCTCAATAATTAGTGTTTTAAAATGGCACATTCTGGAGTCTATAATTTTTGGTTACTTTTTTTGTACAAGTAGGCGGTTTGAAGAAATTTTGTTGAACAGAACAAAAAATAGTTTCATTTTGTGTTTGAAAAAATTTCGGACATTGATTATAAAAGATTTGAAATTTCTTTTTCTCTAAATATTCTAGCAGATAAATAAAAATTATGTTACTCTCACAATAGAAGGTCCTTAATGGGACGAACATTATATTTTTAGGTGAACTTTGAAAAAACAGTGCTCATATCTTCAGAAGGGGAAGCAAAGCAAAAAAGATATTTCTATTTGTCTGTCATGAGACACCAAAAAAGCAACAAAATTAATCAAATATTTAAACACGTTCTTCAAAAAATCACAAAAACGACAAACACAAAATTAAGAAATGTAAATTACATTATATGTAATGTTAAAGCTGTAAATTGTTTTCATCTCGCTTAAAAAATTCTCGATCAATTAAAGCTTCAATTCGTTTTTTAATAATTGTAGGATCAGGCATAACCTAGTACCTTAAAATATTGTTAAAATATAACACTGGAATCTTATTTGCAATAGATTTTTAGCAAATCTCTGAATTAAAATTATTCGTTATTATAAAAAGGTTAAAAGCTTCGGCTTCAATAATGTTAATTGGATTTTAAAGAAACTGAACAACAAATAAAATACCAAAAAACCGTCATAATTGCAACACTTTTATCTGTCGTTTATTTTTTTCAAAAAATGCAAAAATTAATAAGCAAAATAAAATGAAAATTATTTACGATTTTGTGAAAAAACCAGAATTTATTTTGAATATCTTAAATTTAGCATTTTATTAAAAAAAAGATTTAAAAAAATGTAAAACAGGGACAAAAAGACTCAAATTTTGAAAAAATTTTATAAACGAAACATTAGAGATAGGTTTTATTTTTTTTATTAAACAAAAGTTAAAAATTCATAATGCATCTGTAAGATGTTAAAAATGTATCTCCAAAATTTCTCAAACAACTATCATAATAGCTATTATTATAGCAATATCCCATATATTTTTCATAACATTAACCTTTGTGTTACTTTTTCTTGATCAACAAAATTTACCCTAACTTTTTTTATGAAATATATTTTTTTGCTTGTCCGTTTCCCATCCAATTCTTGCGGTTCGTTCATTTTTTAAATAAACAATGAAAATTAACCGATAAGTTAACAAAAAAGTTTACTTTTTGCGCCATTTTGGCGTCTTCTTTCTTTTTCAAAATCATCATCCCTAGAAGAACAAAAAAATGATGCAAATACTAATATTAAAACTTTCATTTCATTTTGCTTACAAAATATGTCAGTAAATGAAAAGGAAAGTTTTCAGTGATTCTATAAAAAAAACTAGAATTTATTTTGAATATTTTAGATTAATCTTTTTTTTGTTCAAAAATGATTGTAAAAATGTAACAAAAGTACAGAATCATATTTGTAATTCTTTTTTGGCGAAATCCAGAACAACGTCGGATCAATTAATAAAAAAAAGTTAATTGCTTTACGGTTTTATAATTCAGGAGAAATATGTTGCAGAAATTGTACTTCCAAAAAATTTATCATAAATTTAACACTTAAATGCTACAAATATTTCATTGGTAAAAAAAAGATTCTCAAAATTTCAAGGATGAAAGAAAATAAGCCAAAATTTGACGTTCATCTTAAACGCGGCAAATATCAAAGGAATAAATATGAAAGAAGTGTGTTTGGGTTTGACTAATTTAGTTTTATGTTGAATCCCACACTTTTGTTTTTGTTTTTTTTTTTTACAATTGCAAAATTATCGTCAACAAAATTTTATTACCTTTTTTTAGTCGGTTGTGAAATATTTTTTTGTCCGTCTGACTTTTTTATGCAATGCCTGCGCTTCTTTCTTTCACAATGCGAAAACACCATCCCCAAACGAGCCTAAAAAAGATGCATATTTTTGAAAGCGTTTTGTGTAAATTTTTTTACAAGATTCTCACATTAAATTTGAATATTTTAGATTTATCTTTTGTGTTTTAAAAAGAGTGAAAAGAATATTAAACTTATATATAAAGAATTACATTTGTAGTACACATTTAGCATATTCTGAGCCATTAATTTAAAAAAACAAAAGTTTCGGGGTTTGATAACACATGTGAAAAAAGGAATGAAAAAAATTTTACCATCAAAATATCCTAAAATATTTATCATAATTGCAATACTTTAAAATTAAAAAACTTCACATGTTTTTTTTTCTCATAAGTGTTTCTAAACCTTTATATTTTTATCTTTTGCAAATGTTCCACAAAATTAAACTAAACAATTTTCTTGATATGCAAAATGCGTATTTATCATTTCAGTCTTTTTTGTGCAATGCCTGCTTCTTTTGTTTATATTTCGAAATCATTATCCGTAAACGAACATTGCAGACCTTTAATAAAAAAAAGATGAAAAAAGTTGTAAGCAAAACTAGTGTAAATTATTTAAGGTTTTAAAAAATCGACTAAAATTGATTTTGAATATTTTAGATTTAAGTTTTACGTTTAAAAATGATTTTTAAAATGTAAAACTTGTACAAAAAGAATCATTTTTTAAGCCATACAAAAGATTTATACGATTCATTAATAAAAAAAATTAAAAGGTTTGGGGTGTTAATATTTCATTTTAATAAGATTAAAAAATTGTGCCACCAAATGAATTTAAAAAAAGCGATCATAATTGCAACAATTAAATCTTGAACATATTGTTTTCGTAATGCTTGTCAACTACAGGGTGATTCAAGAAAAAGTCCGATTAAAGAATCAATATAACTTTTTTAATTTTTAAGTTAAGAAAAAATTGATAGTACCATTGGACTCAGTATTAGTTGCCATTTTTAATTTTCTTCAATTGGACTTTTTCTTGAATCACCCTGTACTTTTATTCTTTTTTTTCAAAATGTCCAGAAAAACTTTATTTTGCAATTTTCGTTGGTTAAGAAATATATGTATTTGTTTGTTTGTTTGTCTAATTTTTTGTGCAATGCCTGCGTCTCCTTCATTTTTCATCATTCTCAAACGAAGACGTTTTAAAAAGATGCAAATGGTTTTAACCAAAATGAAATGAAAAGTTTTGACGATTTTATAATAAAAATATCAACTTAAATTTATTTATTTTGAATCTTTTGGATTTAACTTTTATGTTTTTAAAAAATTTAAAAAATGTTAAATAGGTATGAAAAATCAAACTAGTAATTTTGGCAAACACGGCAATAGAAAAACCCGCAATAAAAAAAAAACTGAAATATGTGACTTTCGATAAAGCATGTAAAAAGATTTTAAAAATTGTGCCACCAAAATAACCCATAAAAAATATCAATATTGAAACAATTAAATTTTTACACATGGGTTTTTCCATAATAATGGTTAAACCCTTGTATTCTTTTTTCTTCCAACCAAATTTACAGAATTTTTTTTCTTCTGGTTATGTGTCGTTAAAACTTTGCTCTATTCTTTGTAATAATCAATAAAAAAAGATCAGTTAGTTACCACTTTAAATTTACCTGGTTACAAATTTAAAGTAGTAGACCAGGTGCGCTCAACCCCTAAAAAAACCATTGTAAAGCGGAAAACTTGCAGAACAATAGAATATTGATTCAAATAATGTAACACACAGAAAAACGCAAAAAAAGTTCCCAACAAAAGATAAATGGGTTCGAAGCAAGAAAAGAAAAAAATGTTACTCCTTCGTTGACTTGAATATGTCTTTCATTTTTTCTTTTTACCCTTTGTCACTATTTTTTTATTTCATTTTCGTTCTAAATGGGAAGACAACATTATTTTGAATATTTAACAAGTTTTTGAGTTGAATTATTTTGGGTAAGAAACCCGAAATAATAAAAATTTGCTTCATAAAAGAAACCTTTGATAATGTTTTATAAAACTATGAAAAATAATTTATAAAAGTTGTAAAATGAGAAGACTTATTGAATTAACGCTAATAATTATTTCATGTGTCAGGGTTTTTTTGTCGAGTATTTTTATTTATATATGTTTGGAGTTTTGTCACAAATTGCTTTTCATACAATATCAATACAACTTTCCAAGAATGCTTAAAAATATTATAATTGTATCAACTTTTTATAATATTTAAAAATATCAACAGTTATGAAAAACTCTTCAAACAAGGAAAAAGAAACATATGCATTCTTCAATGAAAAACAACATAGTACTCAGGGCCTAAAATACCTTAGTGAGCTTGGTGTCAGTTCACCCCCCTTTGCTTCAAACTTGCAAGGGAAAAGTTAAATTCATACTAGGACAAATGAGATTTTTTTAATAAGGAAAATTAACCCCCTTACCTTGGACGAATTGTCGGCACTGATAATACTCCCTTTAAAAAAAGGTATCTGTTTAAAAAAAGAGCTGGGAGCACTTGAGATTCCCAGAAGGTCTCCCATCCTGCTACTAGTCACGCCCAGCAGTGCTTAACTTGCCAAATCTGACGGGATGGCTTGTATTCACTGCGGTATGACCCTAAGCAGTTGCTGTCAGTGGCACCAGCGATGCGATAACCGCATGGAATTTACACCCCGGTTAGAGCGAGTTCTTCAAGGAAGGAAAAAGCAAGGGGGCGCAAAACTGCAGAAATACCCAGAGTTTATCAAAACCATTTTAAAACCTTTGAGTTTTTTCAGAAAGTGTGTTACATACAAATATTTTTCCCAAGTACAATTGCTTAACCCTTGAGTTCATCTTTCTTGCAAACGTCTAACAAAAATATTATTACACTATTTTTTATTCTTTTTTGTTAAGGGTCATGAAATTTTGTAAGATTTGCTTTTTTTTCTTTTGTCTGTCTCACTTTTGCGTCGCTTGATTCTCTTTCATATTGTGAAATTTTCGTCCTCAAACAAACATCAAAAAAGGAAATATTTGTAAGCAAAACCACTAACATTTTTTAACGCTGTTAAAACATAAAATCAGCTCAATTTTTTTTTGAATATTTTATATGTTAAAAAAGATTTAAAAAATGTAAAATTGGTACAAAAATATTGATTTACGTTATTTTTGTCAAACAACATCTTCAAAGGATTTAGCAATTTAAAAAAAAAATAAAATCTTCGGGGCTTGATATTTGCGCAAAAGTTAATAAATTTGTTTGCTGTTGCGATTTCGATATATTTTTAAATTCGAATTTTTAATATTTTATCCTTTTATTTATAAAAGAAATAGAAATAATGTAAAAGCGTTGTAGCTTTTGAACTCAAAAATCGACAACGTCAATAAAAAAACCATTAAAAAATTCTTAAAAAAACGTGCTCAAATTGATAATTTGTAAGGAGTTGAAGAAATTTTGTTACTTAAATGCCCAACATAATTATCATAAATGCAAAATTTTAAAGATTTAAAAATTATCATATATTTTTTTCTCATAACAGTTGGTCTCATTCCTCGGGTTTTTTTTTGATCATGTGTTGCCGAAAGCAATTGGAGGTAAAAGATCAAAGAAAAATTCACCTCTTTATATGATTTTATAGCCCTCATCAAAAATAAATCCTAGATACGGGCTTAATATTTTTAGTCTAAAATTGTTAAACCCTTTATGTTCTTTTGTTTTCCAAACGTCCATCAACATTTTAATTTACACCATTCTTTTTTTATGGGTCGGGAAACAAATGTGTTTTAAATGGTTTTATGTCTGCCTTACTTTTTGTGCAATGGCTATGTCTCTTTCTTTCATAATGCGAAAGCACCATCCCCAAACAAACATAAAAGAGATGAAAATTTTTGTAAGCAAAAAGAAATGAAAATTATTCATTTTATAAAGAAAATATCAATTTAGTATTCATTTTGAATATTTTACATTTACTTCTTATGTTAAAAAAAGATTGTAAACCTGTAAAACAGATATATAAACAGAATCATACTTGTAATAATTTTTTTAGCGAAATCACACATCAAAATACCGAACCATTAATAAATAAAATAAAGCATTGGGATTTAATAATACAGGTAAAAGATTTTGAAGAAATCGTGCTACCAAAAACTATGTCGTATACGATATAAATAAAGCATTTAAATGCCACATGTATTTCCATCTTTACATTGGCTTAACTTTTGTGTTCTTTTATCCAACTTTTTTTATGTGTAACACTTTGTGCGCCATTTTTGCGACTTTTTTATATTTCAAAATTGCCATCCCCAAATAAACATAAAAACAATCAAGTGTTCGTAAGCAAAATGAATATAAAATTTTTTCCGATTTTAAAACAAAAAATATGAACTCAAATTTATTTTAAATATTTTATATTTAATTCCTATGTTCTCAATGGATTTTAATAATGTAAAACAGGTACAAAAATGATGCTAAAAGTAAATTTAGAAAAAAATGAAGAATTGACTGCGATGGAATAAACTGTTGAAAGCAATATTAAAAAAGATATAAACTTTGGGGTTTAATCATGCATGTGAAAGGATTTAGATAAATTGTACCTCAAAAAACAGCTATCTAATTGCAACAATAAAATATCACATTTGCTTTTTTCATGTCAATGATTAAACCCTTGCTTTCATCTTTCATGCAAACTTTCGCCCCCCCCCCCCCCGAAACTGGGGAAAACCCTTTAATCTTTTGCCGCCGCCGTGTTAAGGCGGCAAAAGATCAAAGGCGTGCCCCCCCCCCCCCTGAAATGACAATGCCCACCCCTGAGATTTTTTAAAAGTTTTTTTGGAAAAAGATTTCTTTGCTTTTTTCGAGAAAAAAACTTTGGAAAAAATTTTTTCCATAAAAATTTTGGAAATCAGAATCCATGGATTCTTTGAAGTTTGAAGAACTTCAGAATCCATGGATTCTGGAAACCCTTAATTGGGGTTTTTGACAAGTTTTTCTGTAAGAGGTAATGATATGAATTTTGTTACCGAAAAAAAAGTTTGCAGTTGGCATTGCAGTTTTTTACCCTGCAGTTGCAGTTTTTTACCTTGCATTGCAACGTTTTACCCTCTCTGCAGTTTTAATTGCATTACCGCATTTTACCATGACCCAGGAAATATTCCAAAAAAACTATAATAATCTCCACAATTAAATGTCAGACATATATTTTCTTCAATAAAAATGACTAAATTCTTGAGTTCGTGTTTTACCATTCTGTTTTTTTCTAAATTTGCAACAAAATCTTATGACCCAATTTATTCCATTTTTTGGTTCGCAAAACGTATTTCAAAATTTATTTTGTCTATTTTTGTGTCATTCCTTCGTCTTTTTCATATTGCGAAATCGGCAACCAACATAAAATAGATGCAACTGAATTGTAATTGAATATCAATTTTAATTTATTTTGAATATTTTAGATAAAATTTTTATATTTTCAAATGCAAAAAAATATAATAGAATCATATCTGTAACTAATTTTTAAAACACACATGATATTGTTAAAGTTCAATTAATAAAAAAAGGAATGCTTTGTGTTTTCTTATGCATGTTAAAAAAGTTTGATAAACTGTACAACCTAAATATTTTAATAAAAATTATCATAATTGCAACACTCTAATGTCACATGCATTTTTTTCGTCTCAATTGCTAAACCTTTGCTTTCGTCTTTGTTGCAAATGTTTTACAAAAATTTATAATAACAACTTTGTCCGTTTTTAAATTTATACAACTTTTTTCCGAATTTGTTTTCGTACGGTTCGTAAAATGGGTCATTGTCTTTATGTATTCTGTGTGTCAACCGATACTTTTCAAGTTTACCACAAAATTAACGCAAAAGAAACGTTCATAATTGCAACACTTCCATGTCACATTTTTTCATCATCACTATTGGTAACCTTTGAGTTCATTTTTTATCCAAATGTAAAACAAAATTTACACTTCTTTTTTTTCTTTTTGTTATTATACTTTTTTTGCAATGCCTGTGTCTTTTTTTAAATCTCAAAATCATCTTCACCAAACGAACGAACATAAAATAGAAGCAAATATTTGTAAGCCAAACGAAAAACTTTTGTTTTAAAAATTCTTTACAATTTTTGTTTTTTTATCAACTCCAATTTATTTTGAATAATTTAAAAATTTGACTTTTATATTTCCAAAATTTTTTTAAATGTTATAAAAGTATAAAAATAATTGTATTTTCAGCTAATCAAAAGCCCAATAAAAAAAGTTAAAAGCTTCGGGGATTGATTATGCATGTTTGAAAGATGTTAAAAATGTGCCAACAAAATAACCCGAAACCACATTCATAATTGCAATGTCAAATATTTTTTTCGAAACATTGACTAATACCATGTGTTCCTATTTCTTCACCAAAAAACTTTTACGAAACATATTTTAGTTTTTGTTATGGATCGTGAAATATATTTTTTGGTTTATCTGAATGTTTTTGCAATGCTATTTTTTAAATTTCAAAATCATCATCGCCAAACAAACAAAAAAAAGATGCAACTGCATAGAGCAAAACCAGTGAAAAATGTTTTAAATTTTTACAAAAAAATGTCAAACAAAAATTTGTTTTGAATATTTTATGATAAATTTATTTGTTCTGAAAAAATTGTAAAAACGTAAAATAGTTACAAAAAAAATCATATTTGAAATTATCTCCAAAAACTGTGCTTAATCCATTAACAATAAAAAAATTACTAATAATTAATAAAATAAAGCATTGGAGTTTAATGATAGATGCAAAAGATGATGAAGACATTGTGCTTCCAAAAACTTTATCATAAATGAATCACTTTAATTCCACATTTATTTTCATCATCACTTTTGTCCTGCGGATGTGCAACAAAATTTATCCCTACATTTTTGAAAAAACAGTATTTTGACGTTTTTTTGATAGTTTATCGACGGCTGTTACGCCATATTGAAGTTTAAACGTCTGTAAAATGACTTTTTAGGTTCCTCTTGCATAGTTACATCCCAGGTGTCCTACCCGATTTTTTTGGCTGACTTATGTAAATTTTTTCCTTGATGCTTCTTTGAAAAAACAGTATTTTGATGTTTTTTTGGTAGTTTATCAAATGTTCAACAAAATTTTAGAACACAACGCTTTTTTATTTTGTTTCTTTCATTTTTCAAAATCATCTAAATGAACATAAATTTAGTGAAAATGTTTGTAAGCTAAACTAAATGGAATTTTTTTTACGTTTTCGTAAAAAAATATCAGCTTAATTTATTTTAAATATTTTAAATTTATCTTTTATCGTTCAAAAATGATTGTAAACATGTAAAACAAGTGAATAATATTATTTTGGATTTTTATTTTGTTCATACACTAAAAATGAATGAACCATTAAAACAAATTGAAAGCTGCGGGGGTTGATAACGAATGTAAAAAGAGCTAATAAAAAAATTTACAATAGAACTATCCCAAAAATACTATAATAATCTCAAATGTCCGACAAATATTATCAATAAGAATGACTAAATCCTTGCGTTTATGTTTCATTTTGTGTTAAATTTGCAACAAAATTATATGACACAATTTGTTCCAGTTTTTGGTTTGCAAAACGCATTTCAATATTTATTTTGTTTGTGTGTCATTTCTGCGTCTTTTTCATATTGCGAAATCGTCATCTTCTAACCAGTATTTAAATGGTTACACTAAATTGAAAGTGAAACCATTGAAAATTATTTGCGATTTTGTTTTAAAAGGGTGGGTAAAATGTATAGAGCAAAACCAGTGAAAAATGTTTTACTATTTTATAACAAAAAAAAATTAAAAATTTATTTTGAATATTTTAGATTTAACTTTTATGCTTAAAAAAAGCTTTAAAATATGAAATAAGTACAAACAGAATCGTGTTTGATATTATGGAGATATCATGGGCATAATCCATTTATAAAAAAATTAGAAGATTCAGGGTTTGATCAGGCATGAAAAAGAAATTTAAAAGTTTTTCATTGAAGAATGCATTTGTTTCTTTTTCTTGGTTTGAGAGTTTTTCATAAGTGTTGATATTTTTAATTATTAGAATAAATTGATACAATTACAATATTTTTAATCATTTATCGGAAAGTTGTATTGATATAGTATGAAAAGCAATTAGAGACAAAACTAAACAAATATAAATAAAAATACTCGACAAAAAACCCTGACACATGAAATAATTATTAGCGGTAATTCAATAAGTCTTCTCATTATGCAACTTTTATAAATTATTTTTCATAGTTTTATAAAAAATTGCCAAAGGTTTAATTTATTGAGCAAAATTTATTTTATTTCGGGTTTTATAACCCAAAATAATTCACCTCAAAAACTTGTTAAATATTCAAAAAAAAATGTCTTCCCATTTTGAACGAAAAGGAAATAAAAAAATAGTGACAATGGGGTAAAATAAAAAATGAAAGACATATTTAAGACAACGACGGACAAATTTTTCTTTTGTTGCTTCGAACGCATTTTTCTTTTGTTTGGACCTTTTTTTTTCCTTTTTTTTGTGTGTTATATTATTTAAATCAATATTCTTTTGTTCTGCAAGTTTTACTCTTTACAATGGTTTTTTAGGGGATGAGCGCACCTTGTCTACCACTTTAAATTTGTACCAAGGTAAATTTAAAGTGGTAACCAATAGATCTTTTTTATTGATTATTTTAAAGAATGGTGCAGTTTACCAAAAAAAATATAAAAAATTGTTCACCATCCATGCATGATAAGTTTTAAAGCAACGGTAAAACTAAAACATGGCAGTTGGCAACTAAAACCTGGCAGCTTGGCAGCTAAAACATGGCAGCTTGGCAGCTAAAACCTGGCAGCTTGGCAGCTAAAACATGGCAGCTTGGCAGCTAAAACATGGCAGCTTGGCAGCTAAAACATGGCAGCTTGGCAGCTAAAACATGGCAGCTTGGCAGCTTGAAAATCAGATTTCTGATTAATATTTAATTTTCTCATCGGTAACTCTTTTTTGTTACACATTTCATTTTCTATATTTTTTTCAATTCGACTACGGAGATTTTAAGGAGACTAAACTTTATGAATGCATGTTTCAATAGTTACTGCAGTTTAATATTTTGTTTTTACTATTACCACAATCTTACCTATCTTACCGAAATCCTCTTGAGATTATTCAACCGATACATTTCGACGATGTCAATAATGTACATTAGTTTTTCTTAACAAAATCTGTATCTGAGGAGACCGTATCACCTTCTCGCGGAGAACGCGTAATTAAAATTACATTTTGCCACCGGAGTTACTGTAATTGTAAGAACAAGATTCTTCTCCGACTCAGAATATGCCATTAGATTCGAGCGATAAAGTTTTTAGCAGACGAGCAACAATTTCAAATATCTGGATACAGTATGACTTTATGAGCATACATGAGAAAGAGATGAAGCTTCTTGAGCAAAGGATGAAAGTTTTTAAATAACCCTCCACACTATTTTATATTTCTGCCATATGAGGTTAAACCGAAGCCAAGGGCATTCTTAACATGTTTAAAGATATGTTGAACTGGTACATTGAAACATGTACAGCTTCGTATTTGTGCCACACAGCGCATCGTTTGTTGCCTTTTTTGACAAAGAGAAAAAAAAGAAGCAAAAAAAGTGCGCATCTTAAAAAAAAGGTTTTGACAAATTTAACATTACAATATATTATTTTTTTGTTATTACTGGATAGAGGAGAGTCTAAAATTTAGTTTTTTTACAAATTTGGAAGAAAAAACCAATTTTCTTGATTTTTCGCCTTATGTCGAAAATTCGCCATTTTTGGCGTTTTCGATGGCATGCCAAATTAAAACCCCACTATAGAAAAATCTGAAACTTGACCCAAAATTCTGTTATACCTCAGGTTATATGGTAAACAACATCTCATGTCAAAGTCAACGTTACTTTTCATTTTATAATCAATTATTCCAATTTCCCCTATAAAAAACGGCTGCTTGAAGCATTTTTCGCCGTCTGGAAATACATTTCAGAAAACTGTAAAAACTTATTACGTATGTTCTATAGGGGTATATTAACAATTCCCTGTGATTAGAATTTTGATTTTGGACCTAATTTAATTATTTCATCGAAAAAACGGCTACATTAATATCCATTGCCTTGAATAAGCATATTTGAATATAGCAAAAGAACTTGAAAGACAACCATATCTGTCGTAGACTGTAGGCAGCAATCGACTATGATTTTAATCTCCAATTTGTTGATCATGGAGACCAAAACTGTTTCTTCGAACTATCACTATTTCGTTACATTTAACAGAAAAAGAAAACTAATCGATAAAGAATTGAAATTTTCAAAAAATTTGAATAAGCATTTAATTTGTTCCTAACTAATTTACACTGGTAAATTAAATCATAAAAAATAATTTTAAGATACTTTGAACCTTTTTGAATGTATAAAATACCGATTTTAGAGATAAATTAAAAATAGAAAATACCATGAATATTTCATGCAGTTTTGATACCTCGAAAAATGGTCAAAAATCGAGTAAATTTCAAACCAACCGGAAAAATCAATAATGACCAATATTTCAATGCTTAGTGGTTATAATTGCTTATGTATACAGCGAAACGAAAAACTGCTTTCAGAATACTCTAACAATGTGATATTTCATAAAGCAAGCCACCAAATGTCAATATCTTTCATCATGCCCAAGTTTTACCCCAATGTTGATGTTGAAGATATTGAACACGCGCACAATTTTTACAAAACGATGCTAAGTAATCACTCAATTTTAACAAATTATATATTTCTGGAAAGCCCAGAAACCGGGCTATTTGATGCAATGTTTTTTCGGTCTGGAACCGGAAATATGCAAATTTTTCTTCTGTGTCGAAAATTACAACTGCCAAAATTTCGACATTAGGGGTCAGATAAAACTTTTTTGTATAGTGCAATTAATAGCCCTTACTTATATGTACAATAACGGGAAATAAGTTTTTGATTGGTTAACTTCTGGATTTTTCCCGAATTTTTTCATTTATGGCAATACAGTAGCTTTACTGTAAAATCAAAAGTAGGAGAAAGATTGAGCCAAAACTCTCAGAATAACCTTTTTTCACCTAGTTTCATTGAATGGACCACAAAAAATTTTATTTAAAAATTTCATGTCCCGCTCGATTTGATTCTTGTCGTATAGTCTCATTTTCCTACTAATCGCTCAAAATGATAAAAAATATATTTTCTTATTGCTTAAAGCAACAAATTAAAGTCAAAAACGAAAGCAATCAAAAAAATGACGTCAGTAATAACGAAATCGCCTTGTGCAGCGTCATGTTTTGTTAATTTAACAGACTTGCAGCTAATTTTACCATTTTTTTTGTAATTGTTTGTGTTGTTTAATGTATGAACAAATTGAAAATTTAAAAAAATAAGAATGATACAAACTAATCAAGTCATCAAATAAAAAAGTGCAAAGCTGCCAAGATAGGTAAGATAGGTAAGATTGTGGTAATAGTAAAAACAAAATATTAAAATCTCCGTAGTCGAATTGAAAAAAATGCAGAAAATGAAATAAAAAGGTTAAAGAACCCCATAATCAGACCAGAGGTCGTGGGGGGCCGATGCTGGCGCGACTTTCCAGCATCTGCACTTAGCATTTAGGTGTCCGGATCTAAGATCCTTTAGAAAATGAAATGTGTAACAAAAAAGAGTTACCGATGAGAAAATTAAATATTAATCAGAAATCTGATTTTCAAGCTGCCAAGCTGCCATGTTTTAGCTGCCAAGCTGCCAGGTTTTAGCTGCCAAGCTGCCATGTTTTAGCTGCCAAGCTGCCAGGTTTTAGCTGCCAAGCTGCCATGTTTTAGCTGCCAACTGCCATGTTTTATGTAGACCCTTAAAGCAAACAAATAAAAACATGAAAGTAATATCATCGACAATATTTAGGTCGTCAGGGAACTTTTTCTTCGATTCGAAAAAATATATAATGCAGTCGCATTTTTTTTCAGTGATATCTGACAAAGTTTGAACACGAACCGTGTTTTTCAAAAAAACGGCATTTTCATTTCTTGCAAAAAAAGGCTTGGTGAAATGATTTTTTTCCACAAACACATTTTTTTACAAAAAATATACTGGAAATTGAAAGAGATCGGATAAATCCTTCATTTTTTCATGGATAACTTTTGTTTATTATCCACTACATTCTGTAATTATTTTAATTGAACTATGGGGATTCTAATGTGACCAAGCTTCAAGCACATGAATGCAGATTTCAAGAAATGATATATTTCAAAAATTTTGTCTTTGTTAACATTACAAAACAATTTATCTTCACAATGTTTATCTTTAAACCTTTGTGTTCGTTTTTCTTCCCAACGTTTGACATAATTTAATACAACTTTATTTATTTTTGTATTGGGTCGTAAAATGGTAGTTTTAACATTTAAAAATACGTTCTTTGTCTGTCTATTTTTTTTCGCATTGCCTGTGATCCATTTATATTACGAAATCACCATCATTAAAAAAACATAAAAAAGATGCAAATATTTGTAAGCACAGTCAGCGAAAATCGTTTTACTATTTTACAAAAAAGATCAACTCAAATATTTTTTTGAATATTTCAGATTTAACTTATTCGTTTTGAAAAGATTTTAAAAATATAAAATAGTTACAAATAGAATCATATTTTAACTTTGGCAAATAGCAGCCTGCAAATGAATTACACATTTATAAAAAAAGTTAAAAGCTTCGGGGTTTGATGCATGTAAATTGGTGAAAGATAAATTGTACCACCAAAATATTCCCACAGTACTTAAATATCCTAAATACATTTTTTCCATAATAATGGCTAAACCCTTGCGTTTGTCTTTCTTGCAAATATCCAACAAACTTTGTTACACTACTTTTTTTCTTTCTGTTATCGGTCGTGAAATTTTGTAAGAAGGGCTTTATTTTTTTCGGTCTCCCTTTTTTTTGAGGTTTTTGCTTCTCTTTGATATTGCGAAATTGTCATCCCCAAATGAACATAAAAAAGGATGCAAATATTTGAAAAAAAAATGAAAAGAAAATTTTTAGCGATTCTATAACAAAATATCAATTGAAAATATATTTTGAATATTTTAAATGTCACTTTTATGTTATAAAAAAGTTTGAAAAAATGTAAAAAAGCTACAAAAATAATCATCGTTGGAATTTGGCGAACAACTGAATAGATGGAACTACACATTAATAAAAAAAATTAAAATTTTCGGGGTTTGATATATGCATGTGAAAAAAGTTAATAAAATTGTGCCGCACAACCAAGAGAATCCTAAAACAAAATCGTCAATTTCATTTTTTTTCCAAAAATAAAATTTATATTTTCTTTCGGTGGCAGGTCAAAAAAATAAAAGTCAAAAAAATAACCGGACAAAAAAATAATTCTCTAACGTTTTTTTTCGTTGCATGACTATCAGGGTCTTTTTCTTTTGTTCTTTTGCCTGTTCGTCAGGAAAATTCAAACGAAAAGAAACGTTAGAAAAATAAAAAAGTACCAAAGGTTCCACTCCCTTTAAAAGTAGCGATAAGAATTCTTCTGCAAATCCAAACATCCAATAAATTCGACGAATATCCAGTCTTTTTGAATGCTGCAAGAAACCAGTAACATAAACAACATTGCCACGGCGTTTAATGACAAGCTCAGTTCCATTTTTAGTAATATTTTGAGGGAAGAAACCACGAATAAAATGTCGAATTACTTCATCTTGTGCAAGAACAATTGGTTGAGATTCTCGAAATTCTTCAAGATTTTGAGAATGCCATGAAAGCCAAGCTTTTCGAACACCAATATGATGAGGTTTTTGTGACATTTCATATGTTAATAGACGAGTTCGGTCAATTGTTGCTCGATGTTTACCAGCTCGATTTTTACATAATGGTGTTGTAGTTGCAATATGTCTTTGTGAAATTTGAGATGTACATGCATAAAGTCGAGATGTATTGGTTAATGTTGTATTCATGTTCCTCTTAAACTAGGTACTAGCCACATGTATTTTTATTATCATTTTTGTTCCGCAATTGTCCAACAAAAAAAACCCTTACATTTTAGTGTTTTTCATACTTTGTGCGCCATGATTTATATTTCAAAATCGCCATCCCCGAAGAAACATAAAAAAGATGCAAGTATTTGTAAGCAAAATCAAATGAAAATTTTTGTGCGATTTAATAACAATAAATTTCAACTCAAATTTGTTTTGAATACTTTTGATTTCAATATTATGTTCTCAATGGATTTTAATAATGTAAAACAGGTACAAAAATGATGCTAAAAGTAAATTTAGAAAAAATTGAAGAACTGGCTGCGATGGAATAAACTGTTGAAAGCAATATTAAAAAAGATATAAACTTTGGGGTTTAATCATGCATGTGAAAGGATTTAGATAAATTGTACCTCAAAAAACAGCTATCTAATTGCAACAATAAAATATCACATATGCTTTTTTCATGTTAATGATTAAACCCTTGCTTTCATCTTTCATGCAAACTTTCGATCAAAATTAAACCAAATTTTTTTGTTTTTATTAGGAGCTGTCAAATTTACCTTTTTAGATTTTTTTAACAATTTCTGCATCTCGTCTTTCTTGCATATCTCCATCTAGTTTTTTTTATACAACATGTCATTTCACAATTTTCGTTGAGAAATAAAAAAATTATAAAAAATATTTTTTTGTTTATCTGATTTTTTGTGTAATGTCTGCGTCTCTATCTTATTTCGAAATCATCATATCAACATAATTTAGTTTGAATATTTAAAATTCATTTTTTTGTTTAAAAAACATTCTTAAATGGAAAAAAGTGCAGAAAGAATCATATTTGTAATTTTTTCAAAGAATAACAGCTCCATTATTAAAAAAATTTAAAGCTTTAGGTTTGAGGATACATTTAAGAAAGGATTTAGAGAAATTGAACCATCAAAACATCCAGAATGATTATCATAGCATATTAATTACATCCATATTTTTTCATAAAGAAGCTCTAAACCATTGTGTTCTTTTTTTTAAACATCCAAAAAAATTTTAATACATAACATTTTTTGTCTGTCTGACTTTTTATGCAACGTCGGCGTCTCTTTCTTTTACAATGCAAAATCACAATCCCAAACAAACATAAAAAAGATGCAAATATTTGAAAGCGTTTTGTTAAAAATTTTTACAAGAAATTGTTTCTCAAATTTTTTTTATTTGAGCAAAACCAACAGATATTTCATAATTAAATTTGAATATAATTTATTTTTAATATTTTAAATTTTATTTTTATAACTCGAAAAGATTGAAAAAACGTAAAACAGCTACAAAAAAAATCATATACGTTTTTTTGGTGAAAGTTTTAAAACTATTGGCCCATTTATTATAAAACAGTTATAATTTCGAGGGTTCAGTAAATAATTTGAAAAGTGCTGGAGAAATTCTGTCACAAATCAATTCAAAAAATTGTAATAATTGCCTACATATAATTTTCATAACATTCGTCAAAGCCTTATGTTCTTTTTTTGTAAATGCTAAACTAAATTTAATTTTATAACTTTTATATTTTATTTTTTTAAATTATTTCTTTTTTTTCATGGTTTCAAATGATACTAAATATGTTAAATAAGTTGAAAAACATTTATGATGGTAATTTTAGCAAGAATAAAAGAAAAAAATCCATTAATAAAAAAATTTAAAAGATCTGATGTTTGATAGTGCACAAAAAGAAAGGAGTTTAAGATTTCTAACACCGAAATATCACCAGAAAGAACTATCAACAGTAAAATGTTAAACATATTATTTCATACAATTCTTGTGTTTTTTTGCATAACTCTAATTAAATTTTATTACACTACCTTGTTTTCCTGTTTTGTTATGGAATTTAATTTATGATTTTTTTTCGACTGTTTTACTTTTTGTGTAATGCCTCGTCTCTCTTTCATATTTCGAAATATCATCACTTTTTTTACTTTCTGTTAAAAATCGTGACAAGTTCTTTAGGGGAGCCGCGGTCGCGGCTCCCGCATTCTTTAGGGGGGCATCTAATGATGCCATGCTTTATTTTCATAGGGACATCTTTCATCATCATAAAACCCCATTTTAAAACCATCATTCATTAATAAAAAAATCATTCCATGCATATGCATTTTCATCACACTACATTTAAAGAACCACAAAACACATAACCATTTTTAAGCCTCATTTAGCACCAATAAAAAGTTTTGCATTAGAAATATTCATACTTCACCTTTCATGCAATTTCTCATACTAAACAACCCCATCACAATCATTCACATGCATGATTTAAAAGTCATTCTACCTTCATCATCTTCCTTTTTATCATCATCGTTGGTTCCTTCGGAACCAACACCGGTAGCAATTTTCACAAATATATAAACTTATTCATTACCACTCTGTTCCATTTTAAATTTCAATTAAAAAATGAAATTTAAAAATAAATTGTGGGTTCGTACCGAACCCACAATTTCTTAATTTATATTATCCTTCATTTCTTTTAAATTTATTAAAAAAGCTTTCCTACATTTATCAATTTTCATCCCATAAACTTTTTGCTCCATTACACCAATAACGGCGGTAATTTTCATAAATGCATAACATATTCGTTAAAATTCCTACATTTTCATTTTTCGTGTTATTGTCTGTAATTTCAAATCACAAAAAAAAATACTAATACTGAAAAACTACTAAAATTATTAAAAAGTGCATTTCCTATTTCTTTTCGAACTTCATTGCAAAAAAGGAAATTGTGGGTTCGTACCGAACCCACAATTTCTGACTTTTACCATAACTTATTGCTTTAAATGCACTTATTTTTCATTTTTTATCCTACAGTACATTAGCTCAAAATTTTTACATTTCATTTTTTTCAATCTTTAAACAAACATAAAACATTACCAAAAACATGCATGTAATCATCAAATTCATTAAAAAATGCATTCTCAACATTTTCATTTTTTATCCCATACTACATGCAAAAAATCACATACAACTCATATGCATTTCTACAGCTCATATAACACTCACATACTCACATAACACTCATACAATGCATGCAAACTTACATCAATTGTTAAATTCAATAAAAAATCCATTCCATTGCTTTTTCATTTTTCATACCATACCACATGCATACAATCACATAAAAGTCATATGCATTTCTACACCTCATATAACACTCACATACTCACATAACACTCATACAATATATACAAACATGCATCAATCATTAATATCATTAAAAAATGCATTCCATTTCATTTTCATTTTTCATACCATACTACATGCATAAATTTGCATAAAACTCACAATCTTTTTTTTCAAGCCTCATTTAACACTCACATACTCATATAACACTCATACAAAGCATACAAACACATTTGTATTGCATGGGCATCGAACCCATGACATGCCGCATCCCAACCCTCCACACTTCCAACTGAGCCATTTGGCCAAGAGAGAAAATTCCAATTTTTCAAGCGCGCGCAACTCGCGCAAATGGCCACCTCCGGCGCCAAACGGCAATTCCAACATTCTCCATTTTTCATGCTCTTACCATTGATACCAAACATGCCCATAATCGCAGAAGGTCCAGACAAAAACACCATTCTCAAATAACATAGCGGGTGACAAGTTCTTTAGGGGAGCCGCGGTTGCGGCTCCCGCATACTTAAGTTTTGCATTAGAAATACTCATACTTCATCTTTCATGCCCTTCTCATACATCCCAACATTTTCCTCATGCTATTTTTCATGTACATACCCCTGACTTTTATTCATCCCCTTTCATTTACCGTAACCATCACAATCGAAAATTGTTTTAAAGTCGTAATCACAACCAAACAATGAATGAAAGACATATGTAAAACCTGAAAAAAATGTACTAATGTAACCCATCCATATAATCATTCAAAATATAGAAACAACAAATTTATACATATAAAAAACAATAATAACAACAAAAGAAAAATAATGAAAAATACAATAAAAGTTACCAGATATGCAACCACCACAATAAAAAAAGCATGAATTTATCGACATTGAAAATAATGATAAGAACACCATCCATTGAACATTTGTTATTGAAGATAGATATTTGATGAAGTTCTAAAACATAATAATTAGTCAAACATTCTTGTAAAAATACAACTTACATGATTCCAATCAGATTCAACGCTCATATTCCATAAATTTAGAAGCAATAGAGAAATGAAATGTAAGAATTCAGGAATAGAGAAATGCAGCTTTTAATTTTTTGAAGAAAATCCAACTCAACATCTTCCATGTTCTTTTTACCACTTGAATATAATTCATTTGTCGAATAATTTCTTGACGAACATTGAGAGGCAAATAAAATATTAAATTGTCATGAATATTGGAGAGTTTGTTAAGTATCTGTAGATGAAGTTAATAAAGATGATTTGGTAGCTACAGTATCTAAAAATTAAAATTAAAAAGAAAAAATATGTATGTATTAACTAACCTGATAATTGAGATTTCTGGTTGTTGAGGAATGATGAAAAAGGTGATGGTTGCGATATCTAAAAAAGAAGATAAAATAAATGTTAAATTAAAAAAGTATATAAAAAACCTTACCTGGTAAGAAAAGTATTTGTATTTGATATGGTGAAGATTGTGCATAAAGCACCTTTGAAAGCATGTGTAATCATTCTAAAACATTATAAGCATTATTACCACAAATTACTACAAAAAAATCAACGATAAGCATTAAAAAGCACGAGTACGAATCACGTTCACGAAAATGCACGAGTAAAACAATTTTAACCAATTTGCTCAATTAATTCTGCATAGACAACATTTTTAGTTTTATTAATTCTTCCTTTCTTGAGTTGAATTTTCAAACAATCCCAAGCCTTTGTCCGCGATAATGCAACATAAAGCATTCCATGGCTCCAAACTTCCTTTTCCAAAAATACTCCGACTTTTTCAAAACTTTGACCCTGTGATTTATTTACTGTTAAAGCATGAGCAAGCATAACTGGGAATTGATGACGATAAAGTTCAAATGGGCCAGCATCATGCTTTAAAGTAATTCTTGGTAGCATAATTTTTTCAGCGCTTAAAGTCCCGTCATCAAGCAATTTTCGAGCAGCAATTACATTGGGGCGCAAATCTGTAACTAAAAGTCTTGTGCCATTGCATAAACCTTCTTCAATACTCAAATTGCGCAAAAGCATAATTACAGAATTAATTCTCAAAGTCAAACTATGTGAAGGAAAGCCATTGATATGAGTATCCTTAAAATATTGAGGAACACCATGCCAATGAAGTTCTCCTTCACCATGCTTTACAGCATCCTGAGCCGCGTAAGTCATTTCTCCTTCCGGTGGAAGCATTTGCAAAACTTGTTCATTAAAAGCTCGAACATCATCATGTCTTGCAGCAAGAATAGCTCTTGAAGTTAATTCAGTATATCTTTTTTCCGCAATTAATTCTTCAAAAATTTCACCAACTAAATTACCTTCAACAATACAATGAGGAGGGATATCGACACATCCTTCTTCATCAATTGTTTCACCATTACCAATTTTAAGCAAAGTTGCGGCAAATTCCTTTTCATCTGCATTGGCACGCTTATTTTCTGTTAATTCAAATTTTTGAAAAAGAGGCCACAATGGACTATTACAAATGGAAGCATTTACAACATCCATTGGACCTCCATTTTCAACAATTGCTGGAATTTGTCTAAAATCCCCAGAAAGTACCAAAACTTTGCCTCCGAATGGAGCATCAACTTGCATCAAATCCCGAAGTTTTAAATCAATAACTTTCATTGCTTGCTTTGGAGCCATTGGAGCTTCATCCCAAAAAATGACAGCTGCTTCACGAATTTTTTGTGCATCCTTAGTTTCAACATTTAAGGTTGAATTACTGTCACTTTTAAAAGGAAAATCAAGCCGAAAAACATTATGGCAAGTTCGACCTTTTGGATAAAGAGAAGCAGCAATTCCACTCCAAGCCATAACAATTACTTCAAAAGATTCAGCTTTCAATAAATTAATAACGGTTTTAATGGAATATGTCTTTCCAGCTCCTCCGCAGCCATATAGAAAGACACATCCACCGTTTTTATCTTTAACCAACTTTTGAACATGATCAACAAATTTAAGTTGCTTTTCATTAAGGGTACTGTACATTTGTTCTCCTTTTTCAAGAAGCTCCAAAACGTCATCAACACTTGTATCCAAAATAAAATTAAGTTCTTGCATTTTTGCTTCTAGGGCAGGATAATCAGATAATTCCTTATCTTGATATATCATGCTTCGAACAATTCCCATTAATGCAATATCTTTAAGTTCATCTTTTTTATAACGATGTTTTAAATCACCAATCATACTTTCCCAAAATTGTTCAAAAAGTGCCAAAGGATCTTTAACATCACAATGTGCCAAAATTCGAGCCAAAAGTCTTCTCAAACCCTTAGGGGATGATATATCTTTTGCCTCTTCCATTGCTTTAACATACAATTTATCATCAACAATCATTCCTCTTGCATCTGCAGCTTCTCGAAAAGAATTATAAATAACTCCATTAAATGTCTTCAAATCTTCAAAACTTTTTGGGCTTCGAACAACAGTCAAAAGAGAACGAAGATAAAAGGATTCAGTATGCTTTGGGCTAATTGAATAAATTCTTGAAACTACAGGTTTAACGAATTTAACCCTTGGCTTCCAATAACGAACATTTTTATTAACAATTTTGCCATTTTCATCTTTTGTTTGAACAGTTTTTGTATCCCAAACATAATGTTGTGGCATTTCTTCATACAGTAATCCTGTTTCCTTTTCATTATTTACATCAAAACATGCAAGTAATTTTGATGTTGCATTATCAGTGGTTTCTTGAATTAAAACATCACTGCTTACATCTTCATCCAAAGCTACAGTATGACCACCTTCAGTATGAAAGCCAAGTCTTTCAACTTTATGGGTACTGTAAAACAATGGAAATTCACTTAATCTCCAATGTGCTTCATGTGCAGACATATATCTTCCATCAACGTAAGCTTTAGGTTCATTAATATCCATGCATTTTACACCACCTACAGTATGCCATTCCATTAATGCTTTATCATTTCCTTTAAACATGTATTTAAAAAGATAAAAAACAGTCAAAATTGAAAAAACACATTCCAAATTAATATGACATCTCATTTTTTTCAACAAATATGCATTGTAAGGGACAACCCAGCGATTGTCGATTATATACTCTTTGCCTTGGTACTTTATTTTAGCAGTGATACCATTATTTCTTCTTCGATAAATTGTAAAGCCTTTTTCATCCATTATCGTATTATCGCAATTAGGCTTTGGATAACCTCGGATACATTTTCCATCTTTCATGCATGGGGCATTTGGATTATGTTCACCACATGGAGAATGAATCATATATTTTAGAACAAATTCCAACAAAAGAGGATCTTTAATAATATAACCAGGTTCAATTGGCAGTTCAGCACAAATAACTCGGTCAACCTTTTCAGGGGTATCCCACATATTTTCCAATCTCATTACCCAATGAATATGTGCCAATCCTCTTTTTTGAAATTCAACAACATAATAAATATAAACAACTTTTCCAAAAATTTCATAATCTTTAATTAATTGAATCAAATAATCAACTTTTAATTTGAATATTCGATTAACAATATCAATTCTTTGCCAGGCACTTTGTCCAGGATACATATTTGCTTTAATTTCTTCATAAAAAGTGCTACATGTCAATGTTCCAAAACCTGTAGGTTTGCCCAATTGCTGAGCCATGGACATTAAATCATAAGATTTTTCACTCATGCATCTTGGAGAACCATAAAAAGTTGAAGGCAAAATTATTGTCTTTCCTGGCAACAAATTTGCTTTTTCACTTTTTCTCTTCAAATAATCTGTAACAGAAGTATATTTGGCAACATGTAAAGTTTTTTGATTATTTTTAATATATTCCAAATTATTTGCTTCATATCTTGTACCCATATCAACGAGCCAATGAGCCATCATTTTACCACTGTAATGCAAAGGATTAAATGGACTTTTTGGACTTTCTTCCCTCACAGCAAGCCTGTACATTACAGCTTCACGCAAAGACAATTTTCGACTTTTTGGATCGTCATTTCGCTTTTTAGTAATATCCCAGTATTTGCCCTTACCAGTTATATCATACAAAACATATGTCAGAGGTTCCAAAAATGGTGACAAATTTGAAACTCTTTCATCAATCCATTCCTTTTTATCTGTATCCCGATATCTGATTACAATTTGCTTTCTTGGCATTGTTTCATCAGGATTCATACGGTAAACAGCAGCAACTTCATTTGCAGTTGGTGCATCATAATTTCTTGAAAGTTTATCATTTACATTTTTATCGAAAGCTAGCACTAATTTTTCTGGCTCACGACCTTCAGATTCTGCAATTGCCTTTTCTTCTTTATAAGTATCATTCAACATTGTATAAGATTTTGCAAAAATATTTTGTTCTCGAATAATCTTTTCAAGCTTCGAAAGCAATCTTGGTTCAACTTTTTTATTTGAAGGAGCACCACATCGAATGCGATTGGCTTCTTCCATATCAACAATGTACAACTGTCCAGCATATGGTGTTCCCTTTGGCATTGGATCTGCCCATCGACACATTCGATGCCAAAGTTCACCCATAATTTTTACAAAATAAGGTCCTCCTCTTACACCAGATTGTGAACCACATTGCTTTGCAACTGGATGAGCAAAACTCAAAGAAGAATTCAAACTTGTAATATTATCATGAAAATTAGTCGTTAACTTTTTATCAGCATGTTCTTTTTTCCATAATTGCTTTAATTCTTCAGGATAATCATCAACCAAAAGTTGTGATACAGTACCCTTCTGACAACAACTTGTATAAAAACCATTTTCATGTCCTTTTTCTTCAGGGAAATGCAACGCTTCACAACCTTTACATTTAACATTCATTAATTGCAAAATATGTGGTTCAACATCAGTTGAATCTTCTGCTGCAAAACTTAATTTTCCTTTACCTTTTCTTCTATTATTTCTTTCAATATTTTCATTTTTCTTCACTTCTGATGTCGCATTTTTTCGTTTTTCATTATCGTTTTTATTGACACCTTGTAATCTTATTTTATTGGCATGTTTGGTTTCATTTGAAATACTGTAAAGTTTTTTTAAGGATTCCACTGCACTTTTTTCCTTTTTTGCATTTGGATTCGCTTTCATTCTTCGTCTTTCGTCGTCTCTTTTTTTGTTCAATGCTGCAATTCTTTCTTCAAAAGTTTGTTGTTCTTTTGTCCAATTTGCTTTCGCTTTATTACTTGCTTTTATCTTTTTGCGTTTTAAATACTCTTTATAAGTCTCTTTTTCTTTCTCAACTTTTGCCAACTCTTCATCTATTTCATTAATCAACTGAGTAGATTTTTCACCATTTTCTTCATCAATATTTACTTGTACATCATCAGCGATATCGAAAACTTCAATTTTCATATTTTTTATTGATTGATTTAAGTTTGTATCAGTATTACAATTTTCTGCTTTTACACTTTTATTTGGTACGTTATCTTCGCAAGTATCAATTTCAACTTCAACTTTTCCATCAGCACGCAAAACCCCAATAACTTTTCCTTCTGCATTTCTAACTTTTAAATGCTCAAATGAATCAAGATAATCATTTCCATTTTTTACAAAAGGAAACCATTCATTTGGACATCCATAAAATGCTAATCTTTGAACAATATGACGAATTCTTGCTCTTTCTGCAATTGAGTAAAAAATTATCATACGCTTATTTTCACCATTAAAACAAATTTCTTCTGCTCCTCTGATACACAAAATTCCACAATCATACCCGTTTCTCTGAAGAGTTACAGTATCATTTTTGTCTTCATATTCGAATGTAATATTTAAAAATCTTTCAATATTTGCTTTTAAAATTTCATAAACTTGTGGAAAACCCGTCAATTTGCTATTATATACAGTAACCTTTTGAGTCTGAAGCTTAAAAACAACTAAATACCAATGATCATTTTGGCATACAGGTGCAAGAAGAAAATCAAAATCTGCTTTTAAAACATGCAAAAATTCAAATGGATCTGTTTCTGGGTATTGTGTTAAAATTGCAGCATAATTCGGTGGCAAAACTGCAACTTTTCTTAAATTATTTTTAACAACAAATTCGGCAACTGCAGAAATTACTCCCATTACTTGATCACCGCTTAAATATAAATCTTCAACACTTTCATGTTCTTCTGTTGGCATAACAATTTTTAAATCATTCAGCAAATGTCCATAACTAATTGGTTCATAATTCTGATTTACTGCATTTGCATTTATATTTTGTGATTGTGCAACTACAGTAATCTCTTCGTCTTCATCATCAAAATTTAACAAACTGTCATCCAAATTTGAACTTTCAATTTTGTCAATTACAGTATCTTTGCATTTTGTATTCGTTTTTGTTAATTTTTCATAATCAACTTGTAAATCATCATCATCAGAATCTTTTATACTTTGAGTTACTGTATTTGCTTCATCGTCATCATTTGACGCATTTAAATTTATAAAATCAGTTGGATTTTGAACAGGTCTGACCCATTCATCTGTAATGTCATTATTTTTAAGTTTAATTAAAATTTCACGAGCTCTTGCTCTTTCTGCTTCTTCATGAAAAACTTCAAAAAGTGTACTTTCACCTGTAAAACAAATTTGTTCACCCTTTTTATATGCATGAACACCACAATTATAACCATTCTTTTGTGATGTTACTGTATGATCTTCATTTGCATCTTCAAATTGTACATGTGTCACAGATTGAATACATTGTTTTAAAGCATTAAAAATTTGTGGACGACCTGTATGTAAACTGTTATATGATACAATTTTTCTTAGTGCAACATAAAAAACAATTAAATACCAATGTCTTTGTTCACACACAGGAGCCAAAAGAATATCATAATTATTTTTATGAACCTGCATATATCTCAAAGGATCTGCATTAGGATTATTTGCAAGCATTTCAGCAAAAAATGCAGGCAAAACAGCAACCTTTCGAATATTCTTTCTTGAAACATATGCAGCAACACCAATAAGCAAAGTATTTACATGATCACCACGCAAATACAAATCTTCAATAATTTGATGCTTTCCCTCAGATCGTAAGAGGATTCTTAAATTGCTATTAGGAATATTATTAAACCTTGGAGCAATATAAGAATCATTACAATCTTCAGTATTTGCATCATTATTCTTTCTCTTTCCACCACCAAATCCAAAATTCCATAAATAATCCATTACATTGATAACTGAAATATTTGTAAAGCAAGCTTTACCATTAAAATCATTATAAACAATAAAAAAAGCATTATCAACAGCACTAAAAAGTACCGTAACCAAAAATTGTTTGGAGCAAGCTCCACTAAAACTAAGATATCCGAAGATATCCCGGCTTCGTTTGGGATTAACAGTCCCCTTAAAAACATCACAAACATAAACAACAAATTTTGGCATCCGAAGACACCCTTTTAAAGCATTGTTTGCACCCGAAGGCACCTTTACATGGCCCGAAGACCCAAGTTTTGCACCCGAAGGCACCATGACATGGTCCAAAGACCCAATTCTTGCACCCGAAGGCACCATGACAGTATCCGAAGACACCAAGTTTGAACCCGAAGGCTCCTTATCGGCATCCGAAGATGCAAGGGTTGCACCCGAAGGTACCTTATCGGCATCCGAAGATGCATAAGCAGCATTTACAAAAAATGTAAATGCTGCTTTCCAAAATTTAGTGCTGATGCCGGTGGGAGCATCAGCGATGGAGCGGGACCATACCCGCCCATATTTTAACCACCTCCATATCCATTCATCATCATCGTGAGGCAGCATTTGAAGAGCTGAAATGATATCCATGTAAAACATCAAAGAAACCATAGCATCTCAGAAAAAATATTCAGAGCGGCACGAAAAAAGCAATATAAAAAACCCGATGAAAAAGCTATCAATCTGTCAAATTTGGATATCGGCATCAATCTGAAAAAAAATAAGATTGTTAGAACAGTTAAAAAAATAATAGAAAAAACTTACCTTATGTTAAGCACAGAATACAACCTGCTCTTCAACTTTTTTCAACATTCATTTATCTTTATGCAACTAAAAACATGCGGAAAATTCCGTTGAACTTTAACAAATGCATGTAAAAATTTTCGCATTTTTATACCAAAAAGTGAATGAATGTTGAAGAAACGTTGATGAACAGGTTGTTATTCTGTACATCTCCATTAATCCATTAAAAAACATTCCATATTACATTTTTATCAATTTTTTAATAAACAAACATTAAATGTAGAAATCAAAGAGGCGCATTTTTAAAAAAACATTTGTCTCAAAAAAAAGTTGGTCGCAAAATAGGTAACATTTTCGTGTTGAGACATTTGCATTTGCAACTGCAGTTTTTTTTGCAAAAAAGGGAAAAACAAAGTTAAAATTTACAAAGTTTTCCACATGATTCATGTTACATGAATTTATTGTTGTTAAACAGATGCCTTAATCAAATTTAATACCTGTAATTAATGCAAGAAAAAGCAATTTTTATGAATTAAAAATAAAATTTTTAAGTGTATAAATGAATTTAATAAAAGTGACATAAAAATATTGCTGTATGCAATTCAATATTAAAATTATTGCATCTACCAAATTTTAGAAGCAAACTATTTCTGTACTCAAAAATTATTTTTTATACGAATTCATTAACAATGTACTATACCATCAACAAAAATATATATTAATAAAAACAACATAGATTTTTTCTCGGTTCACATTTTTTGTCTTATATATTGTTGCCTACTAAAACACAACAATTTTTATTTACATTTAATGCATCATAAATTATTATTATTATAATACTTAACATCAGTAAAATAAGTACAACACAAACTAAAGTGGTACAAAAGCTTCAGTGTTGAGTTAATTACTTTTTCATCCGACAGTATAATCATAGTCATTTTAAATGTGTTTTACATGATCATAAGAACAATCATGCACGAAAAACTTAAATGTAAAAATGCATCATCTGCAATTTCATTATTTCATTGTACGATATACATGCATATTCCATAAATTACGTCATAACTCGTTCTTGAACTTACATTTCACGCTTATATTACCACAAATCATTTTACTAACCCCATACAAAAAATAAAATTATCATTAACATTTCATTTTCCCTCCTGCAGTATACACATGCTGCATTATAATTAATCAAAAGTTTAACATTTAATTATTTTCATACTTCAAAGTAAAAAAATATTAACAGAAACACAAACTAATTTATTAATTAAAAAACTCAATATTTTTATTACTATTACTGAGAATACATCTTTTAATCCCATACTAAATATACAGCTCATATCTCGCAAATATCAAGTTTTAACCCATATTTTTTAAAAAAATCATCAAACAGTATTTTAAATGCATCCTCGCACAAACATTTAGCAGGCCCAAAAAACATACAGTAATGGGCTACTATCAATATGCATCTAAGAATTGCATTTTCTGCATTATCATTTTTTATTTTACAGTAGGCCCATAATCAACAAATCAGTCACTCGTTTACTTCCAGTTTATACTTTCATTAACTAAACTCATACAAAAATTAAAATCATCAAAAACGCTTTTCCACACCTTTTCAATTTTTTTCCTACAGTACATGCATAATTATTTCTCAAAACTTTTACATTTCATTTTTTTTCACACATGAAAATAACAAAAATCATTATTATTACTTGCATTAATCATTAAATTCATAAAAAATGTGTTTCCATCATTTTTATTTCTCATGCCATAATATGTGCATAAATTTGCATAAAACCCGGAATTATTTTCAAGCCTCATATACCACTCACATACTCATATAACACTCATACAATGCATACAAACATACATCAATCATTAAATTAATGAAAAAATGCATTCCATTCATTTTCATTTTTCATTGCATACTACAAACAAAAAATCACATAAAAGTCATATACATTTTTAACACTCATACAACACTCACATACTCACAGAGCACGCATAAAATGCATACAAACATGCATCAATCATTAAATTCATTAAAAAATGCATTACATTGCATTTTCATTTTTCATACCATACTACATGCATAAATTTGCATAAAACTCACAATCTTTTTTTTTTTTTTTTTTTTTTTCATCGTAATAATTCAAAAACAGACTCCCAAATAACAACTAAATTCGCAGATAGTTATTTTATTCCACTTAGTACTAGACACAAAAACAGTTCGCTCTTAAAAATTCATTTATTTTTCATTTTTATTAACGATACTTTTATTTCCTTAACTGTTTCAGCTAGCAATATGCCCCAACCTTGTATTCCTTCCAATGAAATGCAATCCCCAACCAAAACAGCTGAAAAGCTGCATTTTCCAGAACCCTTATGGGTTGCTTGCCACAATCATCAACAACCAAATATTAAACAACATTTGATCAATGCCAACCAAATCAAGCATTAATTTCCTCTATTTAAAAATTATAGTATTGCATTAAAGTATATTCTCAATGTATTTGTCTTAAATGTTAACATTCTCCTCTTTTTTTAATTATAGTATTGCATTTACAAACTGTTTTTTTAATTTTGGATCATAAATGTTTAAAATGTTAAAGTAAGGGTTGTCTGAGCAAATGGGAAAATAATTAAATATATGAGTAATTTTTTAATAACATTAGAGATAATCATAGATTTAATAAAAAAAACAAAAACTTTTAAAAAAAGAACGAAGAAAAAAAATGCAACGGCGAAAGAAAGACTTTTTTTGCAGAGAGATTGCATCTCTCTTTGTTTCTCTGTCGCCAAAGTGAACCGTGTAGCGATGAGATTGTGCACGTTGCATAAAAAAAGGAAAAAGGCAAAAAAACCAAAAGAACTCGAATTTCTTTTTTTGTTGAAACTTTTTGAGTTTCACTAAAAAAACGGATTTTTTTTAATCCGCAATTTTTGGGAGGAAGAATCCGGAAGGATTCCGATGAGAATACGGTAGAATCCAAAAAACTTGAATTTTTTTAAAAGTCAAAAAAAATCCGTCCACCGTTTAGCAATCCATCCACCGTTTAGCAATCCATCCACCGTTTAGCAATCCGTCCACCGTTTAGCAATCCATCCACCATTTAGCAATCCATCCACCGTTTAGCAATCCGTCCACCGTTTAGACGTCCACTCCACTGGACCCGTCCATCCACCGTTTAGTGAGGCCCTTCAAGTGCTGCAAATATACTGTATGTTTTTATTAGCTAGATTTTTGAACTTACATTGTTCTGAAAATTTTCCCCAGCTTTTGAAAGCTCGAACAAATGGCATGACATGGAATCACAAAATATGAAACTTTGTTTTCTTCCCGGGGAGATCAGGATAATCTTTATCAATTAAATTAAAATATGCCCTAATTGCATTATCAAGTCCATTAATTTCACTTTCTGTAAGATCTCGTGCTACAGCAAACTTTTGGACTTCAGCAAAGCTTCTCAAAAGATCAATTCCAAAGCCATTAATTTCAGGATGTTCAACAAAATGGGCCAAAATTTTTCGGCAATTTCCTCCAGTATAATCAGAAGTTCCTTGATGATTTTTTACTTTAATTTTTTCAATTTCTTCAACCATTCTAAAGTTAAAATTACATTTTTATGAATTGAATACTAAAAACTTACATTTTATCTGATCCTTTATCTTTGCAATGTTTAACAATTGAGCATACTCCAGAAGTCAAAATATGGAGGCATGGGGGAACAAAACGTAATAATGGAATTGCGGTAAGCATTGGAGTAGCTTTTACTGAATTATTTTGCCTCTTTTTATCTCCCAATTGCTTTGATGTAAAATTTTGTGATGCTTCAGCTTGTTCAATAATTTCTCCTGCAGCTTGAATACTTTCGATAGTTCTTAATGCTGATTCAGGAATTTGTTGAAGCCCTTTCCAATCTTTGCTTGCAACAGTACAGTATACGCAGGGACAATTTGCACTTCCACCTTGAAGTCCAACACTTTCATCCGCCATTTTACAATCAGAAATCCAGAAACTACAAAAAATTAAACTGCGATTATTAATTTAATTTCCAAATAAAATACAAACCAAGTAAACGTTTTTAAGCCATGTTTTGTTTCAAATTGTCCACTTTGTAAAAGAAAAATTGCTTCGTTAATTACATCCATATGAGTTTTAATATCTTTTCTGGATTCATCACCAACATAACAGGTATAAATATGTAATTTATCAGGGCTAAGGGGATTTTCTAAATCAACAAGGTACCAAACAATTTTAGTAGTGTCAGATCCTAGAAATTGATATATTCTCCTAGAAATATTTATTTTATATTTACCTTTATCTGCACCAATATTCACTCTAACATTTTCCAAATCAAAAGAATCAAGGCTGTTTAAATAATTAATAACAGCGGTAGCAAGACCGTCTCCTGCTTCCTTTCTAAGTCTTTCGAGTAATTCATTTCTGAATTTTTTCAAAACAGTTAAACAGGGAACGAGGTCTCTTGGCAAATCTGCATATGCTTCATCAGTAATTCTGTTACGGGTTTTCCATCTCAATGCCGCTTCAACTGACATTTGGCCGGGAGGAGAATCAGTTACTCGATACTGAGGTCCCAAATCTTCTTTGACGCTTTCTTGATGAGCCTTTTTTCTTTTGAAAAGACCACTTTTTGATAAATTTTCAGGACTTTTAGCCGAAGATGCAAAGGAAGATTTAGGAGATTCTGGAGGAATAAAATTGTAATTTTGGGATTCAGGAAAATTCATATGGTCTGGGTCAACATCATTATCAACAGTTTCAACTTGGGCATAACCATCATCTAGATCAGATGGATTATCGGATTCTGAATCTGGCAATGCTTGAGCCTTGTTATCTAAATGTTAAAGATGTAGAAAGAAAATTTAAAAATGTGTGAAAAACATACCTCTTTCCCGACGGGCTATTTTATTTTGGGCAGATATCGTCTTTTTTTTGGAAGTTGCCAATTGTCTTTTAAGTTTGTTCGAAGCATGCAAATTTTTTAATTGACTCAATTTATTTTCACTTAAAGGAGTTTTTGGTTCTGGGACAGCAGGGTCGTTTTCAATTGTAGACGATGAAGGCGGAAGAACATTATCAGAATCAGTAGTTTGAAGAACAGCATCCGGAATTTCTGATTTCTTATAAGAAACACGGTGTTTCAACAAATTATCCTGTCTAGCTTTTTTAGCAGAAGGAGTACGAGGCATAATTGGAAATAATTATTAGCAAAATGAAGAATTAAATATAATGAACTGATTTTTTTATTTATTCAAACCAACTATTGCAGGTCATTTCGATAATCGATGCACAAAAACCAGCACAATCAAGCTTCAAGTGCCCTTTGAGGTATATATCGATAAAATAGAAGCAAAAAAAATATGCCAGAACAAACCAAATCATTTATAATCGATCGGACTTTTATTTTTGGCACCCAAATAGTTTATAATTATCGATCTAATAAAAAAAAGATAAAAATAATAGCAAAAATTTAAACAGTAACAATGCATGTTAAACATTGCTAAAATTTTTTAAAAATTTCACTCAGATTTGAAAAAAGCTGAATTACTTTTTTTCTAAATACGTTTTTTTATCTATTATGATAGAAAAAATGATTTAAAAATGTAGAATTATTGACAGGTAGGAATTTTTGTATCTAATGTTAAACATGCAACATCGTTTAACTCTTGGCAAATTGCGTACATGTGACCAATTTCGATAATTTTAGTACCAATCGATGCAGAATTTAGTCCTTTTTAGCAACGAAAAAATAAGAATAATTAAAAAGTTCAAGTAAATAATTTATTTGCTTAATTCTATGATCACTTTTCGTTAATGATTTTTTCATGTTTTTAATGTTTGGCAAAGCGTCAGTAAACAAAAAACTTATAGTAACTGTATTAATCTCTACACTTTAGACATTTTTTTCTTCAATAAGAATGACTAATTCCTTCAGTTCGTGTTTTACCCTTGCGTTTTTTTTCTGAAAACTGCAACAACATTTTATGACTCAATTTTTTCCATTTTGTATGTTTGCAAAACGTATTTCACAATTTATTTTGTCTGTTTTTGTGTTATTCCTGTGTGTTTTTTGTATTGCGAAATCGGCATCTTTAAAACCAACAATAAAAATGTGCCAACACAATAATCGCAAAACCACTATCGAAATTGCAATGTGACATATTTTTTTCGTAACATTGGTTGAAAGCTTGTGTTCTTTTTCTTGACAAACAAAATTTATACAGCATATTTTGGTTTTAGCTTTGCATCGTGTAATATATTTTTTGGTTTGTTTAAAATTCGTTTTGCAATGCCTGCGTCTAAAATTTTAAAATTATCTGCGCTAAAACGAAAAAAATGCATAGAGAAAAACTAATGAAAAATGTTTTACTATTTTCTAATGAAATATAACTAAAAATTTATTTTTGAATATTTTAAATTTAACTTTTATGTTTTAAGAGGATTATAAAAAATGCAAAAAATGCAAAACTTTAACAAAGAGAATCATATTAAATAGCAGGGAAAAATCAACATAATGTTACATATAATACCCATTATTAAATAAATTAGAAGCTTCCGGGTTCGATGAAGCATGTTTGAAAGATGTTAAAAAAGTGCCAACAAAATTATCCCGAAACCACTCTCATAAGTGCAATGTCACATATTTTTTTAGAGCAAAACCAGTGAGAAATTTTAAAAAAAATATTAATTGAAAACTTATTTTGAATATTTTAGATTTAATTTATTTGTTTTCAAAATATTGTAAAAAATTAAACCAAAGGTACAAACAGAATCATGTTTATTACTTTAGCAGAATACACTGTTAAATCGATTAATAATGAAAAAAATTAAAAGAAGGGTTTGCTCATGCACGTAAACAGAATTAATAGAATTGTACCACCAAAATATCCCGTGTAATAAATACTTGCAACACTTAAATTTCTGGTGTAAATTTTTTCAATCTTTAAACTTTTTTGTTCATTTTTCCTCCAAATATCCGGCAAAATTTTTTACAAAGCACTCCTAGTCTGGGAAAATGCTGCGATTTTTTTACTAAAAAAAAGAAGAAAGAAAAAAGATTTTTGCAATTGAGCAAGTGTAATTGTATGTAAATGAAGATGCAGACAAACGCCCTCATTGCTTTTTGAGAAAAACAACATTTTTGTTCCCACTAAAATGAAAATATGATAGCACGTTAGTCAAAGGGTGTTCTTAGCGCGAAAATGCACTAAATAAGCACGTTGTTTGAATGCTGATGTTGAAGATGTAATTTTAGTAACAAAATCATTTAAAAATGTATTAAATATTTTGTTTTTTCATTATTTTATATATTTATAACCATCTTCAGGGTATAAAGTTGGTTTAGAAACATGTATTAAGTCGTTTGATGTTTAAAAAAATGAATATTTTTGAGTTTTTAAAAAAGTTCTTTCCTAACTCTCTACTTTGAGGCATTATTCCGCTGTTATTGTTCGATGGAAATTGGTATTATTCGTGTTTTTATATAAATAAGCATCTCAAAATTGTATGTACACCTCGTTTTTTTAGATTAGAACACAAATTTTCAAATGGTTGTCATATCAAAGAAAAAGAAGGTTATAAGTGCTGCGAGAACAAATTATGTTGCTAATCAAAAGAAAAGACAAGCTGAAAATGCTCAAGATGAAACTGCTAAATCCATAGATCAACCTGAAGTCGATGAATTTCAAGAAAAATTGAATCCAGCTGGTGAAATTGGTCAAAAGCTTCAACCATGTGCAAATAAGAAATTTGTTGCTTCAATCCCAAAAATCTTTCTCCAAAAAAGTTCAAAACGTCGTTCTTTGCTCCAACTCCACAATTATTGAGTGAAGAAATCCTTGAATCCATTAAACTAAAGAATACTATTTTTGCTGCTGCAGATCTTCTTCAGTCTACTCCAAAATACTTAACTGATACATTTAAATTCTCCGGAAATTAGAAAGTTATTGATAGTCGAGATTCTTTTGCTGAAGCGATTATGGAAGTTTATAACTTAAGTTATAAGAATTTTATGGATAAAATCTATGTTAAGAATTCCAGCATGGAAAGAATAAAGGTTGTTTATGCTCCACGATCAAGTCTTGATTTTTACGTAATCTTTTTGTAATATGTGATATTGAGTGTTGTTTTGATATTTCTAATTTCATATTTGTTTCAGCATTTATACACGATCAAAAAGAAAAGAAGACTTTAATCCTTGAAACAATTGAATTGAAGAATAATATTACTGTATCATCAATGCTTTGCTTCGTCAAATTCAAGAAATTCGTGATTTCTTTACTCTTGCTGGTGGATCTTCACATGTTCAATCGGCTGATATTATTGCTCCAACACTTCCTTCAACTCCTTTTAATTTAACTTCGTCACATCGTTTATTCCGTTGTATTGAAGTTCCTGAAAATCCTACTTTTAATATGATTGGTCTGTTCTTTAATTTATCATTTCTTTTTGTTTTAGTATATGTTAGTTATGTTTTTTAAGTTGTTTTTTAAAGGATTTAATAGTAAAAATAAATTAAAATCAATCATTACTTCATTCTATGTGATGATTAACACCTGCAATTTTTTTGAAATATATTTTTAGTAAAACTTGTGATCTTAACATCAAAAACGAGGTGACCGTATAATCTTAGTTTAGTATTCTAACGATTAAGACCAAAATTTTAATTTTCTGTCACACATGGGCACGGTCGGAGGACAACTTGAAAATTTTGCGCGAACCTTTTTTTCCAAAGGGTCCCCCCTTTGCATTTTTCCAGAAATTTTCTTCCCTTCGGTAATTTTCAAAGGATCTCCTTTTGAGAAAAACAAAGTGAGCCAGAGGCTGTCTAACATAATTGCGTGTATCTAATGCTCTAATGGATAAATGATACGCTAATTCTAAAACAATGAAATAATTTCAGTCCATTACAAATATGATCTCTAAACCACTGAGAATGAATACTTAAAATTTTCATTGTGAGAGTTTAGCTTTTCAGGTAATGAGAAAAGCCAAAAAATTTTAAATGTAAAATAAAGGCGTCCATTAAATTCCCCCTGCTTGAGAACCCATAAATCCGTGAAATTATGCAAATTAGACAAAATCTGAATTTTTACTGAATTTCAGAAGTTTGAGGAATCAGAAGCCGACTTTCTTAGGTTGAAAGTGATACTAAAATTCGCATTTTTCAGATGTTTGAGAATTAGCAAAAACGACAAAAACGTTTATGCCAATCTTTAAGAAAAAGTGGTTTGCGCATGCGTTTGAAAACAAAATGGTTTGCGCTAACCATAAAGCAAAAATCGTTAGCGCCAACCTTAAAGCCCAAAAGGTTAGCGCATGTCTTTAATTAATTAGTGATTTTTTCCCAGTTTCTCTTTCTTTTTTTCTTTCTTTCTCTCCTTTTTCCTTCTTTCTTTTTTTCTTTTTTTCTCTTTTTCCGGAAATTTCCCCAAATTTTTGCGCGAACCCTCCAATTTTTGGCTGCGCAATGCGCGAACCTTTGGAGGATTATCCTCCAAGATCCTCCAACTTGCCCATGTGTGTTTTCTGTCGAACAGAAATGACGGTATTATCAAAAATAGATGATCAAAACCATTGACGAAAAATACTCTAATTTTTTGACAAGCAATTTTTGAACAAAAATTTATCTTATGCTCGCAACTTTATATCTCATTTTGTTGCATTTTTTATGTACTTTAAAGTTAGCAATATTGCAAAGCATTAAGGACTCTATAGGAAATTATATCTCAGTAAACAGATACATATCCCACAAACTACTCAAGCATCAAAAATCGTGAAACACAAAAAGAACACTTTGCCACAAAGTTGACTTTTTGACTAACGTGTGATAGTATTTAGATAGCCAATTTGAGTTATTGAACAAAAAAATGTGTCAAACATTTAAAACGTATTGTACTGTATTATAAATTGATAAAAATAGATCAAAAACAAGAACAATTTGAGACCAATATTTTAATTAGTGCTTTTTTTTTTTTGTAATCTCGATGCCATGGCAAAGATGACTGATTGTTCAAATCTGTACGTTTCTTCAGAGGACGTTTTTGCTTTTTTAAAATTTTTTTCTCATGAATTCTGAGAAGTAATTTCTCACACTTATTTATTTAATGGATTAGTGTGAATTTTCGAGTCTTTGTCTCAAATCCAAACTTAAATATCTTCACATTTTTTCAGTTACTTCAACAAAGTTAAAAATGTGTAAAAGATTCACAAAATATTTTCAAGATTTAAAACAATGAATTACAGTTTATTAATCCATATAGTAGTGTGTCTTTCAAAAATAACCAAATTATTTTTTTTATTTGGAAGGGAAAGAATAAACTTTCTTTCAGTTGTTTAAGAGAAAGTAATGAGTCTGTCAACTGAAAAAAAGAAATGTTTGGTGCAAAAAAGCAACGATCGATATTTTGTTTTGTTCAAAATTTTTTTGGACTGCCTCCGTCTTTTTTTAAATTTCAAAATCATCATTGCCAAACAAACAAAAAAAGATGCAACTGCATAGAGCAAAGCCAATAAAAAATGTTTTAATTTTTTATATAAAAATATCAAACGAAAATTTGTTTTGAATATTTTATGATAAATTTACTTGTTCTGAAATGATTTTTAAGATTTTTTAACAGGTACAATTTGTTTATCTTGGGCGTCTGGATGATATTAAATGTGACACAATGAGCCGCTTAATATTATGACCAAGGCTGTCCGGAAAAAAATTATGATCCGGAATCCGGAATTCCGGAATGCCAAAAATCAGCCGGAATCACGGAATCCGGAATCCGATCCGGAATTCCGGACAGCCTTGATTATGACGAAAAAGAGTCCTAAACCCATTAATAATAAAATAAATTTAAAAGCTTCAGGGTTTGCTATTACATGTAAACAGAATTTAATAGGAATCAATTTTGAGAAATAATATCTTGAGAACTAATGTTATTTTTTTATTGAAAATTGCTTCTATTATAAAAATTCTAATTTTACTATTGGAGCTTTTATATTTTTTTATTTTTATGAAAGTTCCTGCATAATCGCTAAAAATACGTATATAAAAATGCAAGTTAAACAAACAATGAGCCGAAGTTAAAAATGAAAATAGCGTCTGCCAAAAATGACCAAATCATTTTTTTATTCATCGGAATTACGACAGATTTAGTGAAGAAAGTGATACATTCTGTCAACTGAAAAAAAGAACTTTTTTTATAAGAAAATCAATAATGACCTTTTTGTTCTTGTTCAAGTGAATAAATTTTTTTTTACAATGGTTAGAATTATTAATAAAAAATTACATAAATATGATCGTCTTTTGTGTTTGCAGAGTTTATTCCTTTTTATGTCATTTTTCCACAAATTATTACAGGTTTTTATCTTGTTAAAAATTTAAAAATATAAAAAATTTATTACTAATGAAAACAAATGAATATAAAAATGCATAATTAAATAAGGTGTAACTTTATCCAGAAAAAATATTGCTTTGTCCACAGTTGGTTCAACAACTTTCAAAAAATAGAAAATATTGAAAAAAAATTGTTACTAAAAGAAGTCAAAAATGTTATCACTGTAACGGACGACATTTTTTGTGTCAAGCAAAAAATTTCGACCAAATTCTTTTTTGTTGGTCACGTCGGCGCCTCATTTTTTGACAAAAAAGAGTTTTGTCATGTTTGAGAACGAATGAAAAAAAGGGTTTGGTTTTCGACTGACACGCTTTTTTTTGACTGACTAAACGCACAGGCCTGATTGCATTTTCCCCTCGTTTTTTAAAAACGAACTTTAGTTTAGTTTGAATATTTTAGATTCAAATTCTTAATATTAAAAGATTTAAAAAACGCAAATAAGTACAAAAAATCAGCTTTGATTTTTTGACGAAATACTTAAAAAGTAAATTTTGGCCAATTACAAAATTTGCATTAGTTATTATTTACGAAATTAGTAATTTTTCCTGCATTTTTCAGGCCAAAATAAGATAAATTAAACAACTTTTGGTGTTTTAAAACTCCCATTATTCGATTATGGAGAGGTTGAATATTCATGGTAAATTTACAGTACATTTGTAAAATGTCAAAATCCAAAATTTGAAAAATTAAATGTTTCTTCAAACACTTATTTTTCCTGCATTTTTGAGGACAAAACAAGATAAATTAGTAAAGAAAGTGATGCGTTTTTCTTCAATTGAAAAAATGAAATGTTTTGATTGGAAAAAAATCAAAAGTGACTTTTTTGTTCTTGTTTAAGTGAATAAATTCTTTTTAACATTGGTTAGAATTATTAATAAAAAATGACATACATTTAATCGTGTTTTGTGTTTGCAAAGTTTATTTCTTTATTATGTTATTTTTACACAAATTATTACAAGTTCTTTTTTGTGTTATAAATTTAAAAAAAATAGATAACTTTTTGAACTGGAATTTACAAAAACATAAAATTTATTAATAATTAACGAATATAATCAAGGGAACACGAAATAATTGAATTAAGTATAATTTTATCCAGAAAAAATCTTCCTTTTTCGAAAGTTTCGTCAACATTTTTAAAAATTTGTAAAATATTCAAAAAAATTCTTAAAGGTTAAACCAAAAAAATGGAGTAAAAATAAACCAAATCAATCATTTTTTCCTAAAAATGTGAGGCAAAACACTGGGATTCCAGTCTGGGAAATGCTGCGTTTTTTTGTTCCAAAAAAAAAGAAATGTTTGGTCAAAAAAAGGAAAAAGAAAAAAAGATTTTTGCGATTGAGCAAGTGTAATTATTTGTAAATGAAGATGCAGACAAACGCCCTCATTGCTTTTTAAGTAAAACGACAGTTTTTTCCCACTAATATTGAAATAGTATTTGGATAGATAAGTTGAGTTACTGAACAAAAAATTGTGTGAAACCTTTAAAATGTATTCTACTGTATTATACGTAAATTTTATGAAAGTACTGGACCAATATTGTAATTAGAGCAATATTAGTTTTCTCGATGTCCGGCACAGATGACTGATTTTTTATCCCTATGTACAGGTTTTTGAATGAAAGTTTTTGTTTTTTTTCTTATGAATTCTGAGTAGTAATTTGTCGCACTTTTTATTTATTGAATATGTTTGTTACCAGAATTTCTGTTTCGTTTTCTCGAATCAAAATTTAGCATCTTTGGCTTAAATAGCTTCACATTCTTTCAGTTCTTTCAACAAAGCTAAAAATGTATAAAATATTCATAAATATTTTCAAGATTTAAAAAACGAATTATAGGTAATAATTCATTATAGTAGTGTGTCCTTTAAAAATAACCAAATTACTTTTTTATTTATTTGCAACGGGTAAGAATACACTTTAAGTTGTTTAAGAGAAAGCGGTGAGTTTTTGTCAACTCGGAAAAAGAAATGTTTGGTCCAAAAAAACAACTATTGATATTTTGTTTTGTAAAGATGAATCTATTTTCCAAGACATTTTTTTGTAGGTCGGTATTGATCAATCATAGACTTGGACAAAACAAACACTGCCACTGTTGCACATTCTTTTAAAAGAATAAACAAAATTTAATTTTAAACAGTTTTGTTTGAAATAATATACAAAAGATTGTTTTCTAATTATGCAAATACAACCCTAGTTTCTTTAACATCTCAAAATAATTTTTAAGCATTGGTTTATTAATTTTGTTTGCAAATTTAATTAAGACCTTACATTGTTTAATTTAAAGCCAAGAAGATGTTAGAGTCCTTGCCAGGTATAATTGAATAATACAGTATCTTTAATACATTAATAAGTATACACAGTGTGTTATTCTCGAATAATTATCGTAATTTTATAAAGTTAACAAATATAACAAAATAATTTATGAAATTAAACTCGAAATAGTTTATAATCTCTTCCTATTTCTACGGAATAAGTGATCAGACAAAATTTGCAAAAAATTTTTTTACAGAAAATAATATCTTAAGAGACAAAATATATCATATCGACAAATCTATCCGCTTGAGGATTACTGTATTTTTCCAAGACTGAATATTTTCTTCTCAACACGAGTACAGTATTACAAAGGATCTCTGTCAATCTTCTTCCTATCCATTTCTCTTCTTTTTCGCCATAAAATATTGCTTTTCAACTTTGATATTTAAAAAAAAATTTATACAAAACGTTATACAAAAATTAAGTTTACAATAAAAAATAAATTCCAACACCATAATTCAGCTTTCATCATTTCTTTGCTTGATGGTTCTTTTTCTTTCCAGATTTATCCTTCTTTTCAGATTTGCGGGTTCGTGATGCTTGTGTTGCATCTTCAAGAGCAAGGTTAAAACCTGCAGGATCGAGGTTGACAGCTTCTTCAATTGCGTTGATTGGGAAAGGAAATCCCCGAAGTTCAGCAGCAAAATAATATTCCTTTACAATTGGCAGTTCTTTCCTGAAAATTATAATATAAAATAGAATTTGATTTAACAAAAAAACTAACCTGATGAAAGTTAAAGCATGTTGTCGATTTGCAAGAGAATAACGTCGTTGAAGAGCAATTATGAAAAGAAGTTGAATTGACATAATTGGCTTTTCACCAACTTTTTGATCAATCAAATCTCCGAAGACACCACCAAATGCATAACATCGAATAAAGGCAGGAGTTGCAGGATCAGCAAAATAAAGTTTAGCTTGTCGAGAAAGTTCAACAACAGATCCAAATTTATCCATTGTACAACCAAGTTTTTCCATTTGAGCTGAAGCTTCATCACTAAAAATGAGATATATATAAGACAGATAAATGATAAAAAAAAACTTACATAAACATTTCAATTTTGATAAACATTAGTTCCAAAGAACAGCAAAAAAGACCAATTTCACGTGGTTCAAGAACATGTGTTTGAAGACCAAATCTGAAACAAACAATAATAGACAGAGATACAGTATCCAAAAGACAAAACATACACATCCATTTTAGCTTTCAAGTCCAGTTTTGCTGCCAAATCCATTTTTCCAGCTCCAATTATTCGAGTTGCCATTTCAACAACCATGGCCATATAGATATCATTTCTTTCAGAAAGAGAATCTTTCCGTCCTGATTTTAGAGATGAGAGAGAAGATGACCGATTTTGAACACGGTAAGCTTTCGGGATTGGATGAACGGCATCTGTCGGCACAAGAGCAAATGGTTTAAACGTTGGACCAGGTTTTGGATCTTCATGAGTTGGTTCAGTTGAAACCTTTTTGCCATGATCTTCTTCAACAGGTACTTTGGAGACCTTAGCGTTTTCCCCATCAACATGTTCTTCCTTCGCAATTGGTTGTTTTTCTTGAACTGCTGCTTTCTTATTCTTTGATTGCTTTGGATGTTTCTTTGCTTTTGCTTCCTTTTCAACAGGTGTAGCAGCAGCTTCCTTCTTGTCTTTTCCATCTGGCTTTGGCGTAGTTTCTTTCTTGACTTCAGCTTTTCCTTTTCCACCAACAATATTTTCTTCAGCAAATGCTTTTGCTAGAGCTGTTTCAACAGGTATACCTTCAATTGTTCTTGGAATAGACTTCTTTTTCTTGTGATCACGATAACAACAAATTCTATAAGAATACACAATTAAGAGAAGAAAATATACAAAGGAACTTACATTATAACAATAATCGCAATTAAAGCAATAACACCAAAAATACATCCAATTGCAATTGCAGCTGTTGTTCCTGCTGATAAGGAAGCTTCTGTTGTTGATGCTGCAGGTGGAGCAATTGGTAGTGCAGCAGTTGGAGATGGTGTTGTTGATGGAGGAAACCATTGTTTTGCATGTTTCTTAAAGTATAAATTATATAAAGTCAATTAATGGATGAGAGAAACAAACTTACAACTGTTAAATAACAGCTAGATGAAGCTCCAGTAACAGAAACTTTTACCATATTCCCATCATATATTATTGGATTACAGCTAGTAAATGTATCAGGCATTGATGGTACTATTGCTTTGGGAAATTTCATTGTTGCTTGAGCACATACATTGCCATTTTCATTTATGTACGTTTTAACCGATTTGTCATCCATCAGAATTTTAAAAGAATCGCTATATGGCATAACTTCGGATTTAAATTCGCACTGACCAGATCCACGATGTCCTTGAGCAGATGATACAGGATTTTGAGCATCATACCTTACAGTAATACTAAACAAAAATAAAAATATACGCTTTATTATCAATCAAAGAACTTACATTTCACCCAAACAATTAGATGAAAAGGTTGAGCAATGTTCAAATTTTAACTCCTTGTCATTATCCAATTGAATGTTTATATCACCATCTCCGACAAGATTCAGATCATCACCAATTTGTTTAACAAGTGATCCATCAGCAAAAGCAAGTTCTTCAACATCATTAACAGTTGTGCCATTTATAAGTTCATCATGTGTGCCATTCATCAAAGCATGACGTTGAAAGCGTTGAGCAAAAGTACCACAAAATAGAAGCACAGCAAAAACGAAGAGTTTGAAGAAATTCATTTCGATCAAGTTGAGAAAAAGCGACAGAGAAAATCACGCAATCACCTGCAACGACAAAGACGAAAGTGTAAAAGTGATAAGCAAAAACATGCATTTTGGGTTACTTATGCGAATTTTCAGGTTCATGCAAATGCACAAAATTAACATATTTGAAATAAAAGCAAAGAAGCAAAAAAATGCTCATTTAACACGAGCAAATAAAAAAAGTTGTCGTCGTTGAAAAAGAAGAAAGTTTTTTTCCGTGCGGGAAAATTCTCTTTTCTTTTTTCAACTTTTTTTGCAAAACTCATTTTTATGAAGCAAAAAATGCTTCAACTTCTGAATTTTTTTCCGCAGCAATTATTACATCTAAACATTTTATTTATTTTTTATCACCTTCTATGTACATAGTCTCAACTAATGTTCTTTTCCCTGGCAATAAATAAGGATTTGTACAAACTAAACTGTCAAGCTCAAAATTTTCATAAATGTTTCTGTGTATTTTATTACACTCGTACAATTGAATGGATAAATTGTGATAATAAATAAATGCTGATTTTATCACGATGAAAAATGCTTTGTGTCCAAAATCAAAATAACAAAGAAATTAGTTTGTTCTTTTTTCTTGAAAAACCAGTTTTATAATTTACTGTAATTTGGAGCTGCTGCTGCTTAAATCGATTCATTACATGCAAATAAAAACAAATCAAAATAAATGCTTATATTTTCAGGACTTTTTATTAAACTTTACACATTATTTAAAATTCGCAATAATACAATTTTTTACTTTCCATCTTTTCTTAGATTGCCGTTTCTACTTTTAAACAGAATCTTTGCAACAGCACTTCAAGATTTGCATAATTTCTCTGATCGAGAATTGGATTTTTGACGAGTTCAAAAGAGTTTTGGTTGAACAATTTCGTGAGGAAGTTGAACAATTGATGGATCAGTTGTTGGATATTCGACAATTGGTTCAATGGGAACTTTTATCTTTTCATTATCAATTTGTTTGTCTTTGTTTTTAGTCTTCAGCTTTTTGTGGTGGTTTTGGTTTTTTCTTAACAGTAACAATTTGCTTTTCTTGAACAACTTTCTTCGTCTTTAATGGATTTGGAAACATGTTTGCCTTTGCTTTCTTTTTTGGGTTTGATGATGCATGTTTGAAAGGAGTTAAAAATTCACCAACCCAATAACCCGAAGGCATTCTCATAAGTGCAATGTCACACACTTTTTTCCATAACATTAGCTTATAACTTAAGTTCTTTTTTTGACCAACAAAATTAACACAACATACTTTTTTTTTTGTTTTGGATCATGAAATATATTTTTTTGTCTAAACACTGAAAAAAAAAACCTGCAAAAAAACGGCTAATTTTAGCCTAGTGGGGCCGCGAGGTAAAATTTCCCCCCGTTTAGGGGCAAATTCCTCGTTTTGTTGCCAAAAATCCTCAAAATTGTGAGGAATTTGCCCCTAAATGGGGGTAAATTTTACCTCGCGGCCCCACTAGGCTAAAATTAGCCGTTTTTTTTGCAGGTTTTTTTTTTCAGTGAATTTTTTTGCAATGTCTGCATCATTTTCAAAAATTCATAATCTTCATCGCCAAATGAACAAAAAAAGTTGCAACTGCATAGATCAAAACCATTGAAAAATGTTTTACTATTTTATAAAAAAATATCAACCAAAAATTTATTTTGAATATTTTAGATTTAACTCATTTACTTAAAAAAAGTTTTAAAAAGGTTAAATAGTTACAAACAGAATATTATGTGATTTTACTGTGCTTAATCCATTAATAATAAAAAAAAATTTTAAAAGCTTCGGGGTTGATGTTGCATTTGAAAAGAATTTAAAAAATTAATACCATCAAAATCTCCCATGTAATATTACTTGCAACACTTAAATTTCGGATGTATAATTTTTTTAAACGTCAAATTTTTGTGTTTATCTTTCCTCCAAATATCCGACAAAATTGTTTTACATTACTTTTTTTTTCTTTTTAATGAAATGTAAATTTTTTGTTATGTTTTTTTGGCTTTCCATATTGCAAATCCTGTGTCTAAATTTCGAAATCATCGTCCTAAAACAAACATTGCAGTGCTTTAATAAAAAAAGATGCAAATATTTGTAACCAAAATGAAAAGAAAATTTTTTATGATTTTGTAATAAAAATATCAACTCAAATTTATTTATTTTGAATATTTAAAATTTAACATTCTTGTTTAATAAAATTTATAAAAATGTAAAATTTGTATAAAAAGAATCATATGTTTTAGCAGGGCAAAATATGTTGATATACGCCTCATTAATAAAAAAAGTTAAAAGCTTCTGGGTTTGATTATGCAGGTGAAAGGTGCTGGAGAAATTGTGCCACCAAAATATCGTTTATCATCAATAGGTTTTTGAGGATTTTCAGAAAGCTCAAATTGATTGAATAAATTTGCGATGAACAAGAACAATTCCATTCGGGCCAAAGATTCCCCGAGACATGATCGTTTTCCAACCCCAAAGGGCATGAGTGCCTCTGGCCATTCAAAGCTTCCATCTTTATTCAAATATCTTTCCGGTTTAAAACTGTATGGTTCAGGAAAGTATCGTTCATCATAGAGAACAGATGAAATTTGATTAATAATAACAGTATGTTTTGGAATACTGTAGCCATGTACGATTGTATCTTCGAAGGTTCGATGCAAGACATTTGAGTTTAACAAATTTGCACAACGTTGTGATTCTGCAACAACTGCATTGAGATATGGAAGGCTTAATTTATCGTCGACAGTGATCAACCGATCCGAGCCGATAATCTTGGACAATTCTTCTTGAAGGCGTTTTTGACTAGCTGAATTTTTTATGAGATAAACACACGCCCATGCAATTGTATTTGAAGTTGTTTCTTGTCCAGCAAACCAGAGATCCCAAAGAATCGAATAGAGATGATGATCACTGAAAGTGGGATATATCAGATTAAGCTGGGTAAGGAAAGAAGCTGATTATGCAAATTTCATAGAATCATAAAATATTTGGATAATTTCACTTGCATACTTTTGTTAAAGTAAATTCAAGTTAAATAGAATCAAGAGAAAATTTGCATAAACAGAGAGGGTGTTATGCAAATTTGTCAAACATTAATATTATTAGTTTCAGAAAAAATTTGCATATCATTTTTGGCAAACAAAAGTTGAAACAAAATTGAGGTTGCAACCTAGGTTGGGTCAGTTTTAACATTTAAAGAATTATGCAAATTTTAAGCTTTTGGAAAATTTACGTAAACAGGAAATTTTAATATGCAAATTTAAAGTCTGTCATTCAAGACATAATTACGTCAAAAAATTTGCATATCATTCTGACTCTAAGCTTTTGGAGAGAAAATCTGAGCAAATCCTGGCTCAAAACGTTTCAAAAATTTGCATAAAATTCTTAAACTTACGTAAAATATTGTTTTGTTTCATCATCATTCTTTTCCAATTCTCTCTGTTTTCTCAAAAATGCTTCGACGTAATCCACAGGCTCAGAATCAGCTTCAAAATCAATTAAAGCTTTTCGCTTTTCAACATTTTTTCGAAAATAATCCCATGTCTTGTCACGATTTTCGATCATTCGATAATAAACTGAACTAAAGAATGGAAAGAATCGAAAGATATGTGCCCGGTAGATCATGACAACGGCTGCAGGATTTCCAAAATCTTTTATCACTGCTCCAATTATCGATTTTTGTTCTTTGAAATCTTCAACTTTGTTCTGAAAGAAATTGATTATTGTTGGGCAATTAGTTATATCCTTTTTATCCCTTGAGGGGATGATCTAAAGCCCCAAAAACAAGCTGTGAATTTTTCGGGTCTTAAAATTAATTTTTTTATATTAAGATTTGCATATTTAAACTTTTTTCAAAGTCTTTTGATCCATAAAACCGAATTATCATGATGAAAATTTGCATAATCTAATTTCGGTTTTTTCGAAGGGCAACATCGGAGTTTTTTAGATCCAATTTTTTTTAAATAAAAATTTGCATAATTAAGTTCTGCGTCTTTTTTAAAATCCACATTGGATACACAGTCCACTCTTTTGATAACGAAAATTTGCAGTTTTTTTATTTTTTAAAGAACTACTTTTAACAAATTCAATGCATTTTTGACAAAAATTTCCATGATTAGATTCTGGACTTTTTGAAATTCAGTGCTAGATATATGAACCCAATCTTTCGCCAAGTAAAAATTTGCATACATAAATTTTGGATTATCTAAACGCCCGAATGGATATAAAGTATGTCCCAAAACTTTAGCCGAGGTTCAGAATTTAAGGATTCTGATAGAATCTGTTATCTATGTTAAAAGCGATTGTTACCATCGTATTCCTCATGTTAAAAAACCCCTATAAACAAACTTTCAGCTACCGTACTCTTCTAGAATTCGCGTCGGGACATTTATCACAAAATTTGGGTGTCCCAAAACTTTAGCCGAGGTACAAAAAAAATTGAAAACTCAATAGGAAAACATAAAATACTGTTTGGAGGTTGTTCAGCATGCTTAATTTAAGTTATTTGTGAAGAAAAAACCAAAAAATTTGTACTGGCATCGATTTGCCACCAACTTGAAAATGCCATTTTTGCCGTTTTTGGCGATCTTTACGTGCCTATAAAATGGCTCGCAGTAAATTTTAGGAGATGCTACATATGCCATTTTGTAAAGTGTGTCCCAAAACTTTAGCCGAGGTACAAAAAAAATTGAAAACTCAATAGGAAAACATAAAATACTGTTTGGAGGTTGTTTAGCATGCTTAATTTAACTTATTTGTGAAGAAAAAACCAAAAAATTTGTACTGGCATCGATTTGCCACCAACTTGAAAATGCCATTTTTGCCGTTTTTGGCACTTTTCAGGTGCTAATATCTCTGCGGGAAAACACTGTTACAGAAAACCATGTGTGCCATTTTGTAGCCCATATTAAAGTTACTTAGTCCACCAAGTTTTAGAACTTAATATCCAATGTGCATCTTCACGCACTTTTTCGAAAAACACAATTTTCACCTTTTTTCAGTGTTTTTGATAAAATTCTGCATTTTTTAGGATTTTTGAAATTCTGATTTGAGACAGGTGTTTGAGATTGAGCCATGAAACTTTGTAGAAATGTTTAGTATGATAAGGGCTACAAAATGACATATGTAGCATCTTCTAAAATTTACTGTGAGCCATTTTATAGGCACGTAAAAATCGCCAAAAACGGCAAAAATGGCATTTTCAAGTTGGTGGCAAATCGATGCCAGTACAAATTTTTTGGTTTTTTCTTCACAAATAAGTTAAATTATGCATGCTGAACAACCTCCAAACAGTATTTTATGTTTTCCTATTGAGTTTTCAATTTTTTTTGTACCTCGGCTAAAGTTTTGGGACACCTAAATTTTGTGATTAATGTCCCGACGCGAATTCTAGAAGAGTACGGTAGCTGAAAGTTTGATTATAGGGGTTTTTAAACATGAGGAATACGATGGTAACAACCGCTTTTAACACCGATACCAGATTCTATCAGAATCCTTAAATTCTGAACCTCGGCTAAAGTTTTGGGACATACTTTATGAAATCCTTTGCCTCCAACTTACTTCACTACATCGAAAACCAAAAAGTAGATTATTGATCACAGATCCAACAGCTAAATCCACGTAATCTTGAATGCTATGATCCTTTATGCCTTCGGCATTCTTCTGTTTGACCGTATCCATCAAATATGCAAATTCATCCATAATCTTTGTTAAACCTCAACCTCGACTCTTGAAAGTTAGGCTCCAAACCAGTGCTCAAGCCAAAGCTATTCTCTCAAATGCAAAAAATATTAAAGATTCATCATCATTCAAAGATAAGAAAATTCTGCTTCGAAAATCCTTGTCTGCTGAACAACGCAAATTTGAAAATGATTTATTCAAAAAGCAACAAGCTCGTGTTCGAGAACTCCAACATTCAAATGGCCATCAAGAATATACAATTTATGCTGGTAAAATTTGCATCAAAGTTGTTGATAAGAAACCTGAAGTTATTCGTGATCCATTAAATGAATTGAAATACTCAAAAGTCTCTGCTCCAAGTGTTCCTTCAACTCCTCTCAATTCCTCTCAAAACTTTCATTCAAGCCGCTCAACGCCAAGTGGAAATAATTAGGTCGGTTGAAAATTTGAATATTAATTGTAGTAGTAGATTAGATTTTTTAAATTCATTTTCATTGTATCCTTTTATTCTTAACTTTAAGCTTTTTAATGCCAGAAGTCTCTCTAAAAAAGAAACCTTTTTGATTTCCACTCTAAAAACCTATCCAAATTCAATTTTTTGTGTTACGGAAACTTTTTTAAATTCCAAAAATGTTTCTTTTAATGACAATTCAACTCTTGTCGGAGACTCTAATTTTATTGTTGTTCGAGCTGATAGATCCAATTCGAAAAAGTCTCGGGGTGGAGGTGTTTGCGCCTTCATTCCAAAACATTTTCCTTTTACGGTTAGAAAAACTCCTTCTATCAAAAATATCGAATATCTTGTTTTGGACATCTTTTTCGGAACTTTTTCCTTCACTTTAATTGTCACATATATCCCTCCAGATATCCTAACGGATACTGTAAGAGATTTTTGTGAAACTCTTTTATCTTTAAAATCAAACTCTTCTTCTGATATTATTCTTGTTGGGGATTTTAACATGCCAGAAATTAACTGGGAAACCAAGTCAAGTAATTTTTTGAAAGAAAAATTATTTCTTGATTTTCTTTTTGAATCTGGGATGTCAAATTCTGTAACACTTCCAACCAGAAAAGAAAAAATCCTGGATCTTGTCATTTCTAATTTTCCTCAAAATATTTTTAACGTTTCGACAGATCCAGGATTTTTCGGCTCTGATCATAATGTTGTTAATTTTTCTTTGAAATGTTCTGATAATCCTCCTCCAAAACCTTCTCTTTCTTTTAAAAATTTTAAGAAAGCTGACTTTTTATCAATGAACTTTTTCTTTTTTGAACAAAAATGGGGATTTTTGGACCAAAAAAACATTACTGTAGATCAGGCTTGTTCTCAATTTTGTAAAATTGTTAATGAAGCGATCTCTCTTTTCGTTAAAACTGTTTCTCCTTCTTCTGAGGATAAGATATCTCCAAAAATGAGATCTATGATCAACTTTCAAAAATCTTTACCAAAAACAGCAGCCAATTTTAAAACCATTTCACTTATCTCTAAAAAGTTAAATAAATTATCAATTCAGGAAAAACGAGAAAAAGAAAAAAATATTTTGAAAAAATACGGTAGCAAAGGCATTTTTAATCATCTTGCCAAATACCTCAAAAACGACTCGTCAATTCCTGCAATTTCGACTGAATCAAAAACTTTATTTTCGGATTTTGAAAAAACTGCTGTTTTCGGTAAAAATTTTTTAAATAATTTTCATTCTGAAAAATCACCAATTTTTGAGGACTGTTTTCCTGTTAAAGATAGCTCTCTCTCTTTTCTTACTGTAGAACAATGTAAGGAATTCCTTCAAAAACTTAAACCTAAATGTAACACTTCACCGGATGGAATTCCTTATATTGTTCTCAAAAAATGTTTTTTAACTTTGGCAAAACCTATTACTAAAATCATCAATTTATCTTTTTTGCAATCTAAAGTTCCTGAAATATGGAAAATTTCTCATGTAATTCCTATTTTTAAAAAAGGTGACAAACACCTTGCTTCCAATTATCGTCCTATCTCTTTAAATTGTTCTCTTTCTATGATTCCTCAAAAAATTGTAATAGATTTTTTGAATGATTTCTTTTCTAAAAATAATCTTATTCCTCCATGCCAACATGGTTTTACAAAATCTAAATCTGTCACAACTCAATTAGTTGAGACTTTTGATTTTATCACCTCCAAAGCTGAAAAAAATATTTCTGTTGATATAATTTATTTTGATGTTAAAAAAGCTTTCGATAGAATGAAACATTTTTTACTTTTTCGAAAACTCAAAAATGCAAATGTTCCAAATTCTATCATTGCTTGGATTCAAGCTTTTCTCTCTAACCGAAAATTTAGGGTCAAAATTGGGGATTCTCTTTCTGATTCTTTTGATGCAAATTCTGGGGTTCCACAAGGATCTAAGCTCGGGCCAATTTTATTTCTTTTTTTCATTTCCGATCTTATTTCTTTTTGTGAAACTCCAGAAGTTGAAAATAAACTCTTTGCTGATGATCTAAAAGCTTTTTCTTCTAATTTATCTTTAACAAATCCTCCACTTCAAATTTTCCTTGGAAAACTTGAAATATGGATGGATCAAAATGAGCTTGAGATTGCTATCGAAAAGTGCAATGTTCTACATTGTCTTCCAGATAAAAATCCAAGAATTTCTTATTTTTTGAAAAATCAAAAACTACCAAATAATCAAAATTCCCTCCGGGATCTTGGTTTAATCGTTTCGGATGATTTGAGTTGGAAAGCTCATATCAAAACTATTTCAAAAAAAGCTCTATCTCGTCTTTTTATTCTTTTCAAATCTCTTAAATCTCATTCTCCTAAACTCTTACTTCATATGTATCAATCTTATGTTCGTCCTTTGGTTGAATTTTCGACACCTGTCTTTAATCCAACCCAAGTTTATTTGATTGATAAATTAGAAAAAGTCCAAAAAGTAGCTCTAAAACTTATTTTTCTCAGATCTCGTGAACTTCGTCCTCATTTTAATGCTCCATACGAAGAAAAACTTGAAATGTTAGGTATTGAATCTTTAGAAATTCGAAGAAATAAGTTTGATCTTATTTTTTTGAATGATTATCTTTCGGGAAAAATAAATTGTAAATTGGATCTATCAGTTCGAACTTCAAAAACTAGAGGATCTTCCAAAAAACTGGAAATTCCAAACTCAAAAAAAGTCATTAAAAGAAACTTTTTTACTTTTAGAACTGTTTCCAAATACACAAAACTACCACGTCATTTACAATATACCACCTCCAATCTTTTTAAGAGAGGCATTATGGCATTAAAAGTTTAAAGTTTTGAAAAATTGTTTGAATTGTATTTTTTTACCTATGTAAAATTTTATTGTTGAAATTGAATTTTTAAATTTTATCTTTTCTTTTTGTTTGTACATATATGTCAATTTTTTTTATTGTTTCTTTTTTTATTGTATTGATTTTGTTTGTTTTTTATCATGTGTTAGAGCATGAAAATAAATTATTATTATTATTATTATATTAAAGTTACTTAGTCCACCAAGTTTTAGAACTTAATATCCAATGTGCATCTTCACGCACTTTTTCGAAAAACACAATTTTCACCTTTTTTCAGTGTTTTTGATAAAATTCTGCATTTTTTAGGATTTTTGAAATTCTGATTTGAGACAGGTGTTTGAGATTGAGCCATGAAACTTTGTAGAAATGTTTAGTATGATAAGGGCTACAAAATGACATATGTAGCATCTTCTAAAATTTACTGTGAGCCATTTTATAGGCACGTAAAAATCGCCAAAAACGGCAAAAATGGCATTTTCAAGTTGGTGGCAAATCGATGCCAGTACAAATTTTTTGGTTTTTTCTTCACAAATAAGTTAAATTATGCATGCTGAACAACCTCCAAACAGTATTTTATGTTTTCCTATTGAGTTTTCAATTTTTTTTGTACCTCGGCTAAAGTTTTGGGACACCTAAATTTTGTGATTAATGTCCCGACGCGAATTCTAGAAGAGTACGGTAGCTGAAAGTTTGATTATAGGGGTTTTTAAACATGAGGAATACGATGGTAACAACCGCTTTTAACACCGATACCAGATTCTATCAGAATCCTTAAATTCTGAACCTCGGCTAAAGTTTTGGGACATACTTTATGAAATCCTTTGCCTCCAACTTACTTCACTACATCGAAAACCAAAAAGTAGATTATTGATCACAGATCCAACAGCTAAATCCACGTAATCTTGAATGCTATGATCCTTTATGCCTTCGGCATTCTTCTGTTTGACCGTATCCATCAAATATGCAAATTCATCCATAATCTTTTCTTGCATTAAATTCTTTCCAAATCCAAAATCCCTAAATACCCTAAGGGCAAATCGTCGATGAGTCCGCCATGGATCACCTTCTTCAAAGATGATTCCTTGTTGACCATGTCGGGTAATTTCAAAGAGTTCTTGGAGTTGGGCCCTTCCAGCAAAGTTTTCACCTTCTTTCACAAATTTTTCATTGATAGTTTTGACATCATTGATACAAACGATTGGCATTTCACCAGCCCAAAAAGTATAAATATCTCCAAATTGTTTTCTCCAATTTACAAAATAATTTGGAGGATCTTCTAAGCCAAAGGCAATGGCATTCCCAAGGATCGGAACTGGCATGGGGCCTGTAAAATGGATAAATTTAACAAATGTAATTAGTCAAAAATGCATTTAACAGTAGTTTCAATTCGACCATGCTGCCGGCAACATTTCTATAAGTCAAAAGGGGATCAAAGGACAGCAGTGTTTTTGGAAAACAAAAACAATTGTTGTATTTTTAAGTAAGTTTTTAAGCTGAAAAAAATCCATATTTCGAATAATTTGGATTACTGTAATATCTCTATTTTTAGTTTTTAGTATGCTTTACGTAAAGCTTCATTACGTAATTACGTAATAGTAATTACTAAAATATGCTACAAAAAATTACATGCAAGAATGAATTTGGACACTTAATTAAAAATTTTACCTAAAAGAGTAGTGACGATTTATAGCTGGATTACAGTAACCTATTAGCATTTATTAAAATAGGATACTGTAATCCTATTATGGATGATTTTCTGCAAATTTCCAAGTTTTTATTTAAAATACATTTTTTATACAAGTCCTTTCAGAGCATTAGTTTGCAGGTTTTGACAAAGTAGCGAGAAATTTGCATAATAACAAAAGTTTTTTTTAAAGAATTATCTTTTTCAAAAATTTTTATATAATTTAAAATATTGCTGCCTATGATGCATATATTAGATATTGGCTGTGTCATCAAAGGTCATCTTTGTTCTTCGGCAAACCCCTTTGAACTTTCTGACCAGTCGCTTCGTGTAGCGGCAATGAAACACTTTTTTAAAAACTATTCTGTTTTATGTAAAAATCTCGTCTTTTTTCTCTTTGAAAGCAGTACTATTTCTCTCTGCACTTTTTTTCAGCTCTCATTTATGACAACGATGACGACAAAGAAGAACAACAAACAGAAAAAAACAAACCTGGAGGCAAATTTTTGCGTTTCCAAAAACAATTCCAATATGCAATGGCAGAAATGAGTACCACAACAATAGCAAAAAACATTGCAAAGAATGAATTTTATGCAAATTTTTTAATCTGAAAACACTAATAGATGACATATTTTTTGTAAGAAAAAAATATGAAGAAAAAGAAACACAAGGAAGCAAAATATGTGTGGTTTTTTTCTTTTTTTAAAAAATTGTTGTTGTTGTTTTTCAAAACAACAAAGTAAGAAAAAGAGAGAGAGGGAGAAAAAGTAACACGCTATCGATTATTTTATAAACAACAATTTTGAGTTACTTTTTTTTATTTTATTTTTTGTCATGGCTCTTTTTTCATTTACGAACGCATAAGACTCTTTTAAAAAAAATAAAAGTGGCATTTTTTCACGCAATTTTTAAAACCAGCTTTTTTCAAGTTTAAGCAAAAAGGAGATGAAAGAAAGGAAAAAAGGTCAATTAAAATTCCAAAAATTAAAATCCTCGTTATTTTTTTCAGTGCTATAACGTAAACCAACGCGTTTCGACTTAAACAAAACCTTTTTAAAACTTATGCAAATTTTTTGACCTGAGTATTTGCAGGGGGCAGAAGCCAATTCAAAGGGGCATCACTTTGGTCTTGTACCGATGGCGGTAAAACATCAAAGGATTTTTATGATCTTGGATAGGATACATAACTATGATGCTCATTTTGCTGATGTTTCTGACAAAATCTAGCAATATCCAAACTTCAAAAAATTCAAACTTTTTTTGTTCCTCTTTTTTGCCAAAAATAAATAAGTAAATTTTAAAAAAAAACCCAAATATCTCATTTTTAAATAATATTTTTGTTTTTTCATTATTCAAATATGCGTAAAATTAATTAAGTTTATGGGTTGCTATGGATATAAATTTATTCTGATGGAAAAAAATAATTTAATTTGAAATTAATGACTTTGCTTTTACTTGGAAAATAATAGCTGTCGTCGAAGAAAGGAAGAAAAAAATCTTAGTTAAAAGTTATAAATAAAATCTAATTTTAATTAAATTTCAAGCAAGTAAAAAGATGGTTGCAAAGGAAGGAAGCTAGTTTTTGTCACAAGTTTTACGTATTTTTAATTAACGGAAAAAAAAAATTTTGTCTGGTATCAAATAATTGGTCTTAAACCGTGTTTAAGCATAAAAAAACTTTTTCTAAAAATTTGAAAAACGAACTCGGACCCTTTGATGTTTCTAAAGCCCTGGGGGCATATTTTTATTGGAGTTCAAAAAAATGCAAAAAGGAACCATGCCAAATTCAGGAAAAACACGCTTCTGGGCTGAACCGGATCAGAGATAATGAATTAAGGAACCTTTGTCTATCCATTGTTCAGATATGACGTAATGCAAAGATAAGCCAATTATGACGCCCTTTGATTTTTACTTCAAAGGCGGCACCTTTGATGACGCGGCAGCGGTAGGGACTCCCTACTAGGAAGGGACAGGTTCGAAAATTCCAATTTTGTATGACGTCATATCTGGATAATCCTTTGATGGATTATCAATAGTTTACCATTAAATAGCAAACACCATGTGTCCCAGATATGATTTTTTATTTGGGGTATTAAAGGTAAAACGCAAAATTAAACGTTGATAAAAAAATACTCAGAAAAAACATTTGTCTGTCAGCAAAAACCATTGTTTGACTTTTTACTGAAGTCTTATTTTCTTTCTGTCATTTTTTAAAATGTGTAAGCTTTTTTAACATATATTCTAGGTGTTTAAAAAGCAAATAATTTTATTTTAACTTATGTAAATGCACAAAAAATGCAATAATTTTAAACTAAATATTGTAGATCAGCATTTGTGGGAAATTGAATTAATTCAAATCAAAAGTATTAGAATTTTATATATTGTGTATGTTCGACTTTAAAACAAATCAAAGCAAAAAAACTAAAATATTAAAAAATATGAAAAGTTTGTTTTAGCATAAAAAGTCGAATTTTTGGAAAAAAAGAAATACAAAGTATCTTCAAAAATATTTTTTCAAAGGTTATGAAAAAAATTCGACACTTTTGCGTTTTTTTTTGTTTCTTTTTTCTTGGACAAAATCATTTTTTTCATCGACATCTTTTTCTCAATGACTCCAGCAGTTACATTATTAAATTTTTATTTCGCAATTTTTTTTGGACAACGTCGACAACATTTTGCACAAAAAAAGTTTTCTCACTTTAAGGAAAAGTTATTTTTTCATTTTTTATTTTGTTTTAAATATTTTATTCTTAATTGTCCCGTGTTAATGTGTGATCATTTCTTTATCCCGCCTATATCTTCTCTTCTTTTATGTTTTGATTTTGTAACAATATTTAAGCTTTAGCGATTTAGTCTTTTTTGATCGATTTTTATCATTTTTATTCTTTCCTTTTTTTGTGTGCTATAATAATTGAAAACAGTTTGGAAATATGTTTTATAACATCTTTCAATTGTGTCAATAAATAAAAATATAATTGAAAATTTAATTTACATTTCTATCATCAAAATGGTGTTTAAAAAATGGTAAAGCAAAATTGCAGTATTTGAGATAAACAATTTAACAGCTCGATGAAGATTACAGCATTTTTGCTTTTTTTAAATAACTTCTTTCAAATTCAGGTTAAAATTTTAATAAGGGGCGTTCATTTTGATGAGGTGAAAAACTATAACATATTCACAATTAATTTTTAATTTTTTTAAACAAATTATTAACATCCTAAAACCTAAAATATTCAAAAATTTGGAAAGTTTATTTCAACATAAAAAATTGAAGTTATTGCAAAAAAAGAAATACAAAGTGGCATTGAAATATTTTTTAGAGTTTATGAAAGAAAATTAATTTTCTAATGAAAAAGGAGTCTTCTAAATATTTATAATGTTCAATAAGTCGATCACATCCAAAGTATCAAATATTTTTTTCTCAAATTTTGGCTTTCTTTAAAATTTGTGTTGTTATGATCTAAAAATTTTATAACCATTTTTAAAACAAGTACAAAATATTCAAAAAGAAAAGCAGCAATTTGCAAAGAACAATTTTTTTTAAAATGATGAAAAACTAATTTTTGACTGAATCGGGGTTCGTGAATATTTCCAACTTTAATACTCTGTTAAATTAAGAAAACCCCGAAAAGACAGCTAATGCTTGGGGGTTGTTTTTCATCACTCAATGGGTATTATACTCTCAGATTTCTTCCTCACATCAGCTAAGAAATCTGAGAGTATCATCTTGTGAGGTTCTCTTTTAAGTTTTTTGCCGTAATTATATTTCCTTGATTTGTAATATAGAATGTTTAAAAAATCAGACAACTATATTTCAACTTATGTAAATGTATAAAAACTGCAATGCTTTTTAACTAAAGATACATCCAAATACATGGAATCCTTTTCAGTAGATACAATTTATTTATGTAACAATTTTGTATTTCTTTTGTTTCATTTATTATTTTAAATACTTAAAAGCAAAAAAAATTTGAATATTCAAACATTATGAAAATATTTTTCAGCCCAAAAAGTTAAAATTATTGTAAAACAAGAAATGCAGTGTCTGTAACCATTTTATTTAAAGGCTTATGATAAACATTTGGACACTTTTGAGCTTTATTTTGTTTTTTTTTCTCTCTGATGAAGTGTTTTTTTACGTCGACATCTTTCCAGCACTAAATTGACACATTACAACTCCGACAACGTTTGCGCAAACAAAGTCTTTTCATTTTATTGAAGAGTTCTTTTCATTTTTTATTTTGTTTTAAATATTTGATTCTTAATTATTCTCAATTGTTTGTTCAATTTTTAAAAAAATTTAAAACAGTTGGGAAAACATTTTCTGACTTCTTTGAATTGTGATTAAAGTTAATTGTTTCATCGATCCAATATATATTTAAAATTTGATTAACCTTTTCATCCGAAAAAGGCGGGTTGATTTTGCATAAGAAAAAAGCAATTTGTAGAAAAGAATGATAAAAAAAATTATAAAATATTTTTAATTTTGTAATTTTTTGGATCTTTGCTGAAAAATCATGTAAATTTTATTGTCATACATGACAAAAGGAATGAAAAGATTTGCATAAATCAGTGAAAAGAAGTTGAAAGATAATATCATTTGGACAGAAAATTAATAAATCTTGAAAAAACGTATGAAGCCCCAAAATTACCAAAAAAATATTTCTTTGGTATTATTTTAAAGTAATAATTGTTAAAATCTTTTGCTTACTTACAAAAGCAAAATTTCAGTATTTGAGAATCAGAGTTTAACAGGTCGATGATGATTACAGTATTTTTGCAACTTGAAACCAACTTATTTGTGCTTATTTTTTAAAAAATCCTCTCAAATTCATGTTAAAATAGAAATTATTTATAATCTGAATAACGTTCATCAGTATGTACATCAGTTGAACATTGTTACATTTTTGAAAATTCAATTATCATTTTTTTAAACAAATTATTTTTCGCAGAAAACCTAAAATATTCAAAAATTTGAAAAGTTTATTTCAACATAAAAAATTGAATTTATTGCGAAAAAAGAAATACTAAGTGGCATTGTAATATTTTTTAGAGTTTATGAAAGAAAATTCGACACTTTTGCGTTTTTTTTGTTTTCTGTTTTCGTAGGCAAAAATTTCCTTTTCAATGACATCTTTTCGATGGCTGTGGCTAAACACATTTATCTTTGCATAATTTTTTTTCACAACTCCGGCAACATCATCAAAAAATTAGTTTGTATCTTTTGATGCTCCGATTTTGTTAGTTTGTGTTTTCTTTTAAATATTTTAGTCTTGAAAATTGTTCTATTTTTAATGAATTTACACAAATACAATCTTGAACTAAACTTTCAAAGTTCTTTTGTTTGAAAGAAAAGGAAACCAACGCAACAGTAATAATTTAATTGAAAACTGAATTTACATTTTTATTGTTGAGGTTTTTTTTGATTTGCAATCATTTATTATGTTTTTTCCAAATGATTTTGTTTTTCAACCGAAATTTCTTCTTCTCTTGAAAAACTAATACAAATAAAATTAACAAAATATTTTAAAGTTATATATGGCAGATGATTGAAATTGATTGATTTGTAAAGAATATATTGATTCGCAGAACAGCAAAACCCTACATTTTTTTTAATGTTTTCTATAAAAAACATATTTTAGCTCGACGTGGTTTTAGCTTTGTGTTCTTGGAGAACTGCGGATATTTTTTTATATATCTTCTTCTCGATTTTAAAACATTTTCTTTAAAAATCAATCGTTTTTGAAAATTTTCATCTTTTCTGTTACCAATGTAATAAGCAGTTTTATCAAGAGCTTTTTAATAATAAAAACGGCATGATTAATATCAAATAGTTACTCAAAATTTGGCATTAGTAAATTTAATTTTTGAGAATTTGTTACTCAAGCTAAAAACAACACATATTAAAAACACATTCTGTGACAAAATCTTGAGGACTACATCCAAAAAATCAATCTTTTTATTATTAAACTTTATTCATGTTTTCGGAAGTGTTAAATAAGTCTGGACTCGAAAAAATGGCACAATAAGTGCCATTTTAGCTCGAGAAATTTAATGATGATACCGTTTTCGTAAGTGAACGAAAACGGTAATTATTTTTAATTTAAATAATGCTGTTTAGATATTTGAATTTGGTTTTTAGAAATAAAAATACACTGCAACAGTGTGCTTTCCATCTATTTAAAACAAAATAATTTAAAGAAAATATTCAAAAAAGCCAATATAAAAAAGCCGATACTCGTTTGAAAATATTTTTTTGGCATTTGTTGGTTCATTTGATTTTAATTTCATTCAAAAAAAAATGTTTTCGACATCTTTCTTGATGACCGTTGTCCAACACATTTTCTTTCGAATTTTTTTTGCAACACCAAAAACATTTTGCTCAGAAAATGTGTTTGTATTTTGTTGTTTAAGTTTCGTTCATTTTTGTCTTGTTTTTTTTAATATATTATTCATAAAAAATAGTTTGTCTAAATCACATACATTTTGAAACTGAATTTTTCGATTTCAAAAATTTATTGAAATTTAAGGGCACATTTTTGAACTAAAACTTTTTTTCAAAAATGATCTGTCTTACTGTGACACTGAGACTCTCACATCTTGTTCATTTTTACGAGAAATATAATCAAAAGCAAAAAACTTACTATTCGAAAAATGGAAGGTGTGTTTCAAAAAACAAATCCAAAATTGTTATAAAATGAGCATTTTTAAGTTTTTTTAAAAAGGAAGTTTGATACATAATTTAAAGAAAAAATTGCTTAAATCATCGATGTTACGTCAGTGGCTTTGGTAATTATGCATGGCCAAAAACCCCTTAATCCTCAAAAACTTTGATCAAAAATGTTTTTTAAACATTTAATATAAGTGGGGTTATATTGGGGGACATGTGGGGGGACGATGGAGGGACAGGGGACACCTGAAACGATCAAAAATAGATTCCCCGTGGTTGTATGCCTATAAATCCTAAAAAAATTCAAATTTATGAGTTCAACAATGAATTCAAAAAGAGATGAAAGAATGAAATCATTGTGCAGTCTTTTTTTCATAGGTTGGTTTTCGATAATGTTATAGTAAAAGCATATGTTTTTTAAAATTGATCCGTCTTTAGAATTTTAAGGGTTTAATTTCTTTTTAGCATTCTATTATTTGTACTTAATAATTGAACATCGTCTTATACTTATGCCTTAATATTAAGATTCCATTCACTAAAATTTTTATTGTACTTCTTCTTTCTTTTCTTTTAATTGTATTATTTTAGTTGAAAAGTGGTTGAAAGAGTTGATTTTAATTAATTTATTGTTTGTTTAATTTAATTCTATTGTTTATTTTTTTTTCTGTATTATGTTTAATTTTTAATAAATATGCGTTAGGGCATGCAAAAAAATAATTAAATTAATTAAATTAGAATTAAAATAATTTTAATCTTTTAACAAATGTGAAAGATAACGCTCTAAAATGTTTTTAATATTTACTGCGCAATTAATTTACCAATTTTTTCTATAGTTTTTGATTTTCTTAATATTTTTTATGTCAAGCTCAAAAATTTTTATCACTTTTTTTAAAAAAAGGTACTAATTATTCAAAAACAAAAAAAAAAGCAATTTGCATCAACCAGTTTTTTCCAAATTTTCTCTAATTTTTTACGCAAATTTTCCCCAATCTACGATATATATTTATTTATTCAAAACGAATATGCCTCCAGGGAAGCGAAATAAAATGATAAAAAAGAAAGAGATACATTAAGAAAAATAATTTGTGGAGATAAAGTAGATACAATTTAAAAGGGAAACAAAAAAGAAAAATAAAATTAACAAAAACAAGATAAAGAGTTAGAAAAAATATAACAAGTTAAAAATAATGATAAAATTATAGATGTTTTTTTTGCTCGAGTTTTTTGCAGTGAGATTAATAGATGAGATTTTGCTTTTCAAATAATTGATGGAGTTGAGTTTATCAAAGAAGATTTTATGATCATTCAGCAACAGAGAAACACGATCGGAGAAATGAGTGTTGGAATACTTTCCTTTAATGAAGGCTTTCGGACGAAAATGTCCTCCATTTCGGCTTCTGTCATGTTGGTAGAAATGTAATTCAACATCAGCATTCTTTACGATTTTCATTAGACCCATTGCGAAATTTTAGAAACATTAAAAAAGAAAATGGCAGATGCTTTTTAAAAAAGATCTGTATTATAAGTTTATTTTCGTCATTTTCTCTGAAAATTTGAAATTCGATTAATATTGTTTTTGTTTCTTCGGTTTTTTTAATATTTTAATTTTTGGTATCTCTTAAAAAACAATTCAAACAGCATTGTTTTATTTGTATAATAAGTAGCTGATAGTTTTTGGTTTAAAAGTATAAACAAAATAATAAACGAAATGACATTATTAATAAATACTGCGAAACTCAACAACAGAAAACAAATTTGTCTTATGTTGTAAGCCTAAAAATTCTTTCAAAAATGTTCAGTCATTGTTATTCAAAAAACTGTTATTTTCTTACAAATGTGAAAAAAGAGTCTTCATAAAATTTTAAATGTCCAATATGGCGATTTCGAAAAGAAAAAGATATCAACGTTGTTTTTGTCAAATTATGGCTTTCTCTAATATTTGTTTTGTTGCGATCCAAAAAATTTTTAAAATAAGTACAAAATATTCAAAAAGAAAAGCAGAAATTTGAAACAAACAATTTTTTTCAAAAAGATGGGAAAACTTATTTTTTCGCTAAACTTTTTTGCTTTTTCCAATTTTCATCCGTCGATTGCAAAAATAATAAAAGACAAAAAGAAAGGACAGATGTTTGGTTTCTTTTTTTAAACACGATGTTTGTTACAATTTTGTTTTGTTTCGTTGTTATTTTGAAAATTTGAGTTTTTTTAATGATTTTAAAAACATTTGAAAAATCGTTCTTTTATTTATGTAGAAATTAATTGTAGATGTGTTGTTTAAAATAGGAAAAAGACAAAACCTCTATTTCAACAATTCGAAACAGTAAGTAATTAATATTCCAAAACTCGACATCTGAAAGTAAATTTGTCTGATCCCTAGAAACCAATCATATATGTTTTACTGAAATTTTATTTTCGTACTTATGTAATTTTCATGTGATAAAAATACGAAACATTTTATTACAAACTAGGGTCACCATTTCAATAATTTTTACTTTAATAATGGATACAGAATATTACATATTTTTTAAAAGAAAAGATTAGTTTTTTTTCAAATGTTTAAAATTCGTCCTGGATTTTATTTTTATATCTTCATAGATTATTTTTCAAATGCTAAAAAAGCATAAACCGGATGAGTCCTGGATTTTATTTTTTATTCAAGGTGTCAAAACACAAAATTTAACATAAATATTCCAGAAAGTCGACATCTGAAAAAGCATTTGACATATCAGGGTGTTCCATAAGTTCTGTCCCCTCGGTTTTTCCTTCGGCAAATCTGTTTGAGGGCTTCAAAAAATCTGAAATTTTGCATGGAGGTAGCCTAATAGGTTATAAAAACGATGTAACATTGATTTTTATGATATCTTGAATTTTCATGGAATTCTGGGGGATTTTCGTGGTGAGATCCGGAATTTTTGAGGTCATTGTGGAACGAGCTCTGGTAAAAATCGAATATGAGTATTTTTTAGGTAAAAATGGTCTGCGGGGATGGCCAAGACATTGATCTAACAGAATTTAAGAGTTTTGGAATTTTCAGGAATTTTTAGGAATTTTCGTGGAATTTTTAATGTCGGGATACTGTAACTCAACGAAATTGAAAGATTTTTAACGAAATTTTTTCTGGAACGATGTAATTTGATTGGAAATGGTAAAAAATCATTATTCTATAATTATTAAACAAAATAGTATCAATCAAAAGACACAAAAACATTTTTACACATTTTTTAATCTTCTTGAAAAGGTTACGGTAGGTTGACTCACTTCAGATGCTTCCAAATCGCCAAATTTGCATAATTATGCAAAAATCTTTTGAAGGACACTTCAACACACTCCCTGACATCGATTACCTCCATGCAAAATTTCAGATTTTCTGAAGCCCTCAAACAGATTTGCCGAAGGAAAAACTGAGGGGACAGAACTTATGGAACACCCTGATACATAAAAGCTAAGCTTCTTGCTGTAATTGTATTTCCTTGATTTGTAATATAGTATGTTTCAAAAGCAAAGAATTATATTTAAACTTATGTAAATGCATAAATGAAATGTAATGCTTTTTAACTAAAGATACCACCAAAACTATGGAAGCCATTCAATGAATACAAATCAAATGTATAACAATTTTGTATTTCTTTTGTCATTTTTTTAAACAAATTATTTACAACAGAAAACCTAAAATATTCAAAAATTTGAAACGTTTATTTCAACATCAAAATTGAAGTTGAAATAAACAAAAAAAAAAGAATGCAAAGTGTCTTCAAAAACATTTTTTCAAAAGCTACGAAAGAAAATTCAACACTTTTGCGCTTTTTTTTGTTTTCCTGTTTTCGTTTACAAAATTTCCTTTTCAATGGCATCTTTTCTATGACTGTGGCTAAACACATTTTTCTTTTTAGTTTTTTTCACAACTCCTGCATCATCACCGAAAAATTGATCCAGTTTTGTTAGGTTTTGCTTTCTTTTGAATATTAAATTCTTGAAAATTGCTGAATAAATTTAAGCAAAAACAGATTTGAACTAGATCTTCGAAATTTTTTGTTTGAAAAAAAAAGAAACACCATTTTGAAAAGCATTACAACAGTAATAATTTAATGGAAATTATGTTTATTTACATTTTTATTGTTGCGGTTTTTTTGATTTGCAGTCCTTTTTACTGCTTTATTTGATTTAAATTTTTCAGGAAAAAAGAAATTTCGGTTGAAAAACAAATTTATCAAAAAAAAATTAACAAATTATTCAAAAGATATATATGGCAGATGGTTGAAATTGATTAATGTATAAAAGATATAATTTTTCGCACAACAACAAAAACTCTACATTTATTTTTTAATTTTTTCGCAATATCGACGAAATTTTTTGCTAAAAAATGTTCGAAAATGATTTAGTTTTGTGTTCTTATAGAACTGCGGACATTTTTATTTATACATCTCCTTCGATTTTCGAACTTTTTTTTAAAAAATTGATCGTTTTTGAAAAATTTTGTAATATTTTTTTTTTACCAATGAAATAAGCAAATATAATTAAGAGCTTTAAAATAATAAAAACGATATGACTAATAACACTTTTGACCAAAAATTTGGACATTATTGAATTTGATTTTTCTATTTAAAGTTTGTTACTCTGGCTGAAAACAAAACATTTTAAAAACACATTCTGTCACAAAATCTTAAGGGCCCATCACACGCAAAAAATTAATTTTTTTATTATGTAAATTTATTCATGTTTTCGGCCATGCTTAATAGATCTTGGTCCCAAAAAAAAAAACAAGTGCACAAAAACTATAATTATTTTAAAATTAAATTAATACAGATTGACGTTACAACACTAGGGTTGTCAAAGGAACTTTCGGGAAATATTTCCCGGGAAATTTCCGGAAATTTCCCGGGAAATTTCCCGATTTTTGCGGGAAATTTGTCTGATTTCCCGCAAACTTTTACACTTTTAACACAGAAATACGCAACTAATTTTTATTAAAAAGTTGTTCTTTTTGCTTTGAAAGATATGAAAAGGTGTAGCAAAGCCTAAATTAGAGTTTATTCGTCAAAATGTAACATTTAAGCTTTTTTGAGTATTCAAATAGCAGTTTTTGAAAAATCGACAAATCGGGAAATTAGAGGGAATTTCCCGGAAATTTCCGGAAATTTCCCGGGAAATTTCCCGCTTTTTCTGATTTCCCGGGAAATTTGACAACCCTATACAACACCAAAAAATTAGAATTCTTTGCATGAAATTTGGTCTATTTCTGAAAACTTTTATATTTAACGGTTTTAAATTGATTGATCATGGACGTTGTGATTTTAGCGAAAACAAATGCACTACAACTTTGTGTTTTCCATCTTTTTAAAACCAAATAATTTAAAAAAAGATTCAAAAAAATTAAGTTTTTTAAAAAAACCCTTGTTTTGAAAATATATTTTTTGATATAAAGTAAAAATGATTTTTGCATTTGTTGGTTCATTTCATTTTGGTTTCTTGTTTTCTTTGACAAATCAATATTTTTGGACATCTTTCCTGTTGACTGTTGTCCAACACATTTTCTTTCGATTTTTTTTGCAACATCGATAACATTTTGCGCAAGAAAATGTGTTTGTATTTTTGATGTTTGTTTTTCTTTCATTTTTGTCTTGTTTTTTAATATTTTATTCTTTGAAAATAGTTTGTCTAAATTAAAAAAATTTTGGAACTGAATTTTTTGATTTCAAAAATTTATTGAAGGGCACATTTTAAAATAAAAGCTTTTTTAAAAGAACGATTTGTCTCAATTTTAGTTGTACTAAACAGCAATCCTCTTTTTACAAAATTAAATTTAAAGTTACAAAATTTGATTTAATCTTTATTCTTATTTTCCTTAGTTTATTATTTGAAAATAACACAATTTAAATTTTTTCATAAATGCGAAAAGGAGTCTTTCAAACAATTTTAATAATTAATGTGAAAAGTGTTGAAATCATGATTGTGTAAAATTTCGCATTTTCATGAAATTAATTATGTTTAGCTCAATAAGTTTAAAGCATTTTTTAACGAAAGATACAAAATATTCAAAAAAATGAGAAATTTTTTTTCGCTAGCTTCCATCAAAAATCTTTCGTATTTACATGATTTTCAAAACTTGACAGAGATGTTTTGGGGCCATTTTTTGTTGTGCTGTTGATAGAGAAAGGGATTGCTCATCATAGACGTTTTCTCGTTTCTTATGTTTTTGACCCTTTCTTTTTTCCCCTTTTTTTCTTTTCTTCCTTTCTTTTCTCGTTACTTATTTTATACGCTTTTATATTCAATAAAATACTGACAAGATCGTTTCTCTCTCTCTACACCAAAGCAGACTCGAATTATATTTAGTTTCTGCTTAGCATAAAACCAAGAACTTGAAGTTTTTATCTCGTCGTTTTTTTGAATATTTGAATCTTTGTTTATAATTTTATAAACATTTCAAAAGCATTCTTTTATTTATGTAAAAATAATTGATGTTCGTATGCCTCAAAGAAAAGATCGGTTTTGCCGAGTGCAAAACATTGGACCAATAATTATAAATATTTAAAAAACGTTAATCATAAACTTTGAAATAGAAAAAATTTAATTTTCTGATCACATTTTAACATAGCTAAAATGCACAAAAAATTTATTAAAAATCAAGGTCAGCATTTCATTCATTTTTACTTTAATAATGTGGAGTTAATAGAACAGTGAATATCGCCGTCTTTTTTATTGTTGTAAAACAATTAATTTTCCAAAAGCACAAACCATAAAATATTCAAAAAAATGATTGTCTTTTCAACATAAAAAATTTGGAAAGGTTGCAAAAAAAGAAATGCAAAGTGGAAAAAAAATAAGATTTTTAATGCTTTTGAAAAAATACACATTTTCCCTTGACATATTTCCTAATGATTGTGGTCAAAATTTTTCAGCATCAAAAATTTTTAAACCAAAAAAAACATTTATGCTTTATTTAATGCTTTTGTTTTTGTATATTTATTTCAATTTTTAATATTTTATTCATTATTCAAATCAAACCATATTTCTTTGTAAGAAACGGTAAATGTTTAAACTTTTGAGTATCAAAATGTTAAACATCAATGGGTATTTGCGCATTTTTTAAAAAAGAAATCTGAAACTGACTTTACGAAATTCAATCATTTGTTTTTAACTTGCGTAAACCATTTTTAAATGATTTTTACAATAGTAATAAATTAATTAAAATTAAAGTTTGCATTTTTATCGTTTTGCTCCTTTTTTCGAGGCATTTCATTATGCACTTTTTTGAGGGACAAAAGAAGTTTTTAAAGAGATTTATTGATTGATTGATTTAAATTTAAATGACTACTAATTAAACGAACAAAATATTCAAAAAATAAAACGATGAAAAACGATTCAAATCCAAATCGACATCTTTTTCAAAATAGCTTTCGTAAAACATTTTTCTTTTTCAATTTTTTTTCGCAATATTGACAACATTCTGTCCAAAAAAACATGTTTGGCTCTGATGTCCATCGCGATTAGTGTTTCAGTTTTGTTCATTTTTGTCATATTAAAATATTTTATTGTTAGAACTGCCTAATAAGTTACTTATTTACAAAACAATATTTATATTTTGAATTTATAAATAATCACTCAAAACCAAAGAATCTAGTGACAATACCCAGTAATAAGGTAAAATTAAAAGTAAAATTTACATACTGAAAACAATATTTCAAATGTACTCTTTGAGAAAAAAGGCTTACAAAAGGATGAGAATTTCTTGAAAATGAGTTTTTTTTTGAAAATTATTACATTTTATGCATTCCATAACATTAATGATGATTTAAAATATTTATATTTTTTGTAATCAATATTCATACTTGTAATTTGTTGAAAGTTCAAAGAGAGGATTCTTTGAAGAACAACCTATAACCCCTGAGGCATTGTATAAAAAATCACTTAATGAAAAGTATTTTCAAGTTATTCCTTACAAAAAGTTCTAAAAAGTTTTGAGGGTATTGTTAAGTCGAAAATATGAGAACTACAGTAGTCAATTTTTATTTTTTATTATTTCAATCAAATGTTAAAGAGATCCCAAAATATTAAAGAAAAACAATTATTTCAACATACAAATTTCAAAGTTGTTTAAAAAAGCAAACATAAAAATTTCATCAAAATTTTTTAACAAAAATTCCAAAAAAATGAAAAAAAATTAGAAACATAAGTAGTTGAAAATATGAGAACTACAGTAGTCAATTTTTATTGGATGATTTGACCTCCATTGTTTTGTTAAAAGAATTTTAATTCTTTTTAGTAATAAAATAAAACCTCAAATTGAAATTATAATTTTGTTAAAAATTGTACCCTCATGGAAAAGATTACAATTTTTTTTCTTCTTACAAATATGAAAAAAGAGTCTTTTGATATATTTTTAATAATTAATGATGCGATGTGCTGTTTCTCGTGGTAAGGCATCAAGTTTGTCTTTGGCAAGTTTTACGATTTCTTAAAAATTCATCAATTATGTTAAATCCAATAAGAATTTAGCCTTTTTAAAAATGAATACAAAATATTCAAAAAATCAAGGAGTTTTATTTCCAAATACAAAAGTTATAATAGTAGCAAAAAAAAAAAGTAAGAGACTATCCTAAAGCTGACGTCAGCACTTTTTGATTGTTTCAGTTTCTGTCCAAATACTTGATTGACAGAATTTATTAGACGATTGCAGTTGTAATAAATAAACAATATAAAAGACGGCAAAGAAATCAAACACTGTTTAGCCAGTTTTTTCTGAGAAATTTGCATATATTTTTTTAAAAGACAATTAAATGCTAAAAAATTGTTCATAAACTGAGTAATTACGGTTGAAACAAATTGACAAGAAAATGCAAAAAAATATTCTTTGTCAAAAACATTTTGCTGAAATGTATTTATTTTTTCTGTGATTTTTAATGTCATTTAAAATGCAAAACATTTCATTTAGCTTCAAGGTGATGGCTTTATCATATAATAATTTTAATATAAATAATGTTAATGCAACGATTTGAAATTGATTAAACTGTAGACTGAACATCACAGTCTTTTTTCATTGTTATAAATCCTTTCAATCAAATGTTAAAGAGATCCCAAAATATTAAAAAAAAACAGTTATTTCAACATACAAATTTCAAAGTTGTTTAAAAAAGCAAACATAAAAATTTCATCAAAATTTCTTGACAAAAATTGGACATTCGTGCTTTTCTAGTGTTTTTTATTTGTTTCTTTTTTGCCGACATATTTTTTGATGGCTGTGTTTGAACATTTTTATAAAAAATATGTGTTTCTAAAAAATATTTCGTGGTGCTTCATTATTGTTTTTCATTTTTGGCGTGGTTTTAATATTTAATTGATAAAACATATTTTTATGTAAAAAAAATTGAAAACAAAAAATTTGAATTTATTTATTTGTGACTAACAATTATCAAAAAAACTTCACAATAATGATTAAAATTAAAATTTGAATTTATACATATTTATTGATGAAACTTCATTTATGTTGACAGTTTCTCCAGCATAAATTTACTTTTGAATTCGTCCATGAACCTTCTTTTAAACAATTTTTTTATGATCAAATCACTGAAAATAAAAAAAACAAAATATTCCAAAAAAATTTTGGAAAATCATTAGCCTGACTTTATTGTTTGTGAAAAGCTTGAAATCGACAAAAAATCGGAAAACATAGTGAAAAAATTGAAAATAAAAAACTGGGAAATGAAACGACAACAAAATTTACGAAAGATGCTTACGCCAGTTTTTTTGCATTTGTTTTTTAAATTCGGTATTTGAAAGAAAGAAAAATACATGACGCCAGTTTAATGTTGCGGCAAACATCAAAGGGACAGTATGACGCATAGGGAGGAAAAAGTCGGAATTTTGATGACGTAATATATGGACAGCCCTAATCAAAGATTGAAATTCGCACTTTTTCCAATGGAACGAAAAAATGTTTATGTTTTTTTCGTCGGCACTATTCCTCTTTGCAATGGTCATAAATATTGTGTTAAACAAATGTGTTTTTCGCGGAAAACACGGAAGACAACATTTTGCTCATTGTTTTTATTTTATAGTACTTTGAATTTTGCAGATTCTTTGATCTTCTTTTAAATATTTTATTCTTAAAAACATTGTTCATAAGTTTTATCAATAAAAAATAATTCAATCCAAAATATTTTTAAATTTGTTATTCATAACCACATACATTAAATGACCCATTCAGTAATAATTTAATTGAAAATTAAATGAATAAAGATAAAAAAAAACGCAAACGAGAAACCAAGTAAGTAAAAGAACAGTTTGGTTGTGTTAACTTTTTTATTAAAAAAGATGGAAAAGTTTATTTTTTTGCAAAAGGTTTTTGCTAAATGTTCCCTATCTTAGATTTTTACCTTAAGATTCCAATGTTTTTTTTTTTCAAATGTTTAAAAGAAATGTTGACTATTTTGCTCTTTTTTTTGTTTTTTTTCCACTTTGATAAAATTTTTCTTTTCATAAATATCCTTTTTATTGCCTTTGATGTGCAGTTTTGTTTTTACAACTCCGACAAAAATTTCAGCAAAAAATGTGTTTGTATTTGCTAATGCTTTTATTTTTTTCATTTTATGTCTTGTTTTAAATATTTTGTTCTTCAAAATTGTTTGTTTTTGATCAAACTTAAACGGTTATGAACTAAATTATCTGATTTCTTCCATTTTTAAAAAAGCTGCAAGAAGAACTGTTTCAACAGTTCTTCTTGCAGCTTTTTTTTTAAGGTACAAAATATTCAAAAAAGAAAACATTTTCAAAAAATTCAAAAGTTTATTATGTCGCAATTTTATTCTTATCGAAGAGATTCGGTACAATTTAGGTGATAAAACTTGTTAAATTTGATGTTTTCTAAAGAATTTGTTTCACTGTCATATTTTCCTCCTCAAATAATTTATGTAGAACAGCAGCAAATTAATCAGCGAAAGTTGATATTGTTGATTTGACTACTTTGGATGGAATATCGTCGGCACCAGGGGCAGAATTTCCTTTCTTACATTGTGAAGCAGCAACCATTTCCGCGGCAGTTATTCGTTGGAGAGCAACATTTTGATTTCCAGCTTCGGAAGAGTAGAGCTCATTGTAAAAACGGGCGATTCCTTCCATGAGATCAGAAACAGTTTCTGTGATAGCACCATCAGTAGTATGAAGATGTATCATTTGATTCTGTTTTTGAATCAGTTCAGATCTACCTCGTTTTAAACGATTCTCTTCTATTGCTTTCTCCATCACCTTTTCATAGTACACAGAAAAAAAGTACGCCAAATACTCCTAAAAATAGGACAATATTTACTCCTTTTAGGCGTTAATATCGTCATTTTTTCGTTTAGGAGTGTCCATTTTTTGTACCTATTTAACATGGACTAATATTTACTCCAAAAAAGACCATATTTACTCCTAAAAAGAGTAATTTTTTTTTAATTTTTTGCACTCTTTTTTTAGTGTACTTATCAAGATTATTTTTAAAACACTTACGCAGTGTTTTCGTGCCGCCACCGCCGGCAGCTTGGCGTCGCCGGCGGCGGCGGCGGTGGCGGCGGCGTCGGCGGCGGTAATCGAAAAAGTTCAAAGAGTTTTGCCGCAGATCAAAGGATGCCGCTGGCGGCGGCGGCGGCGTCGGCGGCGGTAACTCAATTTTTGCCCGGCGGCGGCGGCGGTGGCGGCGGTAATTTTAAAAAACACAAACACTGCACTTACGTATCAGTTTTGATAATTTGGCGTATTCAACAATAGCACGTACATCTGCAGCAATTGCATGTTTTATTTGCCAAAAATATGTTTTATGACTAAAAATCTGTCGTTTGCAATGACCAATAATCATATCAATGCTTCGGCAGTAATAAGTTTTTTCTAAAGAATGCAGATATGTCTTGTAAACATGAAAAATGGCCGAAAACAAAACGGAAAACTTTAAATATTTAAAACATATAGGTTTTTTTGAAAATGGCACTAAATATTCAAAAAGGCAAAGAAAAAGCAGCTTGCAAAAAACATTTTTTTGCAAAAAATGGGAAATTTTCTTTTTGCAAAACTATCTTCGATTTTCATCAGACATTTGAAAAACAAAACAAAAAGACGGAAAAAGAAACAGCAGATGTTTCGCCATTTTTCAAAAAACGATGTGCATTTTACTTTAATTTTGTTGTTTCGGCGAGTTTTTGGTAATTATTTGTTAGCCATTTCAAAAGGCGTTCTATTATTTACAAAAAAATCATCCACGATTTAAAACAAAGAAGACAAAACAACAAAAAACTGACATCATTAAAAAATATTTCGAAATTTGACATCTGAAAACACATTTATCGGATCCATTAAAGCCAATCATGAACTTTTTGCTAAAATTTCATTTTGCCATTCCTGTTTTTTTAAATGATATAAATGCTGAAAAAATTTGTTAAAAATCAAGATCAACATTTCAATAATGTGACAATCTTTATGTTCCCAAAGCTGTAATATGGATATCACAATTTGTTCATTGTTTTAAAACGGATAAATTAAAGCTGAAAACTTAAAATATTCAAAAAACTAGAATTATTTTCATAAAAAAATCAAGTTGTTACAAAAAAAGGATGATTGAAATTGATTAATGTATAAAAGATATAATTTTTGGCACAACAACTAAACCCCTAAATTTCATTTTCAATTTTTTCGCAATATCGACGAAATTTTGTGCTAGAAAAATGTTCGACAATGATTTAGTTTTGTGTTCTTGGAGAACTGCGGACATTTTTATTTGTACATCTTCTTCGATTTTCAAACATTTTTTTAAAAAATTAATGGTTTTTGAAAATTTTGTTCTTTTATTTTAACAATGAAATAAGCAATTTTAACAAGAGCTTTTTAATAATAGAAACAGCATGATTAATAACAAATAGTACTTCAACATTTAGCATTATTGAATTTGATTCTTCCTTTGAGAATTTGTTACTCAAGCTAAAAACCACACATTTTAAAAACACATTCTATGACAAAATCTTGAGGGCCTACCACATGCAAAAAATTAATCTTTTTATTATGAAACTTTATTCATGTTTTCGGCAATGTTTAATAGGTCCGGGCTCGAAAACATGGCACAAAAAGTGCCATTTTAGCTCTTGAAGTTTAATGATGAAGGGAAGAAATTTATTTTAGCTTTCGTAAGTGCTTTAAAAGTGTAATTAATTTTAAATTAGATAACGCAGGATGACCAAGTGATCAGTGTTTGTGTTTTTGGTCAAACACCGCCACCGCCACTGCCGCCGACGCCGTCGGCGGCGTTAATCTCCGGCAC